>PITA01000978.1:53945-165302 GCA_004023965.1 Spilogale gracilis
AAGAAATCAAAGAAGAACTGAAACACTTCATGGAAACCAATGAGAATGAAGATACATCGATCCAAAACCTATGGGATACAGCAAAGGCAGTCCTAAGGGGGAAATTCATAGCCATCCAAGCCTCATTCAAAAAAATTGAAAAATCCCGAATACACCAACTCTCATTACACCTTAAAGAACTGGAAAATCAACAAAAAATTAAACCAACCCCTCACACAAGACTGGAAATAATTAGGATTAGAACAGAGATGAATGAATCAGAAACTAGAGATACAGTAGAACGCATCAACAAAACTAGAAGCTGGTTCTTTGAAAGAATCAAGAAGATCGATAGACCATTGGCCAAACTAATCCAAAAGAAAAGGGAGAAGACCCAAATTAATAAAATTATGAATGAAAGGGGAGAGATCATGATTAACACCAAAGAAATAGAAACAATCATCAGAAATTACTATCAACAATTATATGCCAATAAGTTTAACAACCTAGAAGAGATGGATACATTCCTAGAAACCTATAAACTTCCAAGACCGAAATAGGAAGACATTGACAATCTGAATAGACCTATATCCAGTAACGAGATTGAAGCAGTGATCAAAAACCTCCCCAAAAACAAGATGGAAGAGCATTCCATGCTCATGGATTGGAAGAATAAACATTGTCAAAATGTCTATACTGCCCAGAGCAATCTATACTTTCAATGCCATTCCAATGATAATTCCACCAACATTCTCAAAACGTTGGAACAAACAATCCTAAAATTTATATGGAACCAAAAAAGACCCCGGATCGCTAAGGAATTGCTGAAGAAGAAACGCAAAGCTGGGGGCATCTCATTACCTGACTTCAGGCTTTATTACAAAGCTGTGATTACCAAGACAGCATGGTACTGGCACAAAAACAGAGAAATAGACCAATGGAACAGAGTGGAGAGCCCACATATGGACCCACAAATCTATGGTCAAAACATCTTGGACAAAGCAGGAAAAAATACCCAGTGGAAAAAAGACAGTCTCTTCAATAAATGGTGCTGGGAAAATTGGACAGCTACGTATTGAAGAATGAAACTAGACCATTCTCTTACACCACACACAAAGGAAAACTCGAAATGGATGAAAGACCTCAACGTGAGGCAGGAATCCATCAAAATCCTGGAAGAGAACATAGGCAGTAACCTCTTTGACATCACCACAGCAACTTCTTTCAAGACAGGTCTCCAAAGGCAAAGGAGACAAAAGCGAAAATAAACTTCTGGGACTTCATCAAAATAAAAAGCTTCTGTACAGCAAAGGAAATAATCAACAAAACAAAGAGGCAACCCATAGAATGGGAGAAGATATTTGCATATGAAATCCAACTGATTTAAGGTTTGAACAATGGCCCTAATTTGTTTGAAAACAATGAAAAGTATTAATTGCATTCATTTAATCAAAGATACTAGAGAGCCATCTAGTGCTCAAATTTCATGAACTATAGACACCTGGCCCTTAGGAACCCAGTATATAATGGAAGGGGCATATACAACTCATACAAAGTATGCATGTAACAGTAAGTATGCCAATTTTTCACTTTATATGATTTTCTTATGGAGCATAATCTGATATTTATTGTGATATCACAATTTAGGTGTTTAAAATATTGATTGTTATATCAGTAATATATTCTTATCAGTTTTCCCCTGAGATTTTGTGTATCATCATAGAATAATATCAACTTCTGGTGAAATCTGAGTAAACTGCAGGTGAAATCCTAGTAACAGGTTAAGGGAAAATATTATACAGTAAATAATGATAATACAATTATATTTTAGGAGATTGCTATATGTTAGTGTGTTTTGTTCTTTGCCTTTATTATTCTAAAATTCAGGAATTCTATGAGTGAGGTATTATAACCATTTTATAGATGTAATTAAGAGTAATGTTTGCAATACTGTCTTGCTGAAAACTGTAGAAGACTGTATGGTAAGTGTGATTGATTTTCATGTGATGACACTATGCTAGATTATATGCCACCAAATTCCATAGTACTACAATGATGCCAATTATCAAACCAAAGCACAAAAATGACCACTGATTATAGATAATAGAATACGGCATTGGTCTACTTATGACATTATAACTGAAATCACCTCAAGTATCTATGCCACAACTATAGTTATAATAGAAACTAATAGAAAAATCAGATAACCAGATTATCTAGAAATAAATTTTCCTTGTGAAAGAACATTTGTTTTTTTTTTTTAATGTCATTAAATGATAGAATAAGTACTGGCATCTCTTTCACACTTCACCAGAGTTTATCAACTATTAACTTGGGCATTATCAACATTTTGGGCCAAATATTCTTTTATGTCAGGGGCTGTACTTCAAATTATAAAGAGAATATGGTCCCCAACCCCCTATGTCCAGTATCAGAATGATGAAATTTGTGTGGTGATTCTTTTTTTTTTTTTTTTTTAAGATTTTATTTATTTGTTTGACAGAGAGAAACACAGTGAGAGAGGGAACACAAGCAGGGGGAAGAAAGAGAGGGAGAAGTAGACTTCCTCCTGAGCAGGGAGCCTGATGCAGGGCCAGGACTCTAGGATCAGGACCTGAACCAAAGGCAGACACTTCAGGACAGAGTCACCCAGGCGCCCCTGCATGGTGATTTTTGAGGAAGACCCTCTGCTAATGGTTTCTACCTTCTTAATTATATGTCTATTCATTCCAAAAGAATGCTGAAAATATTAGACTTGTTTAGGTAGTAGAGTAGAACAGTAATGAATAAGACTAGTTGTGCTTAATGTCTAATAAAGTGAAATACTACTTTTAGTCAAAGTTTAAGAATTATCTCACAGCAGAAATTAATTTCAAAATTACAGCTCTCGTAGATATAGGCTCTGATAGGACCTCTTCTGCAAGGCCTGATCCTCAAACAACTACTCTATTTGCAAAGGCTAATCATGTGTATGATGAAAGCAATACAGATTTCCCATAATTTTATGGTTTATCTTTATTTATGTTGTTTTTGGAAAATTGATCTCTAATTTTAGATGGGACATTTTAATCAACAGACAAAAATTAACAAGTAGTTCCACACCATCTCAATATAAGGCAATTCTCTCTCTTCTTTCTCTCTTTATATATGTATGTATATGTATATAGGCAGGTGGTAGAAAGAAGTTGGAAGTAGAACAAAAGGACTGAAAAATGAGCAAAGATAATCTAGATGATAAAAAAATAGAAGCAATATTGCACAGTGAGGGGGGACTTGATGGACATTTCAAAGAATTTTAGCGTAATTTTTAAGTAGTTGTATGACAACAGGTAAAGCTTTATAAATATTTTTTGGAAAAAATAAAAAGATGAATATCTGAACTGTCAGAGTTTCATTTTCCTTCTATAGAAACAAAAGGATTATATATACTCTTCATAGTACTCAAGAAACTTACAAATATTAAAAGAACTAATCAGGTCAGAAGTACGTTATTTGTAAGGATTAAATAAGATGTGTATTATAGAAATCCCCCCCAATTTCCCATTAAAAACTCCCAAAATTTATAAAATGATGACAATTGTTAAGAGCACTGTAAGACAACAGTAAGTCATAGGCTGGGCAAAATTTCAACTAAATTCCTTGTCACTCCTTTCCATTTTCCAAATTATTTTAATAATACTTACTAAACATGGGGTTCAATTTTCTATTTGAAGTTTTTCTCTACTGGTATAAATTGTTTGGCTTTTGCATTTGACCTTGTCCTGATGATATCAACAGTAATTCCAGAATTCAATAAGTACTTTTTAGTGGTTTGAAATTATCATCACCTTTTGATAAGCACACAGTTATAAAAAATATAAAATCTTTTATATTTATATCTGTGATTTTTCCTCATCTTTGTGAATAACAAAGCAAGTAAACAGAAAGTAAATGAAATAAGTTGTATGGAGAATTAATTTAGTGGGCCTGTATAATTTTGCCTAAAAACAGAAGGCTCAATGTTAAGCTATTTGGTGAAAGATGACCAGATGTGACATGTTAGAGTCCTAGAAAGCTACACGTAAGTTCAAATTCATTAAGTTTAATGCAATTCCCCCAAGTAATAAAAAAATCCTTCATGATGAAGCAACAAAATTAACAAAAAAGCTTACATAAATGAAGTTGACTTATACACACACACACACACACACACACAGGTAGCAAGCTATACGATATTTATTGCTAGTTGAATTTTTGAGAAAAAAGTGTCACATCAAAATATATATTTTAAGTACAAAACGCTAAAGCAATAGAACAAATATGGAGTTTTTAAATATAGAAGGATGAATCAAATATCAAAAGGAAAACTGGAGTATTCTTTTGGAAAATGAAGTTACTTCTGTCAAGTAAAAATTCACCTTATTTCAACTGCTTTGTATGTTCACGTTCTGGCATATTGGGCTTTCTTCAAGAGAAGCACTAATTTACTTTGTAGTGTGGAGAAAGTTTCTATTAGTATTTACAAGCTCAATGCTGCCTTGTCTTATGAAACATGTTATTAACTGTTAATCCACACAACACCCCTTGTTAAATAGATCATTATTATTATCTTCACTTTCCAGCTGAAGAAACACACCAAGAGAGGTCACAGAGTGAGTCAAGGCCAGGATTAGCAATGAAAAGCACTCAGTTGTTGGTGCTTTCCTTGGTCTACCCAGCCATGCTAAATAGGTGAGGTGGCCTTCCTGGACAGCCACAACGAATGGGAGCTGACCCAGAGGTTGTGTAACCAAACTCCTAAAAAAGACTGTCTGTGTAGTCCTTGCCTGTGGACTTCATACAAGTTACCCTAAATTTGAATTGGTGGAGCGCTCACTAATATTCTTGACCTAGATCTTGAACGTTGCCCTTATTATTTCTCACCTCATGTCACCATCAGTACTGAAACCCTATGAGTTTACCTGTGGTTTGCTCTACTCTGAACCCATTTCTAAGGAGAGAAAGGTAAATACTGTTGAGGGCATTTTACAACCTAGGTGATATTTCTGGAGGAATTGGAATATGTATTAATTCTCTTTAAAAAATGAGACAAAATTTATCATCTTTATGAGGTTTTTTTAATCTGTTTGAGAAAAAAATAAATGCACATGTAATAAAAACTAACTGAAATTCTAGACAGTATCTGGGGTAGAAGCAAGAGACATAGTATATTTTATGAAATACTGACAAGGAAATATAGACAATGACAACATCAATTTTCTAAATAATTAACTTATTATTGTTAAGAAGTCTTTCACAGTAGCAAGCACTTGAACCTTAAAAAGAAGTATGATCAAGGAAATAAAAAGAACTTTTAAAACCATCTAATAGCAAACAAAACTACTGGGACTTTATTGAAACCATGTAACTTTCACAGTTTTTGAAATGTGGAGGACATGGATTACCAATAATGTTTATCAAAAACATATTCTTTTTTTTTTTAAGGTTTTATTTATTTATTTGACAGAGAGAAACACAGCTGAGAGAGGGAACACAGCAGGGGGAGTGAGAGAGGGAGAAGCAGGCTTCCTGCCGAGCAGGGAGCCCGATGTGGGGCTCGACCCGGGTCTCCAGGATCATGACCTGAGCTGAAGGCAGTCGCTTAACCAACTGAGCCACCCAGGCGCCCCTATCAAAAACATATTCTTACATCTCACTGGGAAATAGACAATTGATCAAAGAGGCATATAAAGATTTACTTATTGGTAAAATATCCTACTAATATTATATAATATTTATTATATTTGACTAAACTGATGAAATTTATAAAATGTTTTGCTTTGTATAATGAAATACAGTCCTAAGTTATTTTTTTCTTTAATTTAAATGAAATGAAAAAAACACTCCCCAGGATGGGGGGAAATAATAAAAAGCTGATAGGAAAAAACAAAACAGAACTTCAGATTATCCCATTACCTACAAAAGCAACTGAGTATATTATTTATTTCCATACTTAAAAATCACACTTCAAAATCTGGCTCAGATGACTTCACTATTGAATCCTTCCACATGTTTGGAGGATTTATTATTTCTTTGGGAAGAAATAATAATTCCACACAACACTTTCATAGAAGAGAAAAACAAAGAACAGTCTCCACCTCACCTATAGGAAGGATCAGCACAGTCTTTATTCTAAAGTTTTAAAAGGGCATAGTGAGAAGGGAAAATTATAGACATATTTCTTTGGAAAACATAGCTGAAAATCTCTAAATGAAATGTGAGCAAATCAAATCAGGAAACAAATAATATAATAACATTAAGTAAGGTCTATTTTAGATCTGAAGAGAAGTTTAACATTCAGAAAGCAATCTAATTCATCACACTGATAGTATAAAGGGGGGAAATGGTATAATTATATCAATAGGTACAGGAAAAGCTTTTAATAAAAGTCAATATTCTTCCATGATAAAAACTTTTAGCAAAATAAAAATAGAGGAGAATCTTCTTTTTTTTTTTTAAAAAAAAAAAAAGATTTTATTTATTTGACAGAGAGAAACATAGCCAGAGAGGGAACACAAGCAGGGGGAGTGAGAGAGGGAGAAACAGGCTTCCCACCGAGCAGGGAGCCCGATGTGGGACTCGATCCCGGGTCTCCAGGATCATGACCTGAGCCGAAGGCAGTTGCTTAACCAACTGAGCCACCCAGGCGCCCCGAGGAGAACCTTCTTAATCTGGTAAAGGATATCTACAAATATCTACCACATACATTATATTTAATTAAGACATATAAAAATTTCCTATTAAGACTGGGAACAAGAAAGTCCGATACCACCGCTTTTTTCAACTTTGCACTGGATGCCCAAGCCTGTGCAATAATATTATCAAAAGAAATAAAAATTATAAAGTTTGGAAAAGAATAAATAAATGGACACTGTTTGCAAATGGTATTATCATGTATACAAAATATACAGAAGCATTAATAAAGTATTAGAATCAATAAAGTAAATTTAACATGACTGTTAGATAAAAACAATTGGAAAATAAAAATTTTCAAGAAAGCATTAATTTTATGGGGCACCTGGGTGGTTCAGTTGGTTAAGTGACTGCCTTCAGCTCAGGTCATGATCCTGGAGACCGGGGATCGAGTCCCACATCGGGCTTTTTGCTCACTGGGAAGCCTGCTTCTCCCTCTCTCAGTCCCTCTGCTTGTGTTCCCTCTCTAGCTGTGTTTCTCTCTGTCAAATAAATAAATAAAATCTTAAAAAAAAAAAAGAAAGTATCAATTTTATCATCAAACACATAAAATTCTTATATACTTATCTAATAAACATTGTGCAAAATCTTTGCACAAACATATAAAATATCACCTAGAAAAATTAAAGGAGAGGTAAATAAATGAAAAACTTTATTAAAGATTATAAATATAGTAATTCTTTCCCAAATTAAATAGAGTAATTAAATAGATTCAATTCAATCCCAATTAAAGTCAAAATTTTATTTTTATAGACATTAATAAGCTTATTTTAAAATTCAAATAAAAACGCAAAAACATCAAGATGAGGCAAGGAGATCTTAAATGAAAACAAAGAATATTTACATTACCATACACCATGATCACCAAGAAATAATAATAAGATTTTATGATATAGACACAAGAACAGAAAATCTGGCCAATGGCATATAATAAAGCATCCAGGAAGAGTATTATATAAACAGCTACAGACTTATGCTAAAGGTGACATTGCATTGCAGTGGGGAGAAAATTAGGTTAATAACTCTTAATCTTTATACCCTGAATACACCAAAATTGATTCCAGATGAAATGTGGATCTACATGTGAAGTACAAAATAATAAAGGTTGTAGGAGATAATATATGTGACTGTTTTCATGACCAAAGTTATAGCTTTCTTTTTTTTTCTTTTTTTCAAATATTTTATTTATTTAATTAGAAAGAAAAATATATATGAGAGGGAAAATATATATTTTTTATATCTCATATAAGAGAGAGAAATCACAGGTAGGCAGAGAGGCAGGCAGAGAGAGAGGGGGAAGCAGGCTCCCTGCTGAGCGGAGAACCTATCTGATCTGGAACTCGATCCCAGAACCCTGAGATCATGACCTGAGCTGAAGGCAGAGGCTTAACCTTCTGAGCCACCCAGGTGCCCCAAAGTTATAGCTTTCTTAATGAGGAAACAGAAAGCGTTAGCCAAAGATAACACTAATAATTTGTGCCTATTTATCAAAATACTCCATGAAGACAGTTTAAAATATAATATACACATACACATCTATATACACACAGACACACATACATACATATTGTTAGGGCCTGCTTAGCCTGAGGGCAGCCAAGACAGGTTCGATAACCCCCTGGTGAGTTAGGCTTCTACATATCTAAGACCCCTGGTGATTGATGCCTTTACAAGGTCTGTGTTAACCAAATGAGGGCAGACAAGTCAAGGAACCATCTGTGCATCTTGCTTCCTTGCCCCAGTTCCTGAAATGTGTGGGAATTCCAGGAACTGGGGAGGGGGCTAAAATGTTATCTCACCCAACCAGGAAAATTACTGTGTAACTCATGCTTGCTGTTTGAAACGTATTTAAACCCTTAGACCCTTGCATTTGGGGTCCTTGCTGAAACTCGCTGCGCTGGGCAGATGCTTGGACCCTAGCTAGCTAGAAATAAACCTCACTGTGTGATTTGCATTATCCTGAGTGTCCTTGGTTTCTCTTTGGGGAGACAGTTGACATCGGACTTTAATAATATCACATATATGTTAAACATCCAATGTTTAGGAAGAATAAAAGGATTACATAAAAAAACTTCTACAACTCAAGAAACATAGATAGATGACCCCATAGAAAAAAGCAGGCAAAACATTTGGACAGGCATTTCACAAAGAGGCTATACAAATGGCTAATAAATACATGTAAAAGTGATCAACATCATTAGCCACCAAATACATACAAATTAAAACCATAGTGTGACAAATATGTATAAGATCTACAAGAGGAAAACTATAAATTTCTGATGAATGAAATCAAATAAGAACTAAATAAATGGAAAGGTATTCCATGTCCATGAATAGGAAGACTCAGTATTGTCAACATATCAGTTCTTCCCAAACTAATCTACAGATTCAGTACAATCCCAATCAAACTCTCAGCCAGGTTACTTTGTGGAAATTGACAAACTGATTCTAAAGTTTAGCTGGAGAAGCAAAAGAACCAGAATAGTTGCTGTAATATTGAAGAACAAAGTCAGGGGATTTATAGTACCTGAATTTGAGACTTACTATAAAACTACGGTAATCAAAACAATGTGCTATTAGTGAAAAAACAGAGAAGTAGATCAATGGAACCAAATAGCAAAACCAGAAAGAGACCCATGCAAACACAGTCAATTGATTTTTGTCAAAGGAGCAAAGGCAATAAAATAGATCAAAGATAGTCTTTTCATGTTATGGAACAACTGGACATACACATGTTGATGAATAATGAATCTAGATTCATCAAAAAAAATGAATCTAGATAATCTACACAGACTTTATGCCCTTCACACAAATTAACTCAAGCTGGATCATAAAATTCAAAACTATAAAACTCCTAGAGGATAACACAGGAGAAAACCTAGATGACCTTAGATATGATGACTTTATAGATACAACACCAAAGACACAATCCATGAAAAAATAATTGGTGAGCTGGAATTCACTAAAATTAAAACTTTTGTGAAAGTCCAAGTCAAGAGAGTAAGAATACAAGCCCACAGACTGGGAGAAAATATTTGCAAAGACATATGTGATAAAGGCCTGTTATCCAAACTATATAAAGGTTTTTTAAATTTTTTTTTAAGATTTATTTATTTATTTGAGAGAGAGAGTGCCTGTACGTGACTTGGGGGAAGGGGCAGAGGGAGAAAGAATTCCCAAGCAGACTCTCCACTGAGTACAGAGCCTGATAACACAGGGCTTGATCCCAGGGCCTTAAGACCATGACCTGATCTGAAATCAAGAGTCCATATTAACCAACTAAGCTACCCAAGGACCCCCAAAATATACAAAAAATCTTAAAACATAACAATAAGAAAACTACTGATTTTTAAATGGGCCAAAGATTTAAACAGACACTTCTCCAAAAAAGATATGCAGCGAGTAAGCATATGAAAAGATGTCTTAAATCATATGTCACCAAAAAAAAAAAAACAAAACAAAAAACAAAGTAAAGTAACAGTGAGTCACTACACAGCTGTTAGAATGGACAAAATCGGGAACACCGACAACACCAAATGTTGTCAAGAATGTGTAGCAATCAGAGCTTTTATTCATTGCTAGTGAAAAATGCAAAATGGTACAGACACTTTAGGACACAGTTTGGTGACTGCATACAAAACTAACATATTCTTACCATATGATCTAGCAGTCACTCTCCTTAGTAATTACCCAAGAGAGCTGAGAACATGCCCACACAAAAAAACCTGCACACAGATGTTTACAGCAGCTTTTTCCAGAATTGCCAAAATTTGAAAGCAACCAATATGTCCTTCAGTAGGTGATGAATTAATAAACTGGAATACAACAGAAAATTATAGAATTATAGAAAAGGCTACATACTCTATGATTTTAACTACAGAACATTCTGGACAGTAAAAGTATGGCAACAGTAAAAAGATAATTGGATTATTACAAGCAGGGGATGGGATAAATAGAGCACAGAGATTTTTAGGGCAGTGAAAATACCCTGTATCATATTATAATGATGTCATTACACATTTGTTCAAACCTACAGAATGTACAATAGGAAGAGTGAACCTTAATGTAAACTATGGTCTTTGGGTGATTATGATGTGTCAATGCAGGTCTTCGATACTAATAAAGGTACTACTGGTGGGGAATGTTGTTAATGGGGGAGGTCACACATGGGTGAGGGGAGGGGACATATGGGAAATCTGTGTACCTTTCTCTTGGTTTATTGTGAAACTAAAACTGCTCTAAACAAATTAAAGCCTTCAAAAAAAAAAAATTACATAAAACATATACACACACAATGACACCACTATACATCTCCCAGAAACGCTGGGAGCAAGGACTGTCAGTGAGAATATGAATAAGTACAATGTTTTTGGAAAGCGGCCTAGCACTATATCTCCTAAAGCAAAACATACTAATATCTTAAAATACAACAAATTCACTACTGAATATTGTAAATTTGAATATATATGTTTACTAAAGGACATGTCAAAAGATTAAATAATACCATTATTTGACATAGTGGAATACTGGAAACAACCCAAATATCCATGAATAGAAGAACTTACATAATTTGAGAATATTTATCTTCTAAATGGAATATTGCATGGCCATGAGCATGAGCAATCTATTTCTATAAGAAACAACATGGCTAGTCTCGCCAACAAAGCACTGAGTGAAAGAAAACAGACACATATAATAAAATACTATATGATTACATTTATGTAACTGTCCCCAATAGGCAAAACCAATCTGTGTGATTGAAGTCATAACCATTGTTCTCTTTGGGGATGTGGGAGGAGCCAAGCCAATGTGAGTTGGCCAAGCAGAATAATATTGACAACATGCCAGATCGAAGAATGGAATATATGGCTGGTGGCTAGGAGAGTATAAGGGAACCTTCAAATAATATTGTACATCTTGATCTGGGTGGTAGTTACAAAGGTGTGGTTAACAGATAAAAATAATTGAAATGTACTCTTAAGACTATATATATATATATATATATATATATATATGTATCTGTCATACATTACACATTCTTATAAAATTAAATAAAAAGCAAAGATCACTTCAAAGACAGGGCATAAAATATTTTTTTTTCATAATTGTATAAAAATGACTAAATTCAAGTAACAAATCCAATCTAAACAGATCAAGGTAAGGCTAAGAGGAAAAGCCACGGCTTAATCCTGCAACCAAAATTCAATAATTTTCTATTACTTGCCAAGAGATATTTTCTCATTAAGCAGCATTGTTCATAGATGTCAATTGTTTTCAGATGAGATAAATATTTCCTCCCGTAGGTGTATATTGCCTTTCTTAAATCTAGGCACTACTGCACAAATTCTCAAGTCATAAAGGAGATCAGTTCAACCAACATACCACCACTATTAAAAAATAAATCCAAAGTACACATTTCTCTTGCCATGAACCAAATTCAAAATGTTCAGGTTATCTGTAGTGAAGCCTGAGTGTGTTTTACTCCCTTCTTGATTCAAAACACCAGGGAGATCCTTCATGCCAGCTGGTTGCAGCAGAAGCCAAACACAGAAACGAAACAGCAAATTATAAAGCCACCAGTGCTGCCTCCCACTTAAACACCCTACCCTGTTATCAAATGTTATACTGTTCTTCATTCCAGCGTCCTCTGCATGGATTGGTAACCTAGCATTTTAGTTTTAATCACTCTATCCATGATAATAATAAAATAAACCAAGTTTTCTAAATCTATTCCCTAGGATGCAGGCATAAATACTCTTTAGCTTTGCACACTATTACTCATGTCCTGAGCTAACTTTATTCTGATTATTAAGACCTTCCTGGCTAATCAGTGTCTTTTAGACCCCTGTACATTTAGCCACAGCCATTACATACCAGTTCCTTACCCACCCCATTCCTTTAGCAAATTTAGGATGCTAAAGGTCCTAGGGTCATTTCATAACCCATGCTGCTCTGAGCACCCTGGGACTCAAGTCATACACACATCCCATGATGGCTTCATTATCATGGGTTAAAGGGTAATATCTGTTCCTAAAGAGAAGCACAGTCATTCATTCATATTGTAAATTGGAATTAGGGTATAAGAAATTTCCCTTATTTCAGTTTAGTATTTTACATTGTTGAGGCATAATGTATATAGCAGGACCTCCTCCGATCCATATATTGTCTTTGTTTATAAAAACAATTCAATAAATGCAATCCCATATTCTAGCACCAACTGAAAGAAAATCTTAGCACTGAACAAGATAAAAAAATAAACTACAAAAGAAATTTCTAGTTGAAGACATAAGAAAGATCCATGACTTGTTCAAGATCACACCACTACTCACTTGGTATTAAGTAATCTGCTTATATGTTATTACTGTATGACAGAGGTAAACAGAGAAACAGTAATTTTCTAGCCTCTGGAAAACTGGGTAGTAGAATAGTCTCAAAAATGTGTTACTGGGCGCCTGGGTGGCTCAGTTGGTTAAGCGACTGCTTTCGGCTCAGGTCATGATCCCGGACACCCGGGATCGAGCCCCACATCAGGCTTCCTGCTCGGTGGCAAGCCTGATTCTCCCTTTCTAAGTCCCTCTGCTTGTGTTCCCTCTCTAGCTGTGTTTCTCTCTGTGAAATAAATAAATAAAATCTTTTAAAAAAATGTGTTACTGATGGGGGTACATAGTAACAATTTTTAACACCACTTAGGTAGGCTGCACTGCTTTGCTATCATGATATTTAGTAGGATATATTTCATTTATTATATATGTATATATACATATATACTTATAAATATATAAATGATATATGTATACACATGATATATATACACATATATGCTATATGTGTATCATGCATGTACATGTATTTCCACTTTTTGAGAACTGAAAACTCAAAATCCTCAGAAACTTAAGATAGCATGTGATTATAGACTAGAACTTCTTAAGCTAAGACTCAAGGACTTTAAGAGATCTCAGAAGTTAAAAGGTCTATGAATCAGTTGATATTTGTATTTTGTATCTGCCTGTATGTGTATGTTTCTGCATGTCTAGAATATGTGTATATAGCTTTTAGTAGATTCTCAAAGGAGTCTGTCACTAAGAATAGTTTAAGTATCAGTGTTCTGTACTCAAATTTATATTATTTGTTCAGGTTCACTCATCCAAAAGGGCTGCTTTTCCTTTGTCAAAATATGAACCTCTTGGATGGAATAATCCATATTTTATACTCTTCAGTGTTAACCTATTCACATCTAAAATCTGGAGAGTGTGAGTTAGGTCAAGTCCCAATCAAGTTTTGTTTTTACAACATGAATATTCCAAACTTAACAGATAAGTTTTGCTGAGTCCAGTAGAATTCTTCCAAAAGAGGTAGCACATATCTAAACTCACACACTGTCTTTTGGGATCCCAAATGGATTCATGCAATGACTCCCAAATGGTATATTTCAATAACTGTATCACATTGACACTATTATATAAATTCTTGTAAGGAATATACTGATGGATCTCAATTACCAAGGGAAATTAGTTGCTGGTATGGTATAAGCAAGGAGGACTATGTTTGGAAGCCAGGAGATTTCCCGCAGTTCTTTTTAGTACTTCCATGCCAACAGTGAAGGTTAATGGAAAACTACAGGAACCAGAAAAGGCACAGTGACTGAGGGTTCAGAACTTTCAAAAAGGAAAGAAGATTTGGATCTACATGACCAGTTCCAAGAAACTATGATCCTACCTTACATTCTTTTAAGGTCCCATGAGAATTTGTAAGAGCTTTAAATGCTACCACACTGGAATGGGTATTTGCAAAACCATTCCTAGCTTCCCTGGATGATCAACAACATGAAAACAATGCTTGGCAAAGTATCCAGAAAGCCTGTCTACTGTCTTTTCTGGAGCATGTGATGGAGAGATTACAATTTGGAACTTGACAAATGAAAATGTATCTTTACAATGCAAACACGTGAGGGGTTTTGTACAAAGAATATGTACTCATTTATGTGGGTTTTTTTTTTTTTTTTACGGTTGCCAATTACAAAACCATGAAGTAGTGGAAAATGGATGGATCAGGCTATGAAAAAAAGGAGTAACCAACCATTGCATATAATATTAAGAAAGGGAGTATATGCAGGAATTGATCATCACAGGAAAGACGCTGTTTTTGCCACATGTGGACAGCAAGTAGACATTTGGGATGAACAAAGAACCAATCCTATATGTTCAATGACCTGGGGATGCAACAGTATAAATAGTATTAAATTAAATCTAATTGAGGCATTTCTCTTGGGAAGTTGTCCTTCTGACAGGCATATAGTGCTTTATGATATGAAGCAAGGTACTCCTCTGAAAAAGGTCATCTTAGAGATAAGAACAAATACAATGTGCTGGAACCCTATAGAAGGTTTCGTTTGTACTGTAGCAAATGAATAGCACAACTTATATACTTTTGATATGCATGCACTGCACAGTCTTGTAATGGTCCATTGTGGATCATGTATATACAGTGCTTGATGTGAATCACTCTCTCACTAGGAAAGACTTTGTGTCTGCCATTTTGATACATCTATTTGAATCTTTCCTGTGGACAAAAATAGAAGTAGGAAAGTCTATTACACAAGAAGAATGCAACACATTACCTGAGTAAAATGGACTTCTAACAGCAAATACATTATGTGGGATCTAATGAAATGAATATTTATCCATGGAAAGCTAATGCTTCTGAAAAATTGTTTGTGCTTACATCACAAAAAAAGCAGCCAAAGATTATAACCAGAAACTGGAGGAGAAATGTCAACATCATCCTCATATAGATTGCATTTCTTATCATCAATATCTATCAATATCTATCTACAGCCAGATCCAGGAACAGCACATCATGAAAGAAGCTCATCAATGAAAGTTAGTGAATCATATCAAACACAGAATTCCTGGACCTCTGTAGATTAGGTCAGAAAAGAAGAAATACATAGTGGCAGTTGTGAAATAACACTTGGTATTCCTACCAATCCTGACATATAATTATTTGTTACATTTTTATTTGAAAACTCAGTAAATAAAAATACTGGTTCTAGAATAATCAGTTCAGTTACATGTGTAGAACACTACCCTGAAAATTTATCCTGAAAGGTGGCCTGGTTGATAAGACTATCCAACATTTTATCCTTGATCTGATTTCTTATTATACTGAGGAATACAGCATTTGCCAACTTACCTATTTTTACTGTTAGAAAATGCATATATACTTTCATGCTGATCTATTATTACAGATATACTATACATTTGAATTTAAATTTAAGACCAAAATCTCTTTGTTAACTTATTATTATGTTCAGTTAGCCAGTACATCTTTAGTTTTTGATGTAATGTTCAATGATTCATTAGTTACACCCAGTACTTATCACAACACATGCCCTCCTTAATACCCATCACCCTGTTACCCCATTTTCCCACCCTCACTCCCTTCTGAGACTGTCAGTTCTTTTCCCAGGGTCCATAGTCTCTCATGGTTCATCTCCCTCTCTGATTTCTCCCCTTTCAGATTTCCCTCCCTTCCCCTGTGGTTCTCTGTGCTATTGCTTATGTTCCACATATGAGTGAAACCATATGATAGCTGTCTTTCTCTGCTTGATTTACTTAACTTAGCGTAATCTCCTCCAGTTCCATCCATGTCAGTACAAATAGTGGGTATTCATCCTTTCTGATGACTGGGTAATATTCCATTGTATATATGTACCACATCTTTTTTATCCATTCATCTGCTGAATGGCATCTCTGCTTTTTCCACAGTTTGGCTACTGTGGACATTGATGCTATGAACATTTGGGTGCATGTGCCCCTTTTCACTACATCTGCATTTTGGCGATAAATATCCAGTAGTGCAATTGCTGGGTCATAGAGTAGCTCTATTTTTAACATCTTGAGAAACCTCCATAGTCTTTTCCAGAGCGGCTTGCATTCCCACAAACACTGTGTAAGAGGGCTCCCCTTTCTCCATATCCTTGCCAATATTTGCTGTTTTCTGTTTTGTTAATTTTTGCCATTCTAACTGGTGCAAGGTGGTATCTCATTGTGCTTTTCATTTGTATTTCCCTGATGGCTAATGATGTTGAGCATTTTCTTGTTAACTTTAATATTACTTTGGGTAATTATTGCAATGATTCTCCCTATGATTACCTATAACGTGGAAGATTTATGTCAGAACTTTGTTGATTCAATTAATTTTCTATGCTTTATTTATATCTGGCTTTTGATAATTTAAAGATGACCATTTATATAACTTTTATAAAAAATAATTATAATTTATAGTCAAGATAATAAAGCATCCTTTTCTTAAGAAAAAAATTCCTGTAGGAAACAAATTGTGCTGTTTCCAAACAATCATTTTCATTATTAAACTTTGCTGATCTTCTAATAATAGCATCTAAGAGTGTTATTGTCTGCCATATCTGTTTATTTTTTTGTCTTACATTTTCTCTAAAATGTAAGCCTGGTGAAGGCAAGGACTGGCTCATGCTTCATCTGACCCACCTTCCTTCTGTGGAGATTTCCTATATTGCAAAGGCCAGAAAGCTAAAAAATAACCTTTTCCTGAACAGATTCCAGGTAAGTTTCCACATGTGACTCATATTCTTGAATCATATACATGTATCTATTTCATGTGGAATTATGTTAAATGTGGAAAGAGGCAGAGCTTGTACAAGGCATCCATTTTGCTGGTGCAAATCTATTAGGTCTGATGAGGCTTTGGAAATAGGGTTCTAGAAGTTCCTCTCTATCCTTGGAATGGCAGCTAAAGTGCTAAGATCTACACTCATCAATTAAGCATGTTTTCTGATTCTCCATCTCCTCTCTCTGCAAATTTTTTTAAAATAAAAATTGTACATATTTAAGGTGTACAACATAATGACTTGATTACCATCTTTTTGATTGTGGCAGATATGGTAGTCAGTTATGGAGGCCCAGTCATTTGAATGGCTTGGAAAAAACCAATTTTTTATAAAATCTATTTTTGTTGAAAATAAAGTGGTTTCTGTTTTTCAATCCACTTCTGACTGATACATGGACACTCAATTTTTGTTGACTGTATACATACAGTTCTAAGGAGGAATAAAGTACATTTAAAGAGAAAACAACACTACAAAGAAAGTTCACCTGTGTTTCTGGGGGTGCAGACTCTATAAAACAGCAATTTGCACATAGTTCATGGGGTAGTGCTTTCGGGGTCAACACCTGGACTGGGGAGTGAAGGAAGGTAAACTGTGATGCATATCCAACAAAGGCATCAGCAATCATACTAGGAAGCCTCCAGAACTAGAATGGTTTTTATGAGTTGTTCAGAACTATGAGGAATGACAGACTCTTGCATCAACTAGCAATTGGATATGAACTGACATCTTCCCAAAGGGTGTGATCCTGGGCTAGGTAGTGCTGTTTTTGGGTTAGGGCAATTCCTAAAGAGAACTTGCTGACTCTTTTGAGAGCTGTCACTCACCAACACTCCCAGCAGCTGGGGAAGTGAGTGATTTTGTTCTGAGAGGAGGAAGGGGTAGATCTTGGGCAGTGCACTATGGCAACCGCCTCACAAAGATAGCATAAAGGAAAAATAGCCATGTGACTTTGAACAAGAAAACCTGGATTTGAGTACCATTTCTTCTACCTACTAGCTGTGGGAATTTGGACATAAAATTTAACTCTCGGAATTTGTTTCCTCATCTATAGAAATGATAGAACATTATTATATAATAATAGGTTAAAGATTTATTGTAATATATGCAAAATAACATGGCAATCTGCAGATCTTTCAAGAAGGTAAGTGTAAATTTAGTGGCTACAACAGATCATACAGGTCTTAAAATTGCTTCCTGAATTCATTGAGCTGTACATTCCTAATGTATGCTTTTCCACATGTGTTTTTTACATAACAAGAAATTTAAAAAGCTCACCTAGAGGGAAATGAAAATGAGAGAATTTAGTACACTATTCACTAACCAGTGGCCACCTTTTAAGAGAGTTGTGTCATGGGCTGTAGCCTGAGGATGGTTTATTTATTTATATTAAGACTAAAATCTCAGTTATTATTTTGCAGGAAGTTTGGCTCAAAATGGCATGGTCTGTTTTTAAATCAGTGCTTGATTTATCCATATACACACTATTAGAATTGTAGGAGAAAATTACAGAGAAAGCAAATCAAAGAGAAAGATAGAAATATAGTACATTTAGTTTATTCATTCATTCTTGCATTTATGAATTTATCAAATGACAGGTTATTGTGAGGATATTTTGTGGAAAGATTCAATTATCATCAGGATATGCATGTCATGACAATGACCTTCTTTGAATTTAAATGAAAGTAAACTGTCCAACCCTTTTGTGCCAGTGTTCCTATACCTCAACAGCCCTGGAAGGACATTCCAAGAAAGAGTTATCAAGAGCTAGATTTTCAAGACTAATCCCATTCTCCACTAAACATTTCATCACTGTTATGTAGCATGTCATTTTCTCTTTAAAAAAAGACATTAAATTGAAACCATGGTGCCCTTTAAACTTTTCAACATTCAATCTCCCACAGTTCCACTTATATTTTAGGATTCAATGCAGTAATCAAGGCCCTATGATGTATATGCCAAAGTCAGCATGGTGATGGTGGTAGGAGTAATATATGGTACCACCTACGTAGTTCCCTTTATATTTCTTGTGACAGCTCCTGCCATTAGGTGTATTGATGGTCACATATTCTTGATTTTCTGTCAAGACCCAGTTTGGTTGCCTCTTCTTTGCCAAGTTGGTAAATAAACAAATAAACCATCCTCAGACTAAAATCATAACACACCTCTTTTAGAAGGTGGCCAACCACTGGTTTAATGAAGAATATACTAAATTTTCTTGTATCTGATTACCCTCTAGGTGAGTTGTTTTTTTATTTTTATAAAATAAAATATCATGTAGAAAAGTATGTAAACTCAGATTTACTAAATCAGATTCTCCAGGGACAGGGTCCTACCATATTTGCTTGAATACATTGCTCCACTAAAATGAAGAAACACGGGACTAAGAAAACAGGGCTTTATGGTATTGCCCTGATTGTTTTAATGCAGGCAGGCAGAAAACACTAGTTAACTTGCTAGTAACATACGTATGTATTCACTACTAGAAAATAATGATTCCTTATTTACTAAATAAAGCAAACCATCTTTTTGTAAACATATGTAAACTTCAGGTTGCCTTGTCTCTCTGGTAATGAAGTTAATAATCACATCTCCTGCATTCAATGAGCAGTTATGAGAATGTCCAGGAGGTTTCCTGATGACAATTTTTCTTGCTTTAATTGTTCTTTAAATATAATGGCTATAATGAGTAAAGACAGAGAGAAGCCAGCTGAAGGGAACATGTGTTTTTTTATAATAGTCTCTCCTGACTTCCATTTACTTGGCTTTATTTTCCAATTGGAAATGGTGAAGTCCTCAATATTTTCTGAAAGCCAGAAACAATGTTTACATGACCTACATAATTTACATGGTAAATTCCACTTCATGAGTGACTAAATTTTAACTTCAGAAACAATATTACCTTCCTGAGTTTTCAAATAAGAAAAGCCACCTTTAAACATGACTAAAGACAGCAGTCTTTCAATCTTGAAAATTAACAGATTTAAAAAAAATGATTCATTTTACATGTTGATTTAAATAATAATTCATTTTAAGTTTCAATAAGCCTTTGATTATCTGCTATGTACCAGGAACTGATTCATGTCATCAGTGAAACCAGAGCACTTTTTTCCCTTTCTCTGTGGTGTATAAACCTGACCACTGTATGATTTTCATTACATTAAAACAAAATGGAGATGTGTGAATAGCAAGAGAAATTGGAAGTATGATAACAGACAACACAGTGCATTGCAACCCAGGAAAACTAGCACATAAGAAAGTAGCTTGACCTAAAAGAAAATTAGTAGATAAATATGAATTACCTGAAAAAATTTTACTTCCATTAATTTTGGTCTTCTGATGCTCATACTTTCACATAATTACTAGATTAAAATGAGTCATTACTAAACATTATAGAAAAGAGAAACCCTAAAACACTTAGATTCCAATAAGCATAATGACAAATATTAAAGAAACCAACCATTTGGTAACTCCTCTTAAAATCCATAGAAGGGGCAGCAGAGTATAATGGACATAAGCCTAGTGTTTGGATTTACACTGAACTGAGCTGATTCCAAAATCAACTCAAGCATACCAACTTTGGACAGTTTACTTAACCTAACTGGATACAACTCCAAATTTAATTTCAAGTTCTACTACTTCTGACAAATTGCCAAATTGGAACAGGGTCCTCATTTATAATACGATTTTTAAAAATATCTATCTCATAGAGTTTTATAAATAATGAATGTGATTGTATTGGTATAGCAGAACAGGATCCCTGTCCATGTAGCCTTCACTTCTACTCTCAACTCCATTTGGCTGTGAATGTATGAGAGGTGATCAGTATTAGCAAGAAAGAGGCCCTCCACACAGAAGACTCCTATTTTCTTCCTGTAATAGAAAGAAGTAAGATTTTTTTCCCAAATCAGGCACAAAAGTCAGTCTCTCCATCATAATGGGTATCTAGATATTTATCTTAGTACCAAGTAGGTCTGAAGGAAATCTTATTGGAAGAATAACAAAATTCTGACATACTTTGTATTCCAGGTGCATTCCTGATAAGCTAGATGGTTGGGTTCTGTTTGATAATGTATTATATTTACTTGCAACACCCATTCAGATGGGGCAAGGACACAAGTTAAGAGACCACATTCCTGCACAGTGCCAATCATAATATAAACATTCAGTAGAGGAGTTGGTCATGTTGCAGCTGACTTTAGACATAGGGCCTGGTCTGACACACACACACAGAAAATACTGCTCCCAGACATGTTTCTTTCTCAAGCACTGGGGTGCAGCACAGACAGATCCTGGGTGAGATGGAGCATGAGAAGAGTGGATGAATAGAGAAGTGCTCAAGATTTCTCACAAGCCTAACCTCTGCTTTCCTCCAAATTAAAAGTAAAATTCATTCTAGGAACCATTTTATACTGAAAACTTTTATACATCAGAATTATTAGTAATTGCTCTTTTGTTCTGGCAAAGACGTAAACTAAGTCCATAAATCATAGTGTGGATGATATAAATCCATATTTTTTATGTTTTAAAAACATAACAAAATGTCCTAAAGCCCAGAGAATAAGGAAATAAGAGTGTGCAAGAGTCTCACAAGTTGTGTGCTTTCTCATAGGAAGCTCCCAACAAACCTTAGCTCTGATAGGAGAGAGATATCATATCTCTATACCTTGGGCAAGTTACTTATCACCTATAAGCATCAGTTTCTTACCTTAAAAGTGAGGAAAAAAGATAATAAAACCATTTTATATTATCATAAGGAGGAAAATATGTGATTTCAAGCAAAAGAAATTTACTCTTGATTCTGGTTTCCAATTGGTTGGCATATTTTTTTGTGCCTAAGGAAGCCTGAGAGAATGACACTATTTCTAAGAATTTACTTATTTTAGAAAAAGCTTTAATTTTAATGCTTCTGGTAATGTTTTATGCCAACAAAATGTGGAAAAACAAAGAGAAGTGCTTTTGTTTTAGAAAGTCCCTATAATAGTCTTTTGGATGTACAAAATAGACTGTGAAATAGTTTCTGGTAGAGAGTTAAAAGCTTAAAGTTAAGATTAGCTACTTCAAACCTTCTGTGTTCCAGTGTAAGAACCAAAATCAATTGATTTAAGAGTAACCCTGTAAGGATGCCCATGTTCTAAAAATAAGACCACTGGCTGTTCTAGCAAATCTCTTCATTTATAAGATCTTTCATCCTACCTTCTGCCCTAATGCCATCCAGTAACTAATACTCCAATCCTCAAAGTCCTATAGAAATACTTCACCATCTCTGGCCTTTTGAGATACTTCTTCAAACTGATCTTCTCTTTGCTTTGGGAGTTTGGAAGCAAACTACTTTCCTTGGAACCGGTTGTAAGAAATCTTTGACAAATTCTAGATGAGAAAAAAAAATAATTGTTTAATGGACAGTGACACGGTAGATGAAAAAGGAGAGAACCGAGGAAGAAACACAGAGTCCACTAACATGATGGTTGCAAGCAGAGACCCAGTAAGAAAATCCCAAAGTTGGAAAAAAGCAAAGACATTTTCCCATCAGCACATTAATATTAAATATTTTATTCATTGCTGGCTTGTAACATCAACCCACTCTGTTTACTCCAACCTTTGGGGAAATTCTGTTATGTTATTGCTAAGTTACTTTCCAGATAAACTGGGGACAAAGGGAGTTCTTTGTCTCGTGTTTATTTTGAAATAGTCCAGAGAGAAAAGAATTGTATAACCCCTGGGAGTGAAATTTTCTCCAATGTTACTGAGATATAATTATTTAAGTTCAATGTATACAACAAGATGATCTGATACATATATATGTTATAAAGTGATTATCACAATAAGGTTAGTTAATACATCCATTACCTCACAGACTTACCATTTTTGTATGTGGTGAGAACATTTAACATCTACTCTTCTAGCAATTCAAGTATCGAATACAGTTTTATTAACTTCAGTCACTATGCTACACATTAGGGCCTCAGAACTTATTCATCTTGTAACTACAATGTTTGTACCCTTTGACCAACATCTCCCCACTTCTCCTATCCCCTAACCTCTGGCAACAACCATTCTACTCAGGGAGCAAGATTTTAGAGATTAAATAAATAATCCAGCAACAAACAAGCATTTAATGCAAAAGATAATTAAATAAATGAAATTCCCTGATAGCCCACAAGAATATTGAAGAGAATTCTATATTTTTCAAATTCCCAGGATTGTATTCCATAGCCAATTTTGTTCAAATATTAAAAGAAAGGGTAATTTCAGAAGATCAGAGAGTTTAGAGAACCCAGACTGCTGACATCTGTGTCACTGTCACATGAACATTCAATGGGATTACACAAGCAAAAAATGGAAAGTAAATATTTGCTGTTATTTCAAATATTAATAATTATCTGGTCCTTAATGCCAAAGTATTTAAGTGGATTAGTAGAGAGGAATACAGTAAAAAAGAATAAAAAGAAGGAAGATGTATTAGTTCCCTATTGCTGCTGTAACAAAGTACCACAAACTTACTTTCTTATTTTCCAGGTCTGGAGGTCAGAAATCCAAAATCAGTTTTAGGAGACTAAACTCAAGTTGTCAGCAAAGCTGTGTTCTTCCAGGAAACGCTATGGGAGAATCTTCTTCCTTACCTTTTACCAGTGTCTAGAGGTTACCTGCACTCCACAGCTTACAGTCCCATCACTCCAACCTCTGCTTCTCCAAGTCTGATACTGTCGTCCCTCTCTTCTAAGGACACTTATACCTACACTGGGCAACCCCTGGATAATACAAGATAATCTTCTTATCTCAAAGATCCTAATCATACCTGCAAAGTCCCTTTTACCATGTAAAGTAACATATTCACAAGTTTCAAGGACTAGGATGTAGACTTCTTTAAGGGAGGCCATTATACTGTCTACCTCAAAAGATGTCTAAATGATTGCATAAAAAATAATAGGAAAGAAAGCATGAAGGCAAGTGAGAGAAGTGGCAGGCGGTGATGTGGGCATGTATACATCTGAAGAGGAGGACAATGGACTTCTTATTGATGCTGGTCTTTTAATTCAAGAGGCAGGATATAGTAAAAAGTGACTGAAATTAGAAGAATTGCTTTGTGTTTAAATCCCACCACATTCTGGCTTTGTGGTGTGGAGCAAACCATTTACCTTCAATGAAAAATCAAAGTAAACTTTTCTTGAGTAAGTACTAATTGCAGCCACTGTACCAATAAATGCTTCACCTGTACCCTCTAAAATTACTCATCATCACTCCTGCAAAAGTTGGTCCCCTTGTAAAATGAAGATGCTGAGACTAGATTAGCATAGTTATCCTCAGTTACTGAAAATTAATCTCATTAATACACTGACTCTAGGTTTATCATTAAAATAAGGATACGAATAGTGGCCTTCCTCATAAGCTTGCTGTGAATATTAATGTTTCAGGAGAACTCTGTAAGCTGTTATAAAATCAAGTGGTGATATAAAATTATAGTCTTGAACCCAAGGATTAAATGGAACAACACATGTAAATTATCCTAGTTGGTGCCTGACAAATTATAAGTATTTTAAAAATATTATTTTCCTCAGCCTCATACTTAATTCTTAGAAAAAGATTATTTTCAGGGTGGCAGATGTGTTGGACCTTGGAGGAGCATACACAAATTCACAACCTTCTTGCCCAAATCTGGAAGTCACAGGTAGCCTCTCTAGATACAGTATTTCTCCCTTTTCTAGATCTCAAATTCTTTACTTCCAGCTATCTTTCCCATAGCCTAAGGAATTAGAAGAGTGTAAACTCAGAGTACAGGGTAAGTGCATGTCAATAAAGGAATACTTGAAGGAAAGAGAGAGGTCTGAAAATTCCAGGTCCCAACTCAGAGAGTCAAAAGAAGAACCCACAAATAAAGTCTCCCACCTAGCAAATGAAATCACTTCCACTGCCTCACTTTCCCTGTGTTTTAGGCATTTTTGCTTTCATGATAACATGCAAATTAGCAAATCATCTACTTACAACATAAGGCCAAAAGGTTTCCAGTAGACAAATTTATTTTTAAAAATTCCAAAGGATGGAGAAGCAGAGATGGCTTAAATTCTGCTTTGTACTTTTGCCATAGTACCATCAGTTCCTCAACAGATCAACTAAGTTTTTATGGGTTAGTCTAGGAAGTTAGTCTATTTTGGCAATACTTCCTCACCAACATCACATGTATCATAGTTATAATAACTTAATAGTTTACTGTGTCCCCAAAACAGAAACAGCATTTTGTAAATATTTCATTTAAAAAACACAAAACAACTCTATGAGGTACTGTTATCTCCAATTCATGTCTATCATCCAAGTCAGCTGTCTTAATTGACAAAGTTTTTACTCTGACATTTCCCTAGTGAGTTGACACTGCTAGATAAAAATGAGAATACATATGTCCTGTAAGCTTTTATGTTCTCATAAAAATGAGAATATATATGTTCTGTAACCTCATGTCAGCCCCAAAAATCATCAGTCTAGAATTTACTTATTTTATTCTTCTCATTTGGGCATAGGCAACAACATTCCTACTTGAGATTAATTTTATATTTAGTTTTGAATCCTTTAATTTGGATAGACTAAGATAGCTTCCATTTGAAAAAAAGCATTGGGCAGAAGGGATTTTAAGAACAGTTCTTTCTTGATTTTCTGGTGGCATAAGAGTAGTGGTGGTTTGAAGTTTCTCTTTGAAAAAGGAAGGCTTCGGTGGAGATAGAGGAAGGCATGGAGATGAATGATAAATTTTGAAGTTCAGGAATATGGAGCCCACCCTTGAGAATATTTCCACAAAAGACAACCTAGGTTTAAAAGTTCCAGGACCAGGAACAGAAGGCCAGAAGAAAAAAACACATAGATGAGCACCTGGAGAGCAATGAAAACAAACTCCAAATCTAGGGACTGCAAGATAATTCTCTTGAATAAGCTGTCCCTTGGGCAAGAATAAATACTCTCTTGTAGATATGTTTTATGATAAGCCAGCAATTGCCCTGCAATCCCGAGTGTAGAAGCCTCATTTTACCAGTGTTCCAAGTCCCTGCCCTCTTAACTATTTGGCCACTCTGTGGATATATTTCCTTTTCTATTCCTGGGTCCAGTAGACACCAGGGGACATCAGGTGAGGTAAGACGAAGACAATTCTTTGTGCATTGAGGCTGATCTGAGACATGCTAAGGCATCCTGAGCTGGTATGGGAGGGGAGTGGATACAGATATTTGTCATCATATAAAAAATACTGGTTGTTTTGCCCTTGAGCCTCCACTGCCCCTCTTTCATTGACAGGAAAATGATTTGCTTTGGGGGATTACTCATTCCCTGCCCAAATGCCAAATTAGAGAAAGTGATAAGGGCTAAAAAGACCCTAAATGATTAACAAGATGAAAACAACAAGTAAAATCACCTCACATAGAAAAAAAAACATTGGATAAAAGTCAACATCTATTCATCATTAATACAATGAAGCATATTTTATAAATAAAAAGTATCTACAAGAAAACAAAACCTTCAAAAAACATAATACTAAATGGTGACTACTGATAACTCTCCTGATCAGGGGTGAGACAGAGATTTCCACTACTAATGTTTCAGTTCAACATCATAAAAGACCTTATTTTATATTCTGTATTTATATATAATACATTTTGATTTTCAGAGATTTTCTTTAATAAACTGCCTAAATTCTTACTTTAATAAAGAGCCTTTGTATTACAAAAGATCCACAATCACATTTATTTAAGCCTCTATGACTTACCAAAAACCAGTCTTAATCTTGAGCTTTCTGTTAATTAAGCCAATAATATCACCTTTAAAGTCAATTTGAATTGTTTTTTCTGATATTTATCTCCAAAAGAGATTCTGCACTGATACAAATAGCATTTCATTTCAATTTTAGTTATTAAATATCACACTCTTGAACAGTTCATAAGGATGTGTATTTTAGAACCTGAACTTTGCAAAGGTCTACCTTTTAAACACTGGAATCCCTCCAAACACAACACCTCAATAAACACATAAAATACAGGAAAAGCAAAGATTTTTTTTCTGGATAATTGCTCTGAGTCCATTCATCTCTCACTGTCCTTGTGCATTGCTTTGAACTCTTTTCTGCCTTGGCTCTTATACTCTCGCTTTCTGAATCTGCTTTTGGTGCCTAATTTGGCAGCTTGGTTAATCCTCCCTCTCTGGCTTAGTTCATTTCTGAATGCCAAATGTATTCATGGAGTGTCTGGGAAGTAAGTTCCTTCTTCTGGTTTTGGTGTAGTTAATGTCCAATCTCCTTATCCATTGCCCCCTGACTATTAGTAAGAAATCTTCCTAGAGAGGAGGATTTCTTCACTGAGTCTTTTACGTACGTCATTTTTCCTATGGAAAGATTTCATTATTAACTTAAAAATATGCAACTTTATAAAGCCAAGGAAACTTTAAGATCACAGTATACATTTCTTATTTTAATAGACAAGAATCCAAAGTTCAGAGCAATTATGTGGCTTGTTGAGATTACAAAATTAGTTATATGTATCATAAATCACACCAGGGACAACTGGGTGGAAGTCAGTTGAACGTCCAACTCTTGGTTTCGACTCAGTTCCTGATCTCAGGATCATGGGATCAAATCCAGCAATCAGGCTCCATGCTCGATTCAGAGTCTGCTTATGATTCTTTCTCCCTCTCCCTCTGCCCCTGCCCCTCCCCACCCTTTTTCTCTAAAAATAAATAAATATATCTTTAAAAAATCAATACTAAAAGTGGTTTGGTTGTGGTTAAAATGTCATTATATGTCCTTTAATAACAATATAAACAAAAGTGAAGTATTAACCGAGCAAGGAACTTTTCTGTCCTCTATACACTTGGGACTGAATAAGTGAATCATCACTGAAAGGGGAAGTTCTTTTGTTAACACTTTCTAATACCATCTATTCAATGTTTTGATAGAGAAATTTAGTGATATTCTGAACTAGTTTAAATAATCCAAGCTTTAAGGGTAATCCTGTTATGCTCATCTAACTAGTCTCCCACTTCCTACTATTTATATTATTTTTTGCCTAAAATAAGGACAATATAAGTAGGAACAATGTGGAACTGTTCCTCAAGTAATTATCACTTTTTTTCTTCCCTTAATATTGAGTCCCTATTTGAACAGAACTATTAATCCCCACAAATATAATTTTTCCCATATTTATCCACATTCCTTTTAATTTTTGGTCCATTTACAAGAGCCTCTGATGAATAATAGGCGAACTAGCTCAGAAAAAAAAAAAAAAACGTTTCTACAAAAATTGAGGGTAAAGAGTGGGAATGCGCATCACTCTGTCAAGGTGAACTATCCTTTTTCTGATTAAAACCTGGGGCAACTGGGGCCTGGGTGGCTCAGTTGGTTAAGCAACTGCCTTCGGCTCAGGTTATGATCCCAGAGACCCAGGATCAAGTCCCACATCGGGCTCCCTGCTCGACGGGAAGCCTGCTTCTCCCTCTTTCACTCCCCGTGCTTGTGTTCCCTCTCTAGCTGTGTTTCTCTCTGTCAAATAAATAAAAATCTTTAAAAAACAAAACAAAACAAAACCTGGGGCAAACCTTGGCCTGAAAACAAGAATTTTATTTCTGACCAATTGTTCCACTTGTGCTCTGAATTATATGCCAAGCTCTTCTCAGAACTGGAGATAATTCCTTTCCTGTATCTTTGTATCTCACTCTTTACCTAATTCTTCCAATCAGCACTTAAGTGGATCAACCTTCTAGAACCTAAAAAATCACACACTTACCAGAAAAATAATAATGAGAACAAAAAACCAAAATTCTCTTTCCCCAATTATTATCCTTTGTCTGCTTCTTTTCCTTTCCAGTCAAATTTCCTGAAATAATTATGCACACTACCCAGTCTTCACCAGATACTCAATCCTCAATACACTTCTTTTTTCCCCAAAAATTTTTATTTAAATTCTAGTTAACATACAGTGAAATATTGATTTCAGGAGTAGAATCCAGTGTTCATCACTTACATACAACACCCAGTGTTCCTCATATCAAGTACAACACACTCATTATTGAATTCTATCTCCATCACTCCCTGACTTCATTTTCTCGCTAAAGTCACCAGTGACCTACCTATTGCTAACTGTGAATAAATTTTTGTCTGCACATTATGAGAGTTCTTAAACTACATATTGTACAGTTGGTCACTTCTTCTGGGACATAATGCTATTTTGGTTTTCTCCCTATATTTCTGACAGTTCTTGAGTCATCTTTGCTGACCAATATAGATTCACGGTATTTTATAAAATGGGAACCATTCTATTTATTTACTAGGATTATTTTAAGAAATAAAGAGATATATAGGAAAGCCGCTAACACAAAATCATAGAATATAACAGATCCTCAAAAGTTATTAAAACATGTACAGCCAGAAACAAAGATTTATTATTTTATGATGATGTAATTGTCAAGACCGTCCATTATGCAAACAAACTCTTGGTCTAGAGACAGCCATTCTCTATGATTAATACAAATATACAGTCAGAACTAACATATTTTAGTCAATTCAACCATTTCAGGACAGATGAATGGTATGCCTTTCGAACTGTAAAAACTCATAAATTGGGGGTCAGGACAAAGTTCTTTAAATAATAAGTTCTTTTGTGAATTTAAGATATGGTTTTTAAAAATTGATATAAGTAAAATTAGTTTGGAAAAAAATAGATAAGACCTAATTTTGGACTTAAGGAGTTCTAAGGATGGAGCTACCATTTTTTCTTCACAGAATTTTTTTTTTTACTTCTTTGGTAATGTATGCTGCCTCTGTGAACCCATAGGTAGGATAATCAACTCAAGTTTGAGCAGTTTTAGACTATAATCCCCCCTGTTTTCAAGAGTGGTTACAAAAGTCCATCCCTCCCCTTAAGGTTGAGAAGGAACTATGACTTGCCTTTAATCAAAAGAATATAACAAAGGTGATGGGATGTCACTTCCCTGATTATATCATATAAAATTATAACTTCCATCCCACTAGATAACTCTCTCTACTGTCTCTCCCTCTTGCTGGCTTTGACAAAATAAGCCACCACACAAAAGGGCCCATGTGGCAAGGAAATACTCTTGAGTATTTTCAAAATTATCTTAAGAGGACTTTGAGTTAGAAAACCATTTAGTCTGGATTTAGTGGGACATATATGAAAGAAACTTAATTGAGGTTTCCCAAAGTTGACAACAACTATAAAATTTTCTATGAAATTATTAAAAATGATGTATGAGGCCCAAGTAAACTTTTCTAAATTATCAATAGTAATACTTTAAAAAACTGATCCACTGGGCTATAGGAAAGACAGAATTATATTATTTTTTCCTCTACTCAGAAATTGTAAAATAATTATTATATAAAGAGACTATCAAAGTGTATGTAGTCAAAAGTATAAGGAAAATATTATAGAAGTGTATTGTATAATTAATTATGAAAAATGTTCTTTTTCTGGATTTTCGAGTGCTTTTGTCATTTCTTAGCTTTTAGATTTATTTTAACATAATATGTATATAAAACATTCACTTATGTATTTAACTTTGCAGTCATAATTTTGCATCCTTTATCTTATAGAGGCAACCCAAAGAGCATGAGCTTCAGGCTCCATAAAGCCTAGGTTTTACCCTTGTTTAGCATATAAAAAATACTCTGTACATACCAGCTGAATATTTTTAAATGAGCAATTGTCAATGTTTCTGTATTATGTATCTGGAGCACTTTATTTCAGGATTTTACATATAAAAGACTTATCTGAAAGTCATTAACTCCTGAAACAACTGGGCTTTTCCTTTTTCCAAAATCAGTACTCATAATGTAACTGTGTACTTAAGATTTAGGTCAAAGACAAAACAACCGCATTAAAAGCTCTGAAGGAAAAATAAAATAGAGAAAATATCCAAATGTTTTTCCATTTATGTGGGTGGTAGAGGTAAAATTAGTGTCCAGATTTTCCTTCTCAAACTATTATCCAACAGCTAACTTCCTCTTTGAAAAAAAAAAGAGTAATGTGACAGTTATGAAAATGACAGAAAATTGCCATGCCCTACTGAAACTTCAATGACTGAAAAGCTTATAAAGTAAAAGGAATAGTAAAAAAAAAAAAAAGAATTGTTTTTGCTAATTCAGCAAACAGTTCTATCAATATTATTGATTCTTTTCCTACCTTTCAGTAAAAACACTTCTACCAACTTCTTAAGACTATGAAATAGATGTGCTTCCCAAGAATGCTTACTCAGATCAGATAAAGTGTACTTCCACTTCTTGTCCTTAAGCCTCTCTCTGAACTAGCTGCTGGAACTTTTGTCATTCAGTATCACTTTGTTAGCCTTATTGTTGACCTTAAGATCTTGCTATTTTTTTCATTATGAAAAGGAATATAAAATGGTCATTATGTATAGGTGCAGAGTCTTAGTCCAGGATAACTCCATTGTCCTGGTGGGGTAAGGAAGTGATGAAGAAGAAGGTAAGATGGGACTTATTATCCAGACCATACCTCATCAAAGGAATCCAAAGATTAGCTATAGTATATTCATAAGTTAAGGTATAAGAATCATAGTACAAAATTGGGTCATGCATAAGGAAGAATCATGCATAACAGCAGCACCAGTCTACTATGAAAGACTAATTCGCTTGAATTAATTCAGCTGGACCACACTAGGTAGAGACTTTATTTCATTAAAGGTCAACTCAAGAAACATCAAAGAAGTAATCCACTACTCTAATAATTGCCTTTTTAAAAAAAATGCCTAATATTTCAGAGCATCAGATCCATGCCTATACCTCAGCCTATAGAAAATAATAAATGCTCGTTAAACATGCCATTGACTTGTTTGGCTTATAAAACCTTATTCATAGAGCTACATTAACATATTTCTGGGAAATTGAGTGAAGTAACAAATCTGAGAGCCTCTGGTCTAATACTTCATGATAAGCATGCAGTGGGTTTTCAGAGTCTAAGAATAATTTATTTTTCCCCAGGTTTACTGAGATATATTAGCATACAAAATCTGCCTATAATTAATGTATACAGTTAGTGATCTTGGACATACATATAAGCTCATGTTACCATCACCACAATCCAGGTAATAAACATATCCATCACCTCCAAAAGTTTCCTTGTCTCTTTATTATTTGTTTGTCTTGTGGTAAGAACACTTAACATGAGATCTGCTCTCTTAATAATTTTTTGGTAAGAACACTTAACATGAGATCTGCTCTCTTAATAATTTTTTAAGTACATAATGCTTTACTCTTAACTACAGGCATTATGTTATACAGCAGATCTCTGGAATTTACTCATCTTGTGTAACTATAACTTTACAGCCACTGAACAAACATCCCATATCCTCCTACTCCCACTCCTTAATAAGCACCATCTTATTGTCTACTTCTATACTGTTGACTATTTTACATGCCTCATATAAGAGGAATTGTGCAGTATTTGTTCTTCTGTGACTGACTTAATTTGCTTGACATAATGTCTCCCAGGTTCATCAATAAATGCATAGATAAAGAAAATGCGGCATATACATACAATGGAATATTATTCAGCTGTTAAACAGAAGAAAATACTACCATTTACTACAACATGGATGTACCTATATAAATATATAATTTAAATGTTTTAAAAATACCTCAATAACATAAATCCACTGACACTGTGAATAACAAGTGAGCTAAGACTTAAGTAACAGTCCAAATAAATTCAAGAAAAACCATTTTTTTAAGTTCCAAACTATCACAAATAGAGTTTTATATGTGACTACAGAGAATATTTTTATATACCTGGACTTTTCCTTCTTTCTTCCTCCCTGTCTCCCTCCCACCTTCACTCCTCCCTCTCTTTCCTACCTACGTTCCATTCCTCGTTCCTTCTTTTCTACAGCACTGTTTGATATTGGCATCCTATGGATACCATTATGGTCAAAATCTGTACTGAAAAATAAAAGGGGGAAATAAAATAAGGAAGCTAATATATTAGGAATTCTAATCGGATAAAGAAAAAAGCAGTCCTACCTAAGAAACTTTGAGGTAGAATTTTCCTAACATGAATGAATAATAAAGACAAACCTAATAAATTAGATAATATTTTGCTTCAATACCAACTGTCTTTAACAGCTATAATTGGTTAAGAATTTAAAATTTGGCCAAAAGTAGTTAAAAGCAATCTGAGTTTGGTGTTTTAAAGAAAGCAACAAGAAAAACAAAATATAGGAAACCCTTTTAAAAGTGTATTTCATAAGTATTATGAAAACCCTAAGCTAAAGAAGGAACTTTCATTCAATGTGTAAGCCTTTATTTGGGGCATGATATTTAACCTCTTATTATTTAAAATGACGATCTACAAAGAAGTCATAAATACATGGACCTCTTTTTTAAAAAATTCATTTAAGAACCGCATCTAGTTTGAACTACAGTTTGTAATTTGACACTATGGAAATGTAATGAATTCAACTGCTTATATTCCGTAGATTAAAAATGTATATTGCATCATTTTTATCCCTCAACAAATTAGCAAACTATAATTTCACTCAAGTATGACAGACATACTCATTTTCATAAATAAAGACAATCACTTAACTGAGAGCTATGGGATTTTGGTTGATAATTCAAAAGCTTAGAGATATCTATTAAGATTTAGACACACACACACACACACACACACACACACACACAGAAGATTCATGGACAAAAATTAAATCAAAAGTTTTTTGCTAGCTTCCTAAAGTTTTGAATTGAGACTTTTTCATTAAAAACCTTTAAAAGTCACAGGAATTTATGCCTAAAATAATTCGCTGGAATAGAGTTTGGAAACTAGATTTAGCTGGTAGGTAAAAAGGAAAAAATGCTCTATACTGCCAAATGAAATAGGAATGGTTATTAAAAAACAAAAAGCTGGTGTTTGAAAACTTCCTTTCCTAATTAAACATGTGACTATGCCCCAAACCAAAATCTTCAATGGATTTTAGATATGAAATTTGTATTATTATTTCATATTGAACATTGTTCCTAGAGAAAAATAATCTGGCTAACTTTAAATTCCAAAGAAAACATTTTATTTCAGCAAATATTTAGTTATGCAAACTTTTCCAGCTTCTCTTTGAGATATATTCCTTATGTCCTGAGATACATGAATAAAATTCTTCTTAAAAAGTATAATCTTTCATCAATGTGAATATTTACTGAACAATACCTAGTGAACCTTATCATAAAAATCAAGTGTAATCATATACTTATGTTTGATCTTAACTTTTTCTGCACTCCTACATTTCAATATAATGATCTACACAAGTAATTTAAAAAAGTTGCATGTAATAAGAATGATTCCACATTCTGAAATGCCAGGACCATCTAAGTAGGCTTAGTTTATTCAAGCCTAGACCAGTATTTAACAGTGCTATGAATGATAGCTTTCCAGTGGTAGCTAATGGAAAGCTACCATTAGCTGCCAGATTTTTACAATTTTTTTTAATTTAATCCCCAGAAAATAATTTTTAAAATTATGGCTGTGTGTGGGTGAGATAGACAGTTGGCTAGAAGAAATGAGACCAAGTAACAGATAGGGATAAATGCCCAAAAACTCTGCCAAAAGGTGGACAAAAAAGGAGCAATGCAGAAGAGGCGATAGAAACATGGTGAAGCTGTATTCTTGTTTACTACTTATAAAAAATCTAATAAATAATTTATTTGCCTTTTTTTAAAAAAAGGAGATACGAGAGTTGGAGAGTGCTCCTTTCTCCTCTTCCTCTTCCACTTCTTCAGGAGACACTTGTTTAAAAGTGAATGGGACTTAGGATGTAAACAGTTAATATGAAAATGTCACTTTCATCCAAGGAAAATGTGTATAGTTGTTTCTTTTCTTTTTTTTCTTTTAAGATCTTATTTATGGGGCACCTGGGTGGCTCAGTTGGTTAGGCGACTGCCTTTGGCTCAGGTCAGGATCCTGGAAGCCTGCTTCTCCCTCTCTCACTCCCCCTGTTTGTGTTCCCCCTCTAGCTGTGTTTCTCTCTGTCAAATAAATAAATAAAATATTTTTTTTTAATATTTTATTTATTTGACAGAGAGAAACACAGCCAGAGAGGGAACACAAGAAGGGGGAGTGACAGAGGGAGAAGCAGGCTTCCTGCCGTGCAGGGAACCCGATGCGGGGCTTGATCCTGGGTCTCCAGGATCATGACCTGAGCTGAAGGCAGTCATTTAACCAACTGAGCCACCCAGGTGCCCCTGTATAGTTGTTTCTTAAAATTTTAAATGTACACCTAACATACAAACAAGCCACTACATTTCTAGGTATTTAAGCATGAACTATTAAAACATATATTCACACAAATACATATATGCAAATATTCATAGCAAGTTTTTCCACAATAGCCAAAACACGAAACTAACCAAATGTCTCCAGATTAGTGAATAAATAAACAAATTTTGGTATATTCATACAATGGAATACTACTCAATAACTGGAGAGGAAATACTAATAAAGGAAACGACAAACAATCTTGAGAGTGGTAAGGTAAATGAAGGAAGTGAGACACAAAAAAGATTGCATACTATTTGATTCCAATGATAAAAAATTTACACAGCATAAACTATAATGATAGAAAAAAGACCAGTGATTTCCAGAAATGGATGTAGGGGAGGGAATCACCTGCAAAGAAACACAGGGCAATTCTTTGAGTAATGGAAATATTGTATATCTTGATGGTGATAGTGGCTTCCATGATTGTATACATGTCAAAACACATCAGACTTAAAGCAGGTAAATTTTATTGAATAAAAGTCATACTCTTTTAAAAGGTAAAGGGAAGACTACATTGAGAAATAACATTTGATGCATATAAGAATATGAACAGATAATTAAAAATAAAAGTTTATTGACAATGCAAGAAGAGATGTGAAGCAAAATGCAAAAGCGGTATTGGCCTCAGGAAATAGAGCAGCCTTGTCCTTGTTACAATAAGAAAGAGTTTAGAATGGGTACATATACAGGCATGTGTGCATGTTTTGTTGCAGCTCTGATGCTCCCAGCTTTGAAGAAATATGTTCTAGCCCCATAGTACAATATTCATGTTGCTAATAGAAATGTTATTTTGTTTGAATTATTGTATTTTGGGGGATCACTATGTGAAACTTGTATAATCAGAAAATCATGAGAATCTCTACTGAGAGGACTCATGGGTCATTGTATTAGATAGGTTTAGTTAGGATAGTAGAAGCCATTCTAGATGTCTTAGTAGTAAAGTAAAACAGGAAATCTGTAGTTTATAAAAACAACAACAAAATAACAGCTACAAAACTTAGAACTAGGGAAATGAGATCAGGAAAGTTGCTTTTAGAAAACTGAGAAGTGAGGAAATCACATAAAAGTCACCATCAAAAATTATGGCTGGATATAATACTAAAATGAGTGATTCTCAGGAATACTTTGGAAGTTGTTGCTGGCACAAGTTCCCTCAATATGCTGTCTGTCAGTCCCCCATATGCCTGCCTACAGTTGCTGATAGAGAATAATCACTACCCCCTCAGTTCATGGGAGTGTCTCCTATTGATGGAATATAACTGGAATCCTCCTGGCAAAAAATATACTTTCTTCTTTAACAGGATAGGGAAATGTCTAGAAGTATGGAGATGATACTTAAACAGTAACTGCATAGTGGCATTTTACCCAGTGAAATTTCTATGGTCTGTGATCAGGTCTTATTTTGCAGATCATGAAGTTTGACCTTTCTAGTTTCCCATAATTGCTGCACTTGGAGAACTTTAACTCAAAATATTTACAACTGTCAAATATAACTGTTAATGAGCCCCTGTAATAGGAGCAAGACTTCCTAGTTGAACAGTCACCACCCATCAGTCTCTGGGCTAAGTAGAGTATATGCATTATTTAATTTAATCTTCTTTTAACACTAGAAGATAAACATATCATATTTACTTACTGATGAAGATGACTAGACTTTAGAAGTTAAGAAGTTTACCTAAGTTCTATTGAGGAGCACTGAGAATTGGAGCAAACTCTCTAAGCTACTGTAAGTTACTGTACTACCGTGAAATATGTGTTTCCACACACTTAGATTTAAAAAAAAAAGATTTTATTTATTTGACAGGAAGAAACACAGCTAGAGAGGGAACACATGCAGGGGGAGTGAGAGAGGGAGAAGCAGGCTTTCCACTGGGCAAAGAGCTTGATGTAGGGCTCGATCCTGGGACTCTGGGATCACAACCTGAGCTGAAGGCAGATGCTTAAAACCTGAGCCACCCAGGCACCCCCACTTAGTAGATTAATGCATTATCCACAACCTGCTTACTCTGTGCATATAAAGCATAATTATATGTCAGCCTGAAATCAGAAGAGAGGCAACTGAATAATCCAGATGTGGTAGCATGTGTTTAGTTCCATAATCACTAAAAACAATGGCTAACTTTTATTCCTTATACATGCTAGTCACTGTTTTTCTATGTACTTTATATGTATTAACTCATTAAAGGCGAATACCATAAGCATCCTTTAAAGATAGGAAACTGAGGCAGAGAGATGAAGTCATTCAACCAAGGTCACATAGCTAGTAAATGGTGGATCTAAGATTTGGGAACCAGCCAGTCTGGCTTTTCAAAACCAAATATGGTTTTGAAATCCTTTGTCTCAAATCAATATGTCTTTGAATGCTGTTGAATCAATATTAAGCCATAGTTCTAATTTCCTCATGAATGTATTTTCTAAAGGAAGGTTATCACAAAACCTCCACCAAAAAACAAAAACAAAAACTAAAAACCTGAAAGACTTTGTTGCTACCAAACCTGCCTTTAAAGAAATTCTCTGGGGGTGCTTGGGTGGCTCAGTCAGTTAAGCTTCTGCCTTGGCTCAGGTCATGATCCCAGAGTCCTGGGCTCCAACCTCACATCAGGCTCCCCTCTCAGCAGGGAGTCTACTTCTCCCTCTGCCACTCCCCCTGCTTATGCTCTCTCTGTCTCTCCTTTATTCTCTCTCTCTCAAATAAATAAAATCTTTAAAAATTTTTAAAAATAAAGAAATTCTCTGAACAGAAAGGAAAAAGTAACAGAAGGCTCGGAATTTCAGAAAGCAATGTTAAACACTATTCTAAATATAGTAGGTTTCTCATGAGTTTCTAATAATACTTGATCAAAGCAAAATTATAACACAATGTAATGTGGTACTCTGCACATAGAGGAAATACTTTGGACAATTATATTTTAAAAGTGGGAAAGGTAAAGGATATAATGGAAGTAAGTTTTATGGCAAAACATCAATAACAGCAGACTGTTTATTGTAATGTTTAGAGCAAACAGTAAGACAACTATATAAGGAGATATACCCATAAATATAAATAAATCAGAATGGGATCCTAAATAAAAGTTCAAGTAACCCATAAGTTTTAAAAGAATAGAGGAAAAAATAGAGGAATAATAAACAAAGGAAACAACACAAAATGTCAAACTTAAGTCTTTAAATATTGACAATTTGCTTAAATGAAGAAATCATCTATACCAATTGAAAAAGAGACACTGGCAGAGCAGATTAAAAAAACAACAAACATAATCCAAAAATATGCTATCTACAAGAAGCTCATGTCACATAATGAAATAGGTAGACTAAAAAAAAAAGGATGGAAAAATTGTATCAAGCAAATGTTAATCAAAAAGAAAATAAGAGTTGGCCATCTTGATATAACATAAAATACAAAGAAAATTATTAAAGTTGAATAGGTATATTTACCATGAAAAAAGGATCAATTTACAATAAGACAGAGTATAGGCTGTGGTATTCATGAAAAATATCTAAAACTGATCTAAATGGCTCAACTATTAATTAAATATGAAAACCAACAATGCAAAAAGATATTTGAGTAACTTTCAGTATGAAGAGTATGGCATTATGCTAAGTGTAAATAAATTATTTACCATGCTGATGTATAGCTTTCCATAGATTTACATTGTTGGGTAATTTATGTTTTCAGTTCTCCAACTTTAGCGTGCTTCTGAACCACCTCAAAGTCTTGTTAAATCACAAGTAGATGGGTCCCAATCCCAGGGGTATTTGATTCAGTTAAGGATCCCATCTTGAGAATGTACATCTCAAACAACTTTCCAAATGATGCTGATGTTGTTGTTCTGGGAACTACCCTTTGAGAATTACTGCCTTGCACCCTCAAGATCAGTGGACAATTAAATGTTCATTTTTTTTTTATCACTGAACATTAGAAATGTTCCTTTATCTCAACTACATCAACTAATTTTTAACACAATGCTGCCTAAAATAAACTACTATATATATTATTACAAGTACATTTTTTACCTTAATTTTATTTTATTTTGTCAGTGTTCCAAGATTCATTGCTTATGCACCACACCCAGTGCACCATGCCATACGTGCCCTCAGTACCCATCACCAGGCTCTCCCATCCCACCACCCCCTCCCTCCAAGTTCCTCAGTTTGTTTCTGTGTTCAAAGTCTCGCATGTTCCATTTCTCTCCCTGAATTACACTACTTCCCATTTCCTTTCCATCTCCTACTCTCCTCTATATTACCCCTTATGCACCACAAGTAAGTGAAACCATGTGATATTTGACTTTCTCTACTTGGCTTATTTCACTCAGGATAATCTCTTCCAATCAGTCCATGTTGCTACAAAAGTTGGATATTCATCCTTTCTGATGAAGGCATAGTACCCATTGTATATATGTACCACATCTTCTTTATCCATTCATCTGTTGAAGGGGAACTTGGCTCATTCCAGAATTTGGCGATTGTAGCTATTGCTGCAATGAACAGTGGGCTACATATGGCCCTTCTTTTCACTACATCCGTATCTTTGGCGTAAATACCCAGTAGTGCAATTGCAGGGTCATAGGGTAGCTCTATTTTTAATTTTTTAAGGAATCTCCACACTGTTTTCCAAAGCGGCTGCACCAACTTGCATTCCCACCAACAGTGTAAGAGGGTTCCCCTTTCTCCGCAACCTCTCCAACACTTGTTGTTTCCTGTCTTGTTAATTTTGGCCATTCTGACTGGTGTAAGGTGGTATCTCAGTGTGGTTTTGATTTGAAATTTCCTGATAGTTAGTGACGATGAACATTTTTCATGTGTCTGTTAGCCATTTGTATGTCTTCTACGGAGAAGTGCCTCTTCATGTCTCTTGCCCATTTTTTGATGTGATCATCTTCTTTTGGGATGTTGAGTTTGAATAGTTCTTTATAGATCTTGGATACCAGCCCTTTGTCTGTAGTGTCATTTGAAAATATCTTCTCCCATTCCATGGGTTGCCTCTTTGTTTTATTGACTGTTTCCTTTGCTGTACAGAAGCTTTTTATTTTGAAGAAGTCCCAAAAGTTCATTTTCACTTTTTCTCCTTTGCCTTTGGAGACGTGTCTTGAAAGAAGGTGCTGTAGCCGATGTCAAAGAGGTTACTGCCTATGTTCTTTTCCAGGATTTTGATGGATTCCTGCCTCATGTTGAGGTCTTTCATCCATTTTGAGTTTGCCTTTGTGTGTGGTGTAAGAGAATGGTCTAGTTTCATTCTTCTATATGTAGCTGTCCAATTTTCCCAGCACCATTTATTGAAGAGACTGTCTTTTTCACACTGGATATTTTTTCCTGCTTTACAACAAGTACATTTTAATCAACTACCAGCACCATATAAATTAAGCCAAACTAAGGAGGCAAATACAAAAAGAACGACTCTTTCAAAAGTCAATTATAGTATAGCATTATGTACTTGGAAAAATAATATTACAACAAAATTAACAACTAAAAGGAAAGCTGGAAAATAATGTCAAAAGTGGGAATAAGAAGATCAACATGTCCTTAGACAGTGGATAATAAGACAGTTGCCAAAATATAATCAAGCTGCAGAGTAAATTAAGTTCTATCACTCTGTAATTGTTCCCCAAAAGAGCTATAATTGAACTACCAAAGATGGTGTATCCAGATTTTTTGTTAAGAGTTTAGCTACATAAGTCATTAAATAAAAAGCCAGTTTATCATCACATGTTTCTCAATCTACTTTGAACTCCTTGAAAATCATTTAAAATGGGTAAAGAACAATGAATAAGATTGGTATAAACAAGTGTGGTCTGTCTGTGCACAGACATATGTATATGATCCTTAAAGCATCTTTTCAGACAGAGCCATGGTAATAAGCCCCAGGTTCTGAGAAACACAACATGTTACAATAAGAGATCGTGAAAATAAACAGAAATGGCAAAACCAGGAACTATAGTCAAAAGTGAAAGAAAACCTTTTTTGTACATGTACACATATTATAAAAATCATTTTAATGTTGAAGTTGTCAGGCTAGATCACATATGTATAAGAAATTGTCAAAGACATAAATTTTGAATAGAAATAATTTTATATAGAATAACTAAAAATAATTATGCTATTTTTAACAGCACGTCACTTTTGTTGGCCTTTCCCTGGTTTAAATTACTACATTATTTTTGGCACATTCCTTCCAACATTCCTCATTTCTAATACTTTTATTCTGACATGCACTTTTCTTATCATTTTAATTTTTCATGAAGCATATTTAATAAGACTTTTTTTAATGTAGTGATAATACTGTGGCCTACAAACTAGTACAGTGGATTTTAATGTTTCATTGTCAGTGACCCCATCTAATCTTATATAAAAAGCTTGACATAATAGTATCTGTTTATATATATATATATGTAGATATGAAGAAAAATGAAATCCTAAATGCATGCTCCAAACCAATTTTGAACAATGACCTGTATGTTTGAAAATACATATTTCTTAAAAGGAAATCTATTCCTATTTCTTGTATGCAGGACTACAACTATAACATTCTAGGATTATCATACAGTCTTTATACCACCTATGATTTGCTTATGTAATTAATATCATAATATCTTCAGTTTCCTAGGCACACCTGAGTGGCTCAGTCAGTTAAGCACCTGACTCTCGGTTTTGGCTCAGGTCATGATCTCAGGGTCATGAGAGCAAGCCCTACATTGGGCTTTGTGTTCAGCAGAGAGTCCGCTTGAAATTCTCTCCCTCTTCCTCTACTTCGCTCTCTGCCCCTCTCCTTACTCTCACTCTCTCTTAAATAAATAAGTAATAAATAAATAAATAAAATTAAAAAAATATTATGCATTTTCTGGAACAGGAGGATTTCTAATATAACCTTTCCAATGAATTTTGTAAGTACATTTGTATCCTCTTTTCAAGAATTTAGATCTCTATCCAAGAATTCAGCAACATCTGATAAGGGTATAGAAAAATTGCAACAAATATTTCCCAGTGTTTTTCCTTAAGTATATTATTGAGTAACCAGTGCTATGTGGTTTGTAAGTACATACATTGGGACTTGTTCTTGGGACACCTGCATTTTAGACACCTTTAAGTCACCAAATATTTGAATAGTCTTGGGCACGCTAATCACTCAGAAAATAATTATTGAGTGCCTGAGTGCTAGACATTGAGAATACTATAATTAAAGAAAAAGTCTGTCCTTAAGTTGTTTACCACCTGGTAAGCAAAAGTTATATATTATTAGAGTTGCTAAATACTAAATAAGGCTAATTATAGGTTTTCTAAGCATGTCAAAGCAGGATAATTAATAAGTCATGGTTAATCAGAGGAGGTCTTTTGACATGCAAATTGTGTGTCAGATTGGGCTGCCTGGAAACAGACTTTGAGATGGAGAATCACATGCATAACAGGATGTAATGATGAGTTCTGCTAAAAAGAAAATCTGGAAAGATTACCATGCATCCATTCACTACGTGTATATGTGTGTGTGTACACGCGCATAACAAGCAAATAGAATAGAGAGAGAGAGAGAGAATAAACTTATTTGTTCAGGATCTGAACAGGCTATAGTAGGATATAAGTTATGAATTTAGGAGTAAAAGTGATCAGATCCTGAAGAGCCATATATGCCATGGAAAGAGCTTTAGAATGTGCCCTGAAGGCATAGGTAGGAAAATGGAAGGTTTTAAGCAGGGGTAAATGACATGCTCTGATCTGTCTGCAGTGTTGCCAATGGCCTAAAAAGGGGTAAGAATAAAGGCAGAATCAAGAAACAGTTACAATAGTTTACGAAAGAAAAAAAATTATGTATTAACCTAAAGGCACTGCTAAACAGAATGGAAACAGTGGCAAGTATGTTTGAAAATACATATTTCTTAAAAGGAATGACCTGTATGTTTGAAAATACCTATTTCTTAAAAGGAAGAGTGGTTTCCTTAGGAAGGAAATGTGATAGACTTTGATGATAGACTTCTCTTAGAAAGGAAAGCCCAAGGGTGATTTCTTAGTTTCTATTTTTTTAAAGAGATTTATTTACATATTTTAGAGAGAGGGGTATGTGTGCGTGAGGAGTGGGTGAAGGGAAGAGGGATAAAATCATCAAGCAAACTCCTCACTGTGAATGGGGCCCACCTAAGCTTGATCTCAGGACCCATGAGACCACGACTTGAGCAGAAACCCAGAGTTAGACACTTAACCAACTGAGCCATCCACATAGACCAATTCCTGAATTTAATGATTGGATTACCATGGTTGCCACTGACAGGGATGAAAACACAAAAGGAAAATTTATGGAATGTCCAGATGAAGATGTTCAGTAAAGAGCTGGAGATGCAAATCTGTGTACTAAGAAGAATGATTTGGGTGAGTAATTTACAGAAAAAATATAAACAATTAAAATAAATAAAAACAATTTAGGAAAGGTGTAGAAAACAAACAAAAAAGATGATGCTATTATTTAAGGTTGCACTAAATAAAAAGAATCAGTAGATTATGAAATGATCAGTTCCTTAATTTCTAAAAATAAACTTGTAACAACTGGAACTTTATCTCACTTTTGTTCAATTTGAGATGCAAGAAAATTATCTGACAAGAAAATTTCTTGGAAAAAATAAATTATGAGACAAATATTATTATTTTATTTAGGTAACTTTTCAATTTATACCTCTTCTTTTCTCACCAGTTCTTGTCTCTATATTTCTTTATTTTTCTGCCAGAACCTTAATCTCAGTGTTGTCTCAGGATTCATCCCTGATTCACTATTCTATTCCTCGGTTCCATTTCTTGGTTTATCTCCTCTACTCTAAAGACTTTAAGTGCATATATATATATATATATATATATATATATATATATATATATGCATTGTATACACACACACACACACACACACAATACTTATACATATATATATATGTATAAGTATGAAATATTTCCAGGTCTGACATATTTTCTGAGGCTGAGTCACATCATCAGCTTCCTAAAGAATACATAGAGTCAATGATGTGCAACTAAAATCCCAATTTAATTTGTCATCTTCCCCACATTAATTTCTATATTCTTTTTTTCTATATTCCTTGAGAACATATAGACTCCTCCCTTTCCTCAAATTCCATAATCACCACACTGTTATGATTATATCTCCTTTTTTAATTAATAAACTTTATTTTTAAAGCAGTTTTAGATTCACAGGAAAAATTAAGTGGGGAGTACAGGTAATTCCCATTAGTCGATCCCTGCCATATACACAATCTTCCCCACTACCCATATCCCCACCACAGTGCAACAACAACCCATGAAACTCTCTTGACAAATCCTTATAACCCTGTCTTGTTTACTTTAAGTTTCACTTTTGGTGTAAATTCTATGGGTTGTGACAAATGCCTAATGGCATGTATCCATTATTATGGTATCATACAGTAATTGCACTGCCCTCAAATTCTTCTGAGCCATACCTATTCATAATTCCCTCCACACTAAACACTGGAAATCACTGATCCTTTGTCTTCATAGTTTTGCCTTTTCTAGAATGTCATATAGTTGGAATCACCCAATATAAAAAGCCTTTTCAGATTGCTTTTTTCACTTAGTAATAAACAGTTAAGGTCCCCATGTCTTTTCATGCCCTTATAGTTCATTTCTTTTTAGAGCTGAAAATTCCATTGTTGGGATATACCACTGTTTATTTACCCATTTATTTACCCTACTGAAGGACATTCTGATCACTTCCAAGTTTTGGCAATTATGAATAAAGGTGTTATAAATATCCATGTGCAGATTTTTGTGTGGATATAAGTTCGCAACTCCAGGAAGTATGATGGATGCTAGATTGTTCCATAAGAGTATGTTAGTTTTATAAGAAACCACCAAACTGTCTTCCAAAGTGGCTGTACCATTTTGCATACCCACCATAATGAATGAAGGAAGCGCTTCCTGTTGCTCCACAACCTCACCGGTATTTGATGCTGTAGGTGCTGGATTTTGGCCCTTCTTTTTTTTTTTTTTTTTTTTTTTTTTTAAGGTTTTATTTATTTGACAGAGAGAAACACAGCCAGAGAGGCAACACAAGCAGAGGGAGTGAGAGAGGGAGAAGAAGGCTTCCCGCCGAGCAGGGAGCCCGATGTGGGACTCGATCCTGGGTCTCTGGGATCATGACCTGAGCCGAAGGCAGTTGCTTAACCAACTGAGCCACCCAGGCACCCCTGATTTTGGCCTTTCTAATAGGAATGTAGTAGTATCTCACTCACTGTTGTTTTAATTTGGAATTACCTAATGACATATGATGTTGAAAATCTTTTGATATGCTTACTTCCTGAATATCTTCTTTGGGGAGGTGTCTGTTCAGTTCTTTGGGCATTTTTTACATCAGGTTTTTTCTTATTGTTGGATTTTAAGAGTCACTGTATGTTTTAAAGAACAGTCCTTTATCAGATGCATCTTTTGCAAATATTTCCTCTCAGTCTGGGGCTTGTTCTATTCTCTTGACATTGTCCTTTACATAGCAATTTTAATTTAGTGAAGTCCAGTTTAGCAATTCTTTTTCTCGTGGGTTGTACTTTTTTGGTGTTGTATCTCTAAAAAGTTATCACCATCACAAGGTCATCTGCATTTTCTCCTATGTTACCTAAGAGTTTTACAATTTTACATTTTACATTTAAGTCTTTAACACATTTTGAGCTAATTCTTGTCAAGAGTATAAGGTCTGCGTCTAGATTCATTCTTATCTCTTTTCAACCTTCCTTCTCCTCACCATCCTGATTACAAATTGTGAGTCAGTGACTCAGCAGCCCTTTCTACATTAGCAGCCTAACAGCTGCCCTACTACATTATCCACTTAAGTTTGTCTTCTTTCAACCACGATAATCTATTTAACAAGCAAATTGTGCCCTATGACTGGTGAAAGCCTCCTCTGGCTTCCATGCCTAAAAAGATTTTAGTATGATGTTTAGTATATCATAGTCTTTTGTATCCTCTTCCTATCTCTGTAGTTTCACCTCTCAACCACCTTCCTCTACAGTTTCACATTAATAAACTCTGATTCCTTGCATGAAATTCATAATCTACATCTCCTTGCATTCTGAATATTATTCCTTTTGCTTATTTTCCCTTCTGACTTTTCCTTTGGCTAAAACTATAATCCTTCAAAGTTCAATCCAAGTATAATTCCCCTAAGACAGCATTTCCTGATCCTACTTCTTATTTTAAATTCTGCAAACATTCTCTGAGCTTCTCCAATGCTCTGTACACTCCAGGATGTTCACACTTCAGAGACTTTATTACTATGCATGTGTTTACAGGGCTGTCTCTCCTTAAAGACAGCGACAATGTCTAAATCATGTTTGCAGATTTATACAGTCTATGGAGCAGGCTAAATCCTTTAGGAATATGTGTTGAACTGAGTTGAAAAAAGTAATAGTGGTAAAGTAGTACTACTTCTGCCATCCCACCTGCACCATTCCAAAATATCCCTGATTTCACTTTTCACCTTTTATTCCTGTAACGGATGATTAAGAATAGGAGAAGAAATTAAAGAAAGGTAAAAATTAAATTCAAGTTTAATAATACCTCCTGCTCTGGACTTTATTTTCCTTTTAAATCCTGTTGGTATATGCCTGCTTTCTTAAGCACCAAAATGAACTGAAATAAATGATGCCAAGATGGCTTATTCTTTCACCCTCAAAAAGTGTTCAAAATCTGGCAGTTGTGCCAAGAACTTGGGAGTGAGAAGGCCTGCTTACTATTTCTGGCTTTGACTCCAACTTGCTGAATGTCCTTGAGAAATTTCCTTACCCTCTCTATTTGCTTCATTTCCTGTACTATTAAAGATGCCTATGAGTCCTTCACATGAGACTCACGGGAATCCTTATTTACAGAAATGTTTTTACTTGCATCTCTTTGAGAACAAGTTACTTGCATATCAGCAAAAAAGAAAGGCACCCTCCTAAGAGATTAAGATCAAGAAGCAGAGAAAACTTGAAATCAAGATAGGTGATGAACTGAACAGCCTATTCTCTTTTTTACTACGAATAAATCTATTGCCCCAAACCAGTGTAGATCATCACTTCAAAACAAGAAGGCTTTATTTTCCAGTCCTTTAAGGCAGGACAACCTGTGTGGCCACTCTACAAGCTAACAAAATATGTTTTTGTACAGCAGCATGTATCCGACTTTTATGTTTGTACAGCCATGTACAGTACACTTGCTTAGAAATTATTTTCCCCCCAAAATGACAAGTTGTTGAAATTTACTCTTCCTTAATTATGTACTTTTAACTGCACAGACAGTTGAATACATAAAATCTACTTTGACAAGATATAAAGGGCCGAACCAAATAATAAGGATTTTAAATGTGGAAATCTAGGGTATTTAATTAAAAGTTATTTTTATGACACGAATGGTAAAATCTAATAAAGTATTACACATGACCTCTTATGTAAAGGTTATAAAGTAGATATTTATGAGGTTTTGATATTGTTGTTAACAAAGGAGAAAATATCGTTCTCAGGACAAGCTATAATTTGTTAGAAAATATAAAGGTTGTGATAGAAAGCCTAAATAATGTATTTTCTATATTCTGATGAAGATACAAATCCAGAATATCCTTTAACTTTACAGCAAAGTGATATAAGAATTAAACATTTGCATATTGCTTATAAATAACCTTCCAGATTAAGGGCAATTAGTTATCTCCAGGGGCCTCTTTTTTTATATTGTCACATGAATAAAGGGAGGGTCTTGTTTTAAGACAGAAAAAGATTTTCTTAACTTTACTTAGAAAATTAAACCTATCTCCTGTATTTCACCTGCATTCAGACTCTCTCAACAGTTATTAGCCCTATGTCCTTCTAAATACTGTTGCCAGTGTTAGCTTTGGAAAGCCATAAATCACAAAATCCAAGTTGATCATCATTCATTGTTTTAAAATAACTACACATTTAGTCTAATAGTTGAATCTTCCATAAGTTGCTCCTAATCTGACGTTCCTGTTTTATCTTTAAAGGAAGTCTTTTTCCCTATTAGTGAACACTTATACCGCCTTGATCTTGTTTCAAGATCCAGATCAAAGCCCATAGTTCAATCCTCCTAGCCCTTTCCTTTGTCCCACAGCAGGTTGTTTAATTCCTACCACATACTTATCATATCCCAATCTTATGAGAAATAGTCATCAAGTGTTATGAGTATAATACTCACAATACACAATACTTATAATACATAGAAGCCAGCATCCGTATTTAATTGAAGAAGATTACATCTGAAAAATCCAGTGTTTCAAAATTGCTGCCCTAAGACTCACACTCACCCATTCGGTCACTGCTTAACTGAGCAGCAATGGGATAGTCAGGACTTTTTAAATGACCAGTGGTAAAAACTCATGAGTTACCTCAGCAAACTTATTTGTAAGGCTGTACAGTTTTTTCATATGATAAAAGATAGCAAGAATCAAGTAAGTCAAACTGTCTTTAACATAAGCAAAAAAAAAAAAATTAAGATTTATTTATTTTAGAGAGAGTGAGAGCATGCAGTGGGGAGAGGCAGAGGGAGAGGGAGAGAGAGCCTGAAGCACTCTGCACTGAGCACAGAACCCTAACTCCAGGCTCAATCTCACAACCCTGAGATCATGACCTGAGGGTGAGTAGGACACTCAATAGACTGTGCCACTCAGGTGCCCCAATTAGCAAAATTTTTAAAAGTGAGAATACTTATTTCTTTTTTTTTTTTAAGATTTTATTTATTTATTTGACAGAGAGAAATACAGCGAGAGAGGGAACACAAGCAGGGGGAGTGACAGAAGGAGAAGCAGGTTTCCCACTGAGCAGGGAGGCCGATGTGGGGCTCGATCCCAGGTCTCTGAGATCATGACCTGAGCCGAAGGCAGTAGCTTAACCAACTGAGCCACCCAGGCGCCCCAAGAATACTTATTCCTAATGAGACTATGGTTAAACAGATACCCTTATGCACTATCTTCAGGGCATAAATTGATGCAATATTTTTAGAAATTCATTTTGTTGCATGTAATAAGAGCCTTAACACATTGATTCATTTTGATACAATAGTTCTACCTAAAATAATTCATGTTTAGGTAATCATCTGAAATAAAATTCAAAAGATTACATTACAAAATATGTATGCATGCACAGACATTCTTTAACTTTGGAAATAAATACCCCATGATAAGACAATTATGAGATAGCTTTAATTAGAATAGTAGCAAGTTATTTCCTCTTTCCATTTTAGCAATGAAGTAATTGAGATTTTCTTCTAGTCAACAAATACTGAGTATTGGTATATGGCAGAATATTCATGACATTGTTATAGCATTTAACCAAAAGAAAATCTCTGTCAAGTAAATCACATTTTCATGGGGAAGGACTAAAAGTAAACAAAATAAAATATCTACATTATGCTGTGCTCTTTACTAGACAATTTCATACTCCAATTTGCTATACTCAGAACAATACTGAGGGGTAGAAACTGAGGCTCAGAGAGGATAAGAAATGTGTTCCAAATCACACAGCCAGGGCTAGGATTCAAACCTCTATTTTTCTGATTGTAAGGCTAACAATTTTTCTCCAGTTAGATTTGCAAAATTTAGGGCATTTTTCAGTCCTCTCTTTTGTAAAACTCCCCTTGGGGTATGAAGCCCATCCAAAGTTGCTATAGGACTATTTTAATTAATGTATTTTGGTGGGGGGGGGTGTTTATTTTATCTTTTTAGTTATGTTTTTAAAGGTGAAAAATTGACCTTAAGTCCTTTGCCTAGGGACAGTTATGCCATCCACTGGAAAGCCTGCCTTGGAATTAAACAAAACAGTTCTCTAATAGAGCTGTAGAACTGCAACTTAATGAGAACATTTATATAAGCTTTTGGAGTAAACTCAGTGCTCACTGGAAATCTACTGTATTCAGTTTCTGCTTTTAACACACACTAATAACTCAGAGTCGTCCTAGGAGAGCTTGAGAATTTAGTGTAAAATAAATAATATGGAATTAGTTTCTCTGGATTCATTCCCAATTGTCACAGCTAACAAATTATTGATCCTAAGAATTGTTTATCAAAGGTAAAGTTGGCAGAAAAAAGTAAAAATATGCCATCATTCAAAATTTAATGATGTAAACAGTTAGACTTACTCTAGCCTCACTAGGCTAACTTGCCAGTCTACAGCCTGTGCCAATCATAATAAGCAAGGCTGACCTCATGCCAAGATGTTGGAGTATACAGCCGAAGCTATTACAAGGTTTCCATTCTATAATTTCGTATTAGGTTGCTCTACTCTTTTCACCATGTAAACAAGTGAATTTTTTCACATATGAGGTATATTAAGTTCAGAGATGAATTGGATAATCATCTGGCTTAGGTTGTACAACTGTTTATATTCTCAGTATAGATAAATTAAAGTCTTGAGTGTTCTTTTGAAAGCTGGTAATTAAGTTTTTCAGCTAAAAAGGTTTCACTGACAACAATATAACCTAAGATTTTGGCATTACCTTTTCAGAAGTTCACAAGAAAAGCCTCATTCCAAATTCACCAGCCTAAGTATAGACCTATGTAAAGAAGAATAATTCATCAGCACTAACTGGCTTTTACGAACTTTTGAATTTGAGTAGAAATCATTCTAAAAGAAAACCATTATAACTCAGCAATATCAAGAGGATATTAGCTTCTTCAAATTCTGTTTCTCCTGGTAATTCCATCTTAGGAGGCTTACCCCTCCAGGAACTGAGCCCCACCTTTACAGATTTCATCTCTTCTCCCAAATAAACAACACATATATGATCTGTACACACACACACACACACACACACACACACACACACACACACCACTACCACCACTTTAATAGTAAACTAATGAAATGATAGGATTTTAAGTTCCTCATTTACAATATGATACTAAGGATCAGGATATGTATTTCTATATTGAAAAGCAGTCTTTCCCAAAATAAATTAAATGCTTGAAAGAAAAAATGAGTACACAGTTAAGGCTTCTTGCTGAATATGGAATTCAAATAAATAAGACTAGAAGATACTTAGAGGCCGTTGTACTCTTTTAGGGAAAAGCCTTTATAATGATCTTTGAGCCACTATATTTCATTAAGAATTTAAAATGAAAAACAATTTCATTTTAAGGTTCCTGTGTCTTCCAAATAGTGCTTTGTGTCATCATATTGTGGTAAGTAAATGCTGTGGTAAAAATGCTGATAATTTTTAATTATGCAATATTTTAGTTAGAAATCAGTAATTTCAAAAGAGGTAAAATACTGCTTTCTCTGTATTTATTATATCCACTTATTTCCTTTCCAAAATGAACTGGCAAAGCTTTGAAATTTTTTCATCATCAATTCCAGAAAGAAACAGGTTATATGTAGTTAGTGATCTCAACTCAAATGTCAAAATTTGGTCTAAAGACAAATGTTTAATTATTAGTGTCAGAATAGCTCTTAAAGATAAACAAAGTTGTATATTTCTTAATTTCACTCATGTGACCAGAAAATATTTACAACTTGATTCACTTCAATTTTCAACAAATATTTATTGAACAGTCACTACATGCCAACCATTGTGCTGGTCACTGGGGCGTGGAAGCACAAGGAGGAATCTATTAACCAGTCATTGAAAAATGACGTGCAGTGGGAACAAATTTAGGTTAAAAACAGCTTCAGATTTCTCTATGCTATCTTACCATGATAAAAACTATATATTTCAGAACTGTTTAAGGTAAGAGAAAAATAAAAATAAAATTTCCAAATGGAATGATTAAGTATTCATTTTATAAAAATGTCTATTTTTTCCCATAAACCAAAAATTAGAGAATAAAACCAAAATACATAGGGGAAAAATATTCCTGGTACTAAGTAATTACTGTCACTCATACTAGAAAATAAAATTTCAGAAATTTAATCTGGGTTAAAAAATCACATGAAAAGTAGAATAAATATTTTGACTATAATTTGTATGGCACCTTTTCTAACCTTTCATTGAATAAATCACACAAGTTCTATATATTAAAAGCAAACAGGATAGAAATTTATTTTCAGTGTGAACATCTGGGGGTTTATATGGAACATCAGAAAACTGGTAAAAGTTAGGGCCATATACGCATTAAATTCTGCATACCATTTTCCCTGTGCCCCCTACATCACTCTATAAACTTCTATGGATTACGAACCCTACTGCAGGCATTACTGTAACATTCACCTTGCCATAAGATTATGATATCTGTTAGCAAACTTTTTTAATATTCTCATTTGAATGTTGATATTTTTACCTATTTCATTATTGGAGCATACTGTTGTCTCTTGTGATCCTGCGTAATGTCACACACTTGCATTACAAAGACTTGTCTCACTCCAGCCATCTCCATACATAGCATGTTCTCTCTGACTTGAGAGATCCCTTACATCAGTCTTCTGTCCCTCCGAGTCCACTTCTAGGACAAGCCAGTTTGAAATTTCCTCACGGTGGTTAACACTTCCATTCCCATAGTCTTCCAAGACATAATGATCACAAATTTTTATTTGATCAATAGTACTGATAATAATGACAAATTGATTAGATGGGAGAAAAAGTAGACCCAAGAAGTCTATTCAGAACTCTACTTCCATTATCAAATGAAAAGATAATCAGGGCTTGAACTAAGGCAGTTTTGGAATTAAAGTGTTAACTGTTCGAATACCATAATCCTGTTGCCCACTAGGCTTCCTTCCTCTTCTAATTTCCATCACTTTGGTTGTATCTTCTGAAGTAACAGACCTTTATATGGTATATTTGCAAAGCCTGAGTTTATTTTCTATCATCTCATAACTTTTTCCATAGCCTTATAACTTTGACTTCATCTTTTTGTCTAGTCTAATTTAAATTGTCTTGAAAAGTATTGATTGCCAACTGCCTAAATGGCTGGGATGAAATAAACAATAGTAAATTAGTACAATTATACCAGAATTGCATATAAAAAGAACTTCTGAACTTCCTTTTATTTATTCCAAATACAAATTTTCCATCTTTAAAACATAATATATATGGAGTAGACTATGGTAGCTTTTGTTTTGTCTATCCAGGATGTCCTATCATTCTTCTTCTCTTAGAAACAAATTTCTTTGGGGGTATAACTTCCCCCCACCCATCTCCCTGAGGTTTAAGTAGAACTGTCAATCACAGTAGTAAGCTCTCTATTCCTCAGCAACTATAGCAACAGGCAGGTTATCTAAGTTTGGCCAATCAGGCTATTTCCAGTTTAGAAATGACAAGTGACCCAACTCTATCCAATAGCCATTGACCCAACACTGATTCCCCTCAGAAAATATCTGTAGAGATAGCAGGGAAGGCTCTTTTTCTCATGGGGCCAAAATGCTGAAAGGAGAAAGTCTGGACATGTTCAATGACATCTCACCCAGCTTTAAGATAATAAGAGGGAATTAGATAGTTTACAAAGAGTTTCACTGACAAATAAATATGAGACATTGATGGGAAGAATGATTAAGCATCATCTGTGCCTCTAAAATGAGCTCTGAAATAAATATATAGAGAGGTATGGGTTTCAATTTAATTTTAATAGAATTCAACGAAGTATCTACATGCAAGAACTGTTGTATCTTTGTGTGAGGAAGACTGCAATTAAATTGGTTCCAAGGGCCTGGTGCCTGTATTCTCCCAAAGTGGGCACATTTCCTTTCCAAGCTGCTAGCCAAGCACAAACTTAAGCAAAGGTTCATGAGCCACTCTTTCTGAGAAGGCTACTATAAACTCACACAGTCCCTACCTAGGACACTAACCATCATCAATTAGTTCCCCAGCCAAGATCTCAATAAATTCCTGGATTTGGAATAAGTTCATATTCTCCAAGTCCATGCCTACACTCCCCTGACCAAAATCCACAGAGGCCTAAAGGAAAAATCTATCATTGTGTATGAAGGGCTGTGTATCAACAGCACAACTGTTTTACCTTTCTAGTCTTGTCTTACTGTCCTTTCATCAAGAATATCCCCCCCATTTAATTGTATTCAGTGTTTCTGCTCCATGCAACTTCTCTATGAGGCCTAAAATATCAACAGATAATCAAAATCCAAACAAAATATAGGTTACTCAGACAATTTTTGGAAAATTGGCAGGAGTATGGGGGGGGGGGGGACACCATATAATAAGCACAGACTGGCACTGGCCTGTAGCAAGATATTTGGATGGAAGGTACTATCTGACCCTTTTGTATTACATGTATAATTTGATGAGTAAGAAGCAAGAGAATGCCTCCCAGGGCTTTTTCATTAAGATTGAGGTAATTTTCCCATAGTTTTCTGACTTATTCAACCTTCATCCAAGGGAATCCACCAGATAGTTCAAGTCTGCTATTTGCTATCAAGCCACAGAGACCCTACTCTGAAGACCCTACTCTTTACTCTAAACATCAGTACCCCTTCCTGAAGGTCAAACTTTGAGAACCCCTGTAAAACATCCTATGATTCCATGGCTCACCTACTGCCTATCCTACTGGGAAAGGCCTGGCACAGGGAAGCAATTGTGGGAACATGCCTCCTATCTTGAAAATGATGCCAAGCATTTTAAAATCCCTCATTAATGTGAAGAAACTTGACTTCACACAGTTCATGAAAATGTTCTGTACTGCCAAAGTGCTCTTAACACCGTTCCCTGATTCAGGTATATACCCCAGGCAACTTAAGAACCTGAATCTAAGGCTCTCCCCTTGTCTCAGAACTTCCCCTTTTATTTTCCCTGTTTTGGACCCCAGGTATGTACACTATGCCTTAACTCATCAAGGACGCAGTCTTTTATCTTTTTTGGGTTCCCCTGTGCTCAGACCACACAAGTCAATGTCCCTCTGTTTCCATACTCCAGCCAAAGAAAGGCCACTGGATCATGTATTTGTCCCAGAGAGGAAAAATATATGTGTTAAAAGTTCTCTTTATCCAAAAATATCCTAAATGTAATTGAACCAATTGAGTATTTCAAAGAAAGCTTTCTACCAATGACTTCTTGGAGTCAATGGATATGATTGTGTCTGTATTTTTTTGTATGAAATGTAACTTCATAAAACAAATTTCACAGGATTAGAGGTGGAATTGGTAAAGGAGGCCTGGGGAGTACAAATGTCATCAGACAGTTTCCAGAGATGGCACATCACTGTTGCTCACTCTCTCTCATACCCAAAATCTGAAAAAGTTAGAATTAGGCTCATAGTCACAGAGAAAGTATCTGTATTCCCCTAACCACATGTGGGGACTGTGTCAATTGATATACTTAAATACAAAAATACTCCCAATATACAATATATTAAGAATAAATATCCTGGTCAGCCTAGCTAAAGCCACTTATACCATACGTAGATATATAAACGTGCATAGAGAGAAAGAGTTACCAAAGGGTCTGCTCAAAGTCAGTATTGTTTTTCTTGCATCTAAGTCTTGCACATGAATTAAATCAGAGATCAGTGGTTTTGTAGATACATATGGTTCCAGTAACCAATTGGTAACTGTGAATATGTCATTAAGGAAAGGGAAGAAAATTTAATTAGGTGTTCTAGGCAAATCAAGCCACCCATGAGTGTATTTTCTGGACATGGTAATATTTTTACTGGCATGGCATAGTTACATGATGCTATTTTCCTAAGTTAATATATTTTTTGAACAAAAGTTTGACCAAAGCAGTTGGCAAAGTCAGATTTTTATTTTTACAGTTGAAGGGGTGGTTCAGAGGAGGCATCACTTTGACGTTTGTTATGTATGAATGGCTATATGTTCTAAAATTGGCTAAAATGGCACTACTGGAAATAGCATTAAGAATTCTTAGGAGGGAAAGATTAAAACCTGGTGAAAACTGAAAAGCTCTCCAGGAAAACTGGCACTCTGTTTCATATGCCATTCCATCACTATTAATAATTAGCTCATTTTCCTAAGAAGGAAAATAATGTTGCATATGGCCAGTGATGAGAAGAAACAATCGCCAACATTAAATAGATTAGTCAGCAGGAATCAATAAGGTAGTTAGCACTGTGCAAGCACTGTCAATAGTACAGAAGATTTATAAGATGCGATCACTATCAAGACATATTAAAACTGAAGGCTAAAATACATACCAGAGAAAACCAGATGCTATGTAATTTTAAACTATACAGCAATATTCTTTCCCATCATCTTTGCCTGGCTAATTTTTTTTTTAACATTTTATTTATTTATTTGACAGAGAGAAACACAGCGAGAGAGGGAACACAAGCAGAGGGAGTGAGAGAGGAAGAAGCAGGCTCCCTGCCGATCAGGGAGCCCGATGCGGGGCTCAATCCTGGGTCTCCAGGACCATGACCTGAGCCGAAAGCAGTCACTTAAGCAACTGAGCCACCCAGGCACCCCTGCCTGGCTAATTCTTAATCATCTTCCAAGATTCATTTTACATACTAGGTCCTTCTGGAAGCATACCCCAATATGCTACACTTCCCTTGTCTTGGTCCCACAAAGCACTGGGTGGTAATTCATTATACTCTATGCCTATCTCTAAAGTGAAATGGAAGTCAAACTATGTCATTACAGTCTCCCCAACTGGGTAATGAGTTCTTGAGAGCCACATCTTTTCATTTTTGTTTTACAGCCCTTGGCATCACTGGCAATGAGTAGGAGCTCAGTAAGTGTTTGGTATATTAGCCTTAAATTAACAATGGGGACAGAATAAAAGGGGGATAAAGAAGTAAGTTATGTAGTGAATATGGATTTTAATATTTACCAGTTCCAGAGTTAAAGTGGCCAACTCTCTCCTCTCTGCCCAGCACCCCTCTTTCCAGAACAAAAATGACTCTTTTCTCATCCATGTGATTTTAGGATGCCTTGCCTTGACCACAGCCAGTGACCCAAGCTGTGTGCAGAAACTAGTCAAAGCATTAGACATATAACTCAACTATAGCTGATTAGAATCTTTTCTTGAAATGTACCACTTAGCCACATGGTGGGGAGGGTCTTTCTTCCTTTTGTTTATCAAGCTGGAATCCTGTCATCTACTACCTTGTCCTCTGTGTGGGTGGGGAAAGCATATGTGAGGCAGCAGAAGACAGCCAAGAAGGGAGGCAAGATGCACCAAGAAACAGAATCAAAGTAAGCATCAGATCCAGATTTGCAATGCATATTCTGTCTCTGTGCAGAGTACAGGATGGTTTTTGCTCAGAGAAGAGCATTTTTTTTTTCCTTTTCCCCCCTTCTGGTCTTTCAGCAGACCCATATGAAGTCAGTCATACCCAATGTTAACATGCTGTTTCAGCATGAAGCATACTCCACCCTTGAGAGGTCATATTTCAGGAATGACGTGATTTCTGTGTACATGGTGGGGGATGAGAAAGTAAGGAGAAGAAGGAAAGACTATGTATATATTCATATAAGGAACTGGGGCTTCCACTGGGTTGAAATATCATCTAAATATATTATTGTTAGTAAAATTGAAGACCTGGTTAAACTGGAAAACCAGAGGTAAGAAAGACTTTTTGTTTTTAAATATGGAAACAGAAGAAGCCATAACTGAAAATAAAGTGGGGTTCCTGGATAGTCAGTCTCCTGTGTTTTTGGTTGGTGAAAGTCAATGGAATCCTTTCATAGCAAGCAAAAGTTGGCTACAGGCGCAGCTGACATTGGAAACATAGCACAGAGCTCATGTTTTGTGGAGTTTATTGACTGCTTCCCAAACAGAAGAAATAAACAGAGGACTGGGTTTTTAATTTTAGGATCTATTTGCACCCTACTAAATTAGAGAACCCAAATGACGTCTGCCCGGAGGAACTCCTGGCTGCACCAGTGCTTTCTTTCCTAGCTTGACAAAAGATGATTCAGTTCTCAGTAGGCACATATCACTCCCTTGGCCAGAAGTAACAGTCACTGGGATGAAACAGAAAATAATGTCCTTAGCATTGTGTTTTTGATAATGTTAAAACTTGAGTTCTGCCAATTATTTAGTTTCAATACAGTTTTAAGAAGTTTATGCAAAAAACAAGTTATGTACTAAAAGTCACAAACCAATTTTGCTAACCTGTGGATTGAACTGGGGGCTTACAGCTTCCCCCTAAAAATTCCCAATTAAATTTCATTTTGAACTTTGTTTTGTAAACTCTTATTGAACATTTTCCATATGTATTATTTGCTTCTTTAGATAAAAGATACTTTGTTAAGATATTTTGTAAAAAGATTGTCCCTTTTTTTAAGATTTTATTTATTTGAAAGAGAGGAGGAAGAGGAGCAGAGGGAGAGGGACAACCAAGACTCTCCACAGAGCACAGAGCACAGAGCCCACCGTGGGGCTCAATCCCAGGACCCTGAGATCATGACCTGAGTCAAAATAAGGAATCAAGAGTTAAGCCCCCAGGCACCTGTATTGATTGTCTTTTAACATCAGAATGAGAACTCAAAGAGAAAAAGGAAGTACCCTGTATTTGTACGACTAAGAGGTAGTGCCTATCACAGAGAAACTACACAGTAAACAGTCATAAAACAGAAAAATAACACATAGACACCTGTGAAACTTGGTGAGCTTGACTTCAAAGTGATATATTTTTAGCAAGAGTTTTGCTCTGTGCTGTCTTATGACTTCCATAAAAATTAACAGATTATTAATACAAAGATATAACCTGGAATCTGTAAAGCAGAAACCGACAATGAACTATGGATTTTTTTCTTCTCAAAGTGGCTAATAATCTACATAAAATAAGATTTTACGTAGACTTAAAGGCTTCCAGACGGTTTGAACATTGCCTTAAATATCTGGCTTACCCAACCAGAAATAAATCTCATTTATTTAAAGACAGCTAATAATTCCTGGATTTTTTTTTTTTTAGTTAAATGCTTCTATGATTGTAATGTTGAAATGGAATGATGTTGATATTTCACTACCTTTTTTTTACTTATATAGCAACATAAAAGTTACAAAACAAAAAACAAGTTTTAAGAGACTGTATTATACTGTAATCTCAGGAAGACTATAAATGAAACAATTCTCCAAAATAATGATTCACAAGTCCTCCTCCTCCCCAGAATGGAGGCACTGTGGAGAAATTATGCTTTCAGTAGTTTAGTAGAAGTAGGCTTCTAGCATGATTTCATGTGGCAGAGCCAGCTGTTCATTTAAGTCCAAATAACTTCTTCCAAGACTCAGTTCATAAACTCACAATGTAGCATGCTTAAAACAAAGACTACTTCATATACATGTATCATGTATGTATTTGCACATGCCCTTTATTGTTATTCAAAAAATACTATACAAAAACATGGACTTTGTTTGGAGGCCAAAGTTACCAGTTAAGAAAATACTATCTTCCTATCTCAGTGTTCTTATCCCCAAAACAGAAATAATATTACCTAGTCTGTCTATCCCCACAAAGTCCATGTAAGGATCACTTGCATTAGAGTGTTTTTAGAATTCTAAAGTATGATATAAACAAAAGATATTATTGTATTCAAAAATTCAATTAAACTTGAACTTTCACATAACCTTAAAAAGCAAAATGTCAGGAGAGTGTGGCAACCAGCCAAAATTTAATTTAATTAAAATAGGTATTTATTGAGTATCACTAGATACCAAACAATATTCAAGCATTTGAAATATGATGAACAAAATAGACAAAAAACACCCTGCCTTTAGGGAGCTTACCATCCTACTAAGAGATGCATCAGAGGGTGTGTGCTTAGAGAGTGAGGACGTATTTTAAGGGTGAGCAGACAGGAAAGAAGACAATTATTTTAAAGATTTTATTTATTCGTTAGAGAGAGACCACAAACAGGGAGAGCAGCTGGCAGAGCAGGCAGAGAGAGAAGCAGGCTCCCCACTGAACAAGGAGCCTGATGTAGAATTCAATCCTAGGACCTTGGGGTCATGACTGGAGCAGAAGGCAGACGCTTAACAAATTGAGCCATGCAGGTATCCCAAGTGACCATTATTTTAAATGTTTATTTTAAATTTATTTCATATTTTAAATTTAAATTCTAAATGTACTGTTTCTCCCCCTTGTTTCTATGACAGCTAGCTTAGTTCATATCAAATGGAGTATACAGGTTTTGAAGGAAGGGGGGAAAATAAATCTAAACTTCAAAACCACTAAGTTTTATTTTGGTTAACTAAATTAACTCTGGATGGGTGCCTGGGTGGCTCAGTGGGTTAAAGCCTCTGCCTTCGGCCCAGGTCATGATCTCAGGGTCCTGGAATCGAGTCCAACATCGGGCTCTCTGCTCAGCGGGGAACCTGCTTCCCTCTCTTTCTCTGCCTGCCTCTCTGCCTATTTGTGATCTCTCTCTGTGTCAAATAAATAAATAAGATCTTAAAAAAAATTAACTCTGGAGAAGCCATTATGAGTCAAAAATTATGTGGAACTGCTTAACATTACAGATGAGAGTAGCTGAGTCTTCCTGGCAGAAAAAAAGGGCCCAAGGTCACCTGTGTGGTTCACGTGGTTAAGTGTCTGCCTTGGGCTCAGGTGGTTGTCTCCAGGTCCAGGGATCAAGCCCCTTACTGGGCTCCCTGCTCCTTCTCTCTTTCTCTCCTTCTGCCCCTCCCCACCACTTATATATTCTCTCTCTCTCTCTCTCTCTCTCTCTCTCTCTCTCTCTCTCTCTCTCTCTCCTTCTCAAATAAATAAATTTTTAAAAAAGAAAAGAAGGGCACCTGGGTGGCTCAGTCTTTAAGCATCTGCCTTCGGTTCAGGTCATGATCCTGGAGTCCCAGATGGAGCCTTGCATTGGGCTCCCTGCTCAACAAGAAGCCTGCTTCTCCCTTTCTCACTCCCCCTGCTTATTTTCCCTCTCTAGCTGTGTTTCTTTCTGTCAAATAAAATCTAAAAATAAAAGAAGAAGAAGAAGAAGGAGGAGGAGGAGAACGAGGAGGAGGAGGAGGAGAAAAAGGGGGGGGGGCCTGGAAAAGAGATTAAAAGGATAATTAGGAATAAAGAGTTAAAGCAACCTGGCTAGAGGTTCTTCGGGACAAAATACATATTGAATTCAAATTAAGAATGCCTAAAGGACTGTTAAATAACAGGAACTTATAATCAATTTTGAATTATTTTTGTTCTTTCAATTTGAATGCTTTCCATTATCCTAGACTAAGATAAGGTCCACCATACACAGACATACAGAAATACTTGGGTTTTAAGAAATGAAACATGAGTGAAACTGAACTGGGACCAGGAACTGGGATCACAGAGTTCCCATAAATAAAAAGATCCTAGAAATGCACAGTAACCTAAGTGAAAACACTGAGATACTGCTTACCGTCTTACCATGCAAAAACAGAATGTACATCTGTGGGCTTGAGCCAAGTTTTACAACTATTATGGAGATTTAAATGGATGACTTCAATTAATAATTTATCCAACATTCCAACATGTTGTTTTGTTTTTTTAAATTTTTTTTAAATTATTTTATTTTTTAAAATCTTTTTCTTATGTTCAGTTAGCCAAAATACAGTACATCATTAGTTTTTGATGTAGTTTTCAATGATCCGGGAAACAACATGTTGTTTCATCGCAATGGACATGACTTCCTAAACTAACAAGCAGAAGTACAGAAATAAAAAGGATTATACATTATATTGTGGAGATCTACAGGTAACTTGATATTGTGGGGCCATAAATTCTGAAGCCAGAGTAGCAAGTAATGGGGTTGGTTACAAAGGAGACCCATTTCATAGTGATAGAAAGCTTTATATGAATCAAGAAAGAGCTCAAAACATCCCCTAGTCAGTAGAGAACCTTAGAGATTTAAGCGGAGAAGTAATACACCAGATTTATGACTTAGTAAAACCACTTGGCATCATGAGTAACATGCCTATAAGGGGGGTAGGTATATCATGAAAAAGACCACTCATGAATCAGTTTAGCAATAGGATTAACAATCCTCCAGTTATCTAATACTTAAGCAGTTTCATTCAAAATTTTTCTTCAGAGGCCTAGCATCCCTGCCAGTATAAAGTACTGAGGAGTAAGAAAATGCTGCCTAAAAAAATGGAAACTCAGATTCAAGTTAAAAAAGACAAAACCACAGGAGGATGACTTTGGTATTTTCTTTTAACTAATGAAAACATCAGAAATTGCTAATACCCACAGTTTTCCAGGAAGAAAGAATTGCTTTACATGGGACTTTCCTGCCAAAGTTTTCTTCTCCTCTGCTTTTTAAAAGATAGCCTCTGGGGCACCTCCTACTCTATAAATTCAGTATTTGAATAATTGTTTTAGTTCTATATTTTGTATAGAATGTAAATCTCTCTTCTAAAAAAATTTTTGCTATAGGTTGACAATTGAGAGAGCCAAAAAATTAAGATTAAAAAACTGTAGTTCGGGGGGTGCCTGGGTAGCGCAGTCATTAAGCATCTGCCTTCCACTTAGGTCATGATCCCAGAGTCCCAGAATCCGAGCCCCACATCCGGCTTCCTGCTCCACGGAAGCCTGCTTCTCCTTCTCCCTCTCCCACTCCCCCTGCTTGTGTTCCCTCTCTAGCTGTGTTTCTCTGTGTCAAATAAATAAAATCTTTAAGAAAAAAACTGTAGTTCAATGTGTTCAAAAGATAGAAAGGAGGATCTTTAAGCTATGATAAACTGGAAAAATAATCATAAATATAAGGACAGTGTGAATAAAATGAATACAGAATCACCTAAGATCAACTTCTTAAATTTAACACAAAAAAAAGAAGAAATGCCCAAAGGTTAAAGATCAAAAAGAGTGCATACCTATTCGAATACTATTTTTCTTTTGACTTCTCTGTCAGAGTAGAGAAAAATGCCTAAGTAAAAATTAATTCTCCCAATCTATGGACATAGAATATATTCCTATTTATTTGTTTCTTCAATTTCCTTCAACAATGTTTTATAGTTTTCAGGCACAGATCTTTCACCTCCACAGTTAAATCTATCCCCGGTATTTAATTTTTTTGATACCATTGCAAATGGGATTATTTTCCTAATTCAAATGGTTCATATAGGGTAAAGAAATGTGAATGATTTTTTTCTATGTTGATTTTGTATCTTGCAACTTCACTAAATTCATTTATTAGTTCTCAAGGTTTTTTTTTATTGAGTCTTTAGGACATTTTATATAAGATCATGTCATCTGTAAACAGAAATTATTTCATTTCTTCCTTCCCAATTCTAGTACCTTCTGTTTCTTTTTCTTGACTTATTGCTCTAGCTAAGACTTCTAGTACTATGTTGAATAGGAGTATGAGAATGGGTACTCTTGTCTAGTTCCTGATCTTAGAGAAAAAGCTTTCAACCCTTCTCCACTGAGTATGATGTTAGCTGTAGGCTTGTCATATATGTCTTTCATTATGTTGAGTTATATTCCTAATTTGTTAAGAGTTTTTGTCATCAGTAGTTGTTGAATTTTGTCACATGCTCTTTCTGCATCTATTGAGGCCATCATATGATTTTTATACTTCATTCTGTTAATGTGGTTTATCACATTTGCTGATTTGTGTACACTGAACCATCCTTGAATCCCAGGGGAAAATCCCACTTGATCATGGTGAATGGTGAATGATCCTTTGAATGTACTGCTAAATATGGTTTGGTAGTACTTTTTTAAAAAAATTTTATTTATTTGACAGAGAAAGAGTGTGCACACAAGCAGGAGGAACAAGAGAGGAAGAAGCAGGCTTCCTACTGAGCAGAGGGCCGAGGGCCTGATGCGGGACTCAATCCCAGGACCCTGGGATCACAGTCTGAGCTGAAGGCAGATGCTTAACCAACTGAGCCACCCAGCTGCCCTGGTTTGGTAGTATTTTATTGAGAAATTTTGTATCTATATCCACTAAGGAAAATGGCCTGTTGTTCTCTTTTTAATAATATCCTCTTCTGGTTTTGATATGAAGATAATGCTGGCCTTTGGGAACATTCCCTCCTCTGATTTTGCAGAATAATTTAAGAAGGATTGGTATTAATTCTTTAAGCGTTTGGTAGAATTCACCAGTAAAACCATCTGGTCATGACCTTTCCTTATTGGGAGGTTTGGGATTACTGATTAAATCTTACTAGTAATTGCTCTACCCAGACTTTCTGTTTCTTCCTGATTCAGTCTTAGTAAATTGTATGCTTCTAAGAATTGTCCATTTCTTTTAGGTTGTCTAGTTTCTTGGCATATGTTGTTCACAGTTATCTCAGATGATCCATTGAATTCATGAGGTTACCATGTCATTAGTTACTATGTCTCCTATTTATAATTTTGTCAATGTGGATTCTCCTTGATTAGTCTAGCCAAGGATGTCTTTTTTAGTTTTTTTTTTTTTATTTTGCTTATCTTTCAAAGAAACAAATCTTAAGTTTGTTTCGTTTTGTTCTCTTTCCTTGTTTTTTGGTTCCTTACTTCATTTATTTCTCCTCGAATCCCTACTATTTCCTTTCTTCTGCTAACTTTGGATTCATTTGTTCTTCTTCTGGTTGTTTATGGCAAAGAGTTAGGTTGTTTATTTGGGATCTATCTTGCTTCTCAATGTAGACAGTAATTTATTTTCAGTCCACTTTCTGTTATTTAGATTAGATAAACCCTTTTGATATGTCCTCAAGTTAATTTATTTCATCCTCTGACAGCTCCAGTCTAGGTCTGAACCCATGCAGAAAATTATGTACTTTTCAGTTCAATAATTTCCTTTTGGTTCTTCTTTGATATTCTATCTTTTAACTGGGATTTTCTGTTTCTTTTTTATTTGTTAGAATTTTTTTAATATTTAATATTTATTTATTTTAGAAAGAGAGAACATAAGCAGAAGGAGGGGCAAAGGGAGAGGAAGAGAGAGAGAGAGAAGCAGACTGCACTGAGCACAGAACTGGACATGGGCCCCAATCTTATGACCCTGAGATAATGAACTGAGTGGAAATCAAGAGTTGGATGCTTAACCTACTGAGGCACCTAAGCATCCCTGTTTCAAGAGAATTTTAAATTGCTTAAGTGCTTTCATGAGTGTTACTTTAAAATTTTTGTCAGATAATTTCAACATGATTTGTTTCTATGTTACTATTGTCTTTTCTCATGCATGTTGTGGTATTTTCCTTGTTCTTAACAGGATTTTTTATTGCATCCTGGGCTTTTACACACTCATACAAATAAATATATTTGTGTTATGTCCAGGCATTTTATATTTATATATAGGTATATAAATTATAATATATATTTATAAAAGACTTTCCTCCTATTGAGGTATAGCACAAGGGCAAAGTAGGTATTTAAGACTAGCTTCTTGCTTGGTCTTACTACACCACCCCACACAAGTGGGGTATCCACAAGTGCAGCACTATTTCTCCCAAGTAGAGGTATAAGAGCCCTTCCCTGCTGGGCCCCATGCTACCAAAGGAAGAGAAAGGGAAAAGCAGAATACAAACTCGTCCTACCTCTTACCATTTCACTGAGTCCTGCTGATGTTGGGATGGGAGACAGTAGAGGGGTGAGTAGACTGTTCTGCATCATCTTGTTCAGCCTCCTAAATGCCTGGTGGTGGGAGGTTCACCAACCACTGGACCACATGGAAACTATCTGGGTGGGGTGGTGGGGGGATGAGAAGCACAGTCTGCTTCTGCCAGATGGGGAATAGAGATTGCATTTTTAAAATAACACAGTACAATGAAAAAAGTGTTTAAATAAAGGTATCAATAGTATTGACACCTTTATTTATGAAATGAGATCCGCCCCATTGCCACTACCCTATCAAGGGAACCAAAGCATCTCCCTGATAAAGCAAGTTGAGAATGGAAAGTCAACTGCCTGCTTGAGCCCACCGACACCCAATGGGGCAATCAGAATCACTGAATTCTGTGAGGCAGGCATAGGGAGGCATAGCACCTCTCTGAAACCATAAGTATAGGGTGGTTGTTTTGTTGATGTTTGATTGGGGTAGGGAATATATTGCCAAAAACATGTTCTATTGTCAGACTAGTCTTTCTTTCTTTTTTTTTTAAGATTTTATGATTTTATTTATTTGACAGAGAGAAACACAGCCAGAGAGGGAACACAAGCAGTGGGAGTGAGAGAGGGAGAGACAGGCTTCCCACCGAGCAGGCAGCCTGATGCAGGGCTCGATCCTGGGACTCCGGGATCATGACCTGAGCTGAAGGCAGAGACTTAACCACTGGGCCACCCAGGCGCCCCTCTTTTTTTTTTTTTTAAGTCTGCTTTCAAAGCAAAAATGCACCTACATCATGGGTATTCTTTTACTTTATGCCTATTCTTTGAATTCTGAGTTCTTCTAGCAGTATCTTTTCTTGCTTAGTCTTTTACATTACACATTCATCTTGTCTAAGGTATCTAAACTGTTCCAATGTTTATGAAAATTTACGTATTTATCCTCTTCTGTTGAATATGTTTACAGAAAAATCTGATTAAAAGGTTGATATTGGCAAGTTTCTTTCTATCTTCTCCATTCATAGATGCCTACTCATCTGTTGGTACTCCAAGACAAAGTAGTTTATTGTTCTCTTTTCACACAGCTTAACCTATACACATTCTATGAAAGGGGTAATTTGTAAGATGTCAATACTATTGATACCTTTATTTAAACACTTTTTTCATTGTACTGTGTTATTTTAAAAATGCAAGTAGGGCACCTGGGTGGCTCAGTCAGTTTAAGCCTCTGCCTCTGGCTCAGGCCATGATCCCAGGGTCTTGGGATCAAGCCCTGCATTGGGCTTCCAGCTCCATGGGAAGCCTGCTTCTCCCTCTCCCACTGCCTGCTGTTTCCCCTGCTTGTGCATGCTCGCTCTCTCTCTCTCTCTCTCTCTCTCTCTCTCTCTCTCTGTTAAATAAATAAATAAATAAAATCTTAAAAGAAAAAAAAGTTTTAAAAAAATCCAAGGAAGCAATGGTTATCTGGCTATGAATTATACATGAATATTTTCCACTTTGATTCATCATTCTAAAATTATTTTTTGTTTTTAAGGAAAAGAATTCTCAAATCCTTTTCCCTTTTTTTTTTCTTTCTGAACTTTTCCATGTCTCCTCTTTCCCCCTCAACCCAAGTTTTCACATCTATGCTTCCCCTTTCCAGTCCAGTGCTCCAACCAGTGGTCAAGGCTGCCAGTAAGCAAAGATTTACTCAACGGGTGAGGATGTGGAGGAATACTGGCTGGTGCATGCATGGGCTGGCTTTCTCTGGCAGTGCTACACTAATAGCTACTGTCAACTAGAACATCATATTGACCAAAAGAGCTGGGGAAGAGCCATTAGAACCAGTCGAAATTACCTGTGGCTTAGTAATAATTGTTTACTTTTTTTTTTACTCCTTTTTTTCCTTACAAGATTGTTAAAGATCTTCAACTGGCAGAGGAAAGTGTTGTAATGGTTTCAATAAGATAACTTATATAAAGAAGGAAATACAATTCAACATATGCAATAAAGATTATATTTACTAAGCACATAAAGGAATTTTTATTCATATTCTCATTTTCAAATGTTTGCAAAATCCTCACATTTATTATCTTACATGAAAAATGCTATAATTTCAATACTTTCTAAATCCGTGGTATTATGTGGCAATAGAGTGTGCACAGATAAAAATAAATAATGCATATATAAGAAATAAATTGTCTTGTGTTCATACTTAAATGGTTCTTAATATGTACCCACCATAGGCATGTGTATTCTTATACATAAATTCTTAAATGTGCCAATATTTATGGATACTATCCCATGAATAAAAAAATATTTTTAAATGATTAAAATATGGCAATAATCAAAGAAACCCTGATTTATACTGCAATGTCTCCTAAAGGTTGTATATATTCAAAGTAGATCTTGCATTGCAATGGACTAACATTCCCTTAGTTAATCAGTGGTGGGTCCACACCAGATCACCTACATTATTACTTTTTTTTTTTATATAAAGCAGTTATTAGGTCAGACATTTCACAGGATTATACTATTTCAACAAAGGAAAGGTACAGTGGATGAACTCTCCTAGAATAATATGTGTCAGACATATATTAACACCTAACTGTTGTATCTAACCCACACAGGCCTCCGGAACAGCTGCATATACATTTCTTTTTTAAATTACAAATAAACCTGCCCAAATGCTTAATCTCTTCTACAGTCTCCCTGTTTTTATTTTTCTGTTATGTTTACCTTACTCTATTAACTTTGGGTATTCCAGAATCCCACCTAATTTAGCAACCATGAACTGATCTCTACCATTTTCTGATCTTCCAGATCTTGGATTCCCCCAGTGCTTGGAAATTATGAAAGCAAAACTTGATGACTCATTGACTTTTGGTTCTAAGTGTCTGACCTACCCGTGTGACTAAAACAGCCCTGTTTCAGTGTGGCATTAACCAAATGAATGGAGGATTATTCTCTAAGTATAGCCAGGTATTTAAAATAGTCTTTACTATTTACAACAATAGGATGAATATTTGTAGCAGATAGAGAGCTAAGAACTAAGTGAGAATATTATCTAAGTTCAGGGCACAGCTCAATGTTGAAACACATATTTTGTTATGCTATTCTAGGCTATTCTTTTTTGTACTGACTACAATTTGTTGCCCATTTATATCAAGTACTTTGTGGTGATATGGTTTATACACTTATGTCATCAAAGTCCTATTTAGATGGACTAGGCTTAGTCTTGTAACAGGAGATAGAAAAAGAATAGGAGCTCTCAAGGAGCTCTGACTAAAGATGTGCATGGGATATACCAGCACATCATACAGTGCATGTGATATATGACCTCAGGTCATAGATTTCAGGCATACAACTGATCCAGTTTAATAAAAAGGACAGAGATAATGGTAGCAGGAACTGCAATTATGAACAAAAGCAAAAACATAGGGTGTTCAATATTATACCTGTGTTTATCAAACTGGGCTATGTAATTGACAAAAAAAATGACTTTTTTACACTAAAAATATAAAGATCTGAGACTAATTGGGAAAATTTTAAAATATGACGAGTAAGCCACAGCAAACATTAAAATATATTATAAAACAAATTAATAAAACATGTTGGTACTGGCTAATAGCTAAATAATCAGAAGATAGCAACAGATCAGAAGATAGAGCCAATAGTTGTATCAAATATTTATGAAATTAAGTTCAAATATAGCAGCATTTTCAAATTTATGTAGAAAAGATTAATCAAAACAGTGTTACAGAAAATAGCCATTTGGAAAAATATAGTGGATTTCTCCTTCCCTCAGTCCTTATACCAAAATAAATTTTAGGTTGATTCAGCATTTTAACATAATAAATGAAAACTTTCATGTGCTTGAAGAAAACACTGAAGATACTTTTAGCACATGCTTAGAGTAAGACGACCCTTCTAAGCTGATAAAAAAAGATTTGATAAATATAACAACATACAAATACAAAGTTTAAAAATAAAAAGAGAAATGACTGGCAAAAGTGGTTTAAATTAATAAGGAAGCGTTAATTTCTTAATTAGAGTAGCCTAATGTTACAAGTTCACATGCAAGTATGTACAAATTCATAAATACATACAAAGACATGTATATCTAGGATTGTAAATCCATAAAAACTTAGTTAAATTTATAAGGAAAACTGGAGGTCAGAGTAATATATTTTTCATCATTTATCTTTCAAACTTCTATATTCTTTTTCATTGTCATCATGGGTTACATTAACTCTTCTGAATAAAATACAATTTATAAAAATAAACATGTGACCTTCTGGTTCCAGCCACAGTAGAATAGCTTGTTTTGGACTAATCTTCTAGCACAAAACATAGATAAAAGCCGGAAAAATTTATAAAGCATGGATTTGAAGGTTCTGGAAAGCATCCGATATAGAAAGGACTTGAAGAGCTAACCTCCTTGAGAGAAGGGAATGTATAATGTGAGATTCATAGTCTCTCTGGCCTTCCTTGTTCACTAAAGTCATTTTCCAAATAGCAGACAAGGGACATAGAGTACAGGCAGGAAGTGCAGGTCTTGCTGCACTGAACAGAGTGAGGGCAGATTTGGGGGTTCCCATACCGACTGTCATTTAAAGGACAAACACCAGGGGAGAAGGAAACCCCAGAGAGAGCGAGCTCAAAAATTAGTATACAAATGTCCCCTAAATCACTGGCTGACTTACAAACTATACTCAGAGAGTAAGACTTAGAAAAATATTTTTAAGTCTTAGTAGAGACAGCCATGTGGGAGGCTAAAATGCTAAAAGCAGAGATCACAGCAGCCACATGGTATTGGGAGAACAGTTGGAGTTCAAACCATGCCAAGGTGCGTAGCTTCGGTAAGACCCAAAACTTTAATCTGAGACCCCAGAAAGGCAATGGTGTAATAGTAAGGGCTACACCTTAGGAGTGAAGGCAAAAATAAAATAGCTCTAACAAAGACTAAAACTAAGTCCTAATAGGACCAAGGGGATCCACATGCTCTGGCTGTTTTCCAAAAGAAAATTTAGCCCACCTGGAGATAATATCACTTTGAATTTCTACAATTTTAGAGCTGATCAATGAAAAATATATAACCACAGGTGGAAAGAGCACACACAAACTTTATTGGACAATGAATGCTTTGACTTGTTTGCATGTGGGGGGATAGCCCTCACAACATGAAGCTGATCAGAAGCAAAATGGGGGGGGGTAGGGGAGAAGAAAAGGGAATATAAACAAGGGGCCAGGGGATTGCATAAGGGACTTACATGTCTAAGTGATGTCCCTTAGGAGCCCAGTGAGGTATTTGTCTTGTTACTAGAGAAGCCTCCTCTGCAGTAAATGACTTCTTCAGGGCATTTGCTTAGGACAAAAATATCTTCACACTCTGTACTTACTCTGAAAAAAGATGTTTACATAAACAGATTAGACTGTCTATACACCTAACACAAAAGACGCTAGATGCAGGAGAGGAAGTAATTATTTAGAGCACAGAATCCAGAGCCGTATTTAACAGTTTGAATCCTGGCTCCAGTATTTATTTTCTGGGTGATTTTGAGGAAGTTACTGAACTCCTCTTGTCATCCATAAAATGAACATGATAATAACAGTACTCTCCTCACAGGATTATAGTGTGGAATGTGTGAGTTCAGGTAAAAACTACTTAGGACAGTGCTGCCACAAACAAGCACCATGTGAAAATGGCTATTAGTAGTTTTTAAAAATATTTGATAGGCTTCTAGTTCATACAGAAATACTACTTGTTCTGTTGCTTTGTAATGTCTTTGAGAATGCATATGTGGTAAAAGTTGTATTTTAATTTTTAAAAAATAAGTTCTCATGCAACAACTAAATATGCTTCTAAATTGACACACTTAAATACCCAGTTAGGTTTATTTCTTATTAGTGTGGCACTCACCCTTACATGTACTTTTGATATTTTCTTAAGTTTGTGAGCAAGTATTTAAAGTATTTAGGCATCAGGACTATAACATTTGGTTTGTGCTCTTATTCCTGGCTGTATCTCAGGGAAATACATAAAATATGATTGGAAATATAAAGAATTTATTTGAAATTCGTCACAGTTCTATGTGACTTGGGCCAAGGTATTGCATATTCCATTTTTTTTCCATCAGCAAACTGAGAGAATAAACGGTAGTTAGATGAACTCTTAGACATTCATCTTATTATTGATAGCATCAATTTGTGACAAATGTAAATTTATACACACACATAAACTCACACACAACATAAGCAGAGTCCAACTACAGTTCTCATAGAAGCCTAAGATTTTTTTTGTTTTGTTTTGTGGATTAAAACCATATCAAAGTTATGGGACAATTTCCAGCACATCTGTTCTGGGTAATATTACCCTAATTATTTCCTTCCATTGAACATCTCAGCAGTACCAAAGCCATAAGCCAAGTTGGAGCAAAAATCTTATTATTAGGTAGTAACAACAGTCTCCAATTCCTTTCTTCCTCTCAAGTACTATAACTGAAGTCAATTAAATTCCACTTCTGGTGGAATTTTTTGAATTAAAATGAAGGTCATTTGTACTTAACAGCTATAAATGAACACTCACCTTCAGCTAAGCGCAAATACAGGATCTGGCTTATTTTTATTACTCAAGGTCCAGTCTGCACCCCACCTCGGTCTGGGCAGTGGAGGATAGAGCACTCCACAGGCAGGGGCTGCCAAGGTCCAGAATGCCCCAAAACAGAGATGCCTGTCCCTCTGCCGCCAGACCACACGGAAGCTCCTGAGACTTGCCATCCTGGACACTGTAGGGGTGTCCGCTGAGGCACCTCGACACCTAACTCCCACAACGCCCTCTGCGCCTGCTGGGCATCTCTGGCTCACGTGGCCTTCCACACTGGGCATGGAGAACTCAGCAGGAGGAACCCTCGGCCTCAGGAGGATGGCTGGCTGGGCTGCAGTGGCCCCTGCTAACCCAGGTCTAGAGTTCCAGGATGCCTGAAAAGAAGTGCTGGATAGTGAACTCTGCACGCGCTGTTCATGCTGATTTGGCATCCAGCTTCCTGAGATCTTCCAGAATCTGGGTAGCATTGAACTAGGCCAAGCCAAAGGCTCGGACTTCTCCAGAATGCCCAGAGCTCCAGGGTCCCTTCCGCACAGCAGAATTGCGACCCCCCCGCCCCCGCCGAAAACCAGATCTCGCGATACCTCAGAGCCAACACTCGCGTTTTCTCAGAAGCCCGGGGCAGGCCACCCCGGCTAAAAGAAATGGGAGGTCCCTGTGTATTACAATTGCGGGATGGGACTGGCTTTATGTCCCCAGGACAATACGGGGTATAGTATAATCACCTTTCCAGACTCAGAACCCAGGAGTGGGCATGCCCTAGTGCTTTTCAAAATTCAAAGTGATCTAATTTAGCCTTGAATTCTAACAAATTAGTAAATGGATCACATTATTTGGCTAAACTATTTCTTCAGCTCCTGAAAATTATGGTGCCAGGGTCGGACTATCACCCCAGAAAAGTGTTTTAAATCAACGTAAACGATATGATTCTTTGCACAGTAAATTAGTTGAAACCCCAAATGCCAAGTTTGATATGTTTGCAGAAATGATAACTCTGTTTAGCTCGCTATGTTCTTCAAGAGTTTAAGGTTCTTTTAAAAACATTTTAGAAATGCTAGAAAGGGACACCTGGGTGGCTCAGTTAGCTAAGCGACTGCCTTCCGCTCCGGACATGATCCTGGAGACCCAGGGTCGAGTCCCACATCGGGCTCCCTGCTGGGCAGGAAGCCTGCTTCTCCCTCTCACTCGCCCTGCTTGTGTTCCCTCTCTCACTGTGTTTCTCTCTGTCAAATAAATAAAATCTTTAAAAAAAGAAATGCTAAAAAGGTCAATATTTCAGAATATAATATTGCATAGAAAAGCATACATTATAATGAGCCAATTATCTAACAGATTAGGAGAGAAATCTTTTCGGAGAATTATGCTTTGCTTGAAATACCTGGATCACTTCTATCAGATGCAGAACATTAAAGAAATAACACATAGTCTGGTAAACTTTAAAAGTTGAAATAATGTTAATACCATTTTCTAAGCATTGACCTGAGTTTTAGATCCACATTTAGAGTGTTATCAATGATCTATTTTCCTTAGCTATAGTCTTTCCTGCTGTGATAATATGCAACGATATTCATTTATGTCCTCAAGAATAAAAGATTGTTGGGGCATCTGGGTGGCTCAGTTGGTTAAGCAACTGCTTTCCGCTTAGGTCATGATCCCAGAGTCCTGGATGGAGCCCCACATCAGGCTCCCTACTCTGTGAGAAGCCTGCTTCCCCCTCTTTCACTCCCCCTGCTTGTGTTCCCTCTCTAGCTGTGTTTCTCTCTGTCAAAGAAATAAAATCTTAAAAAAAAAAAAAAAAAAAAAAGAAGAAGAAGAAGAAAAGATTGTTGGAAATACTCATTTAGCAATACTGACCATTTATAGAATGTAAACATCATTGTACCTCTGGGGTAAAGAAATAAGAATATGAGAGTTCTCAAGGAGCTTATCCTTAAGTTTAAAGAACTATAATACAAGGCAAAAATCTAAAAATTAATATGGTCAAATTGAAAGGACATATTAGAGAGCATTATTTAATTCTTACCAAGAGAATTCCAGGAAAATGCCTAGGGGATTTCACATGAAGTGCTGAAGGATCAGTAGTATAGCATGGCAGATACATAGTTTCCCCAATGTAAGTAATAGAAATGACTATAATTATATTAATAATAATAACTAGCAGATAGTTGCCACATAGTATATGTTTAATTTTAAGTACAATATACATCTCAATTAATTCTTAGAGCAATCCCTATGAGGTATTATTCATCCCATTTTTCAGGTGAGGTAATTAAAGTGCAGAAAGTTAAGAAACTGACCCAAGGCCATACTTTGTATAGAAAAGAATAGGTAAGCAATATGGAACACGACTATGGAAGTTCTTAAACGTTTTTATTTTTTATTTTTTTTTTAAAGATTTTATTTATTTGACAGAGAGAAACACAGCCAGAGAGGGAACACAAGCAGGGGGAGTGAGAGAGGAAGCAGGCCTCCTGCCAAGCAGGGAGCCTGATGTGGGACTCGATCCTGGGTCTCCAGGATCGTGACCTGAGCTGAAGGCAGACACTTAACCAACTGAGCCACCCAGGCGTTTTTATAAGATGATTTGGTTTTCTTAAATAATTGGAAACTTATAGAAAAGAGTAATTCCAGTGAAAAAATTTAAAGATGGATTAAAAAGAAATGGAAAGAAGCAAAATGAGACTCTAGTTGGAGACATTGAAACAGTACAGGAAATTGATGGTAAATATGAGAATCTTCATACTGACAAGAAAAGATGGGGCTTCCCTATTGCAGGGGTAGAAATGGGGAGCAGATGATGAATCAGGATAAAATTTTCATTTCAATCATGTTATTTAAGAAAGTGTAATATGTCTTTTGGGAAAAAAGTGTTCCCACAGATCTTCTTCAAATTTTGGTATTTTTAATCTATAAATGTTTAAGTTTTGACTACCTATACCTTAATTTCTGGCCAGTGCATTATAAGTGATCATGATATTATTTTCTTTACCATTTGCTCTCCAGCAATGGTCTATATGAACCTCTCCTTCCTTGTTTTTCTTATACAGCTCTCTTGATTTTTCAGATCTCTGCATATGATTTATCTCCCCTAAATATGTAATCATTTATTTTCTGAAAATATATGAAGTATTTACTGTTTTGTCAGTTTTTTTATAACTACTTTATATCCTTCAGAGTCTATCCTCATTTTATTCAAATTTTCCCTCGATACAGCGCTCCTAAATACATGATTGTCTTCTCTTTCATATACAAATACCTAGTCAAGTTGATTTTGCAGACTTCAGGTATTAAGGATGTTATTTATATCCATGTCAGTAATCCAAATTTAAAAGACTTACAATAATTTTGTTACTTTAAAATGATTTCCTAATCAAAATAAGGAAGAAAGGGGACTAAAAATATTTTGAAACATGATTAATTTTAATACGTTTACAGGGAAAGAGTAAATCCACCAGCAGGAAAAAAAACAAAACAAAACACCATAATTAACATTTTACAGGTTTTTAGTCTCAAAGCACAATACATTTTTCATAGAAACAAATATATCACCATCATAGGTACCATAATATGGCAACATTTATAAACAAGGCCATTTACCATTAATAATATAAGTGGCAATGGTGACACAATACATTAGTTTATCTTTGTAAAATTTTTGCTATTATACTTCCTGGCCTGCAGGAGTATTTGCCAGGACACAAAAGAAAAATGTGTGACCTCACTTTAAACAATACATAGAAAGCTCTGGCTGCCTGTGCTTAACCCTATTTTACTATATTATCACTAGGAATGTTTTCATACCACTATTCTACCATGGAATAGTTCATTCCACTTACTATTAAAGCCATTCCCAAGGAATCAAACATTTTAATAGATTTATGTGGCTTTTAAGGAATTATTTTATACAAAATAAGAAGTGCAGTATCAGGACATAATATTTGATATGACTAAACTTAACAGAAAAGAAAAACTATACAGGTATTAAGGGGAAAACAATTTCAGATTATTTGGAATAGGTAATGGCATAGTACTGAACTGGGGAGAATGTAATATGGTTCCTTTCATGTTTTAAGAATTGATTATTTTTAAATGCACCAGATGATTTTCTGAAGTCCATTCACATTCAATGTTTAGATTCATTTTATTAGTGGCATATACAAAGCACCATATAAAATAACATGTGAAATGTAGAACATTCATGACTATGTAATTAACTATAGAAATAACTGCTAAGAAAATATAGCAATATTTAACACAGGAATTTAAAACCATTACATATTCATTACTTTTCCCAGTTAATAATGTCCCATGTTTAATTTTTACAGAATTTATCTATCAAGATTTATATGCATTTGGCATTTTTGGGGGAGCTGAAAATAGTTGCTATCTTCTGTACAGTAATGTTACAATTTTATACAAACTTTAGAAATACGGCATTTGGAATAGTCTTTACGATCCTCTTCTAAGTGTTCCATTTCACACAACAGCAAATACTTTGAATGCCTTTCCTCCTGGAGGATTCTGTAAACTGCAAAAAAAAAAAAAAAACAGAAAGTATATTGATGTCATCTCCACATATAATCCTCCAAATAAATCATTCTTACTTATGACGGTCAAGAAAGCAGCTCTATGAATCCAGATGGCCAACTTTCTTAGGCTACTATAATTTATAGTTATTGGAAAGCTTGAGAGAGGATGACATAATTCTTTAAATCTTGGTTGTATGCTGGGCTGCAAATTTACTAAAATTTAAGGTGCACAGTGCTAATAATATTATTTTATATGTAACATAACAGATTCCAGATCATGTTTTCCTGTATTACGACCTTTGATTTTAATAAAACAGAGTTAGGCAGCTGTTATTCCATTTCACTGGGGGAATATTAAGATCCGGGTTTACAACTGACCAGTATGGTTAAAAGTAAGCTGCAAGTTAAGATTATAGTAATACTTAACAATACTCTAGAGTACTATTATTTTTGAGCACCCACTATGAATTTCCCAGACACATAACAGATGCTAATGCAAAGCTGTCTTTTTATTAAAGATGGGACTCGGATGGTTAGGTTGGAAGCCAATCTAGATACCCTACACAGTACCATCCTTGGTGTCCTTTAGACAAACTTTACTGTATATATGAAACCTCCATTAGCAACTTTAAAGAACCCAGAAAGTGTCTAAAAGTCAGGGACTTTTCAGTATCTATACAATATACATGAGAGTTAATGTTACTTCCCCAAATACAAATGATTTGAAAAATCACTATAGGTTCTTTGCTCTTTTTTTAAATACTTGATAAAGTAAGTCATATGAATTTTACCAAACCACTAAAATATATAATACTAATGGACTGAATAGTATGAGATGACCAGAAAACACTCATTTATGTCATACTAGGTATCCAACTTCCAATCAAAAAGAGAATTTGGTTTTGGGAAAAATCAGACTCGTTCTTTTGCAAATACTTAACCATATAACTGGATTAGAGAAATATTCAGTGACCTGTTCCTGTAGAATTACATATAAAAACTAATCTAGAAAATCCAAAAGAGGATGAAAGAAATTTCCTTACTATAAAAGCAATTAACAAAAGAGTGGTTCTGACTCAAATCCAATTTTCATGTTGATTTTTATAAGCTTGTAGGAGACAGGCACCTCTGGTACTGTAGCTTCTCCCATCCCTGGAAGACCAACTGTTACATAGTGTGCAAAGAAAACACACAGGAGCAGCCACATAACTCCAAACCCATACAAAGGTGAGCTGGTTGAAAAGCAAACTTAAAGGTGTGTGTGTTTGTGTGTGTGTGTGTGTGTGTGTGTGTTGTAGAGAAAGAGAAAGGAAGAGACCATAAATATATAAAATACAAAATATATAATTATGCATTTTTAGAATTTACCTCTCTGAGAAAATTCCATTCTGAAAAGAAGCAGTGTAAGTCTTTCTTCTGTCCACAGGCATGACATCAACATAACCACCATGATTTCGAACCACCCCAGCATGTACTGCTGCTCTGCAGATACTGGACAACTGAGGGGACAAGGACAAACCCATCATTATTAGGAAATTCCTGCTGAACTTGTCCAGTCTACTCTTCTATTGGACTGAAGTCGATGACACCTGTCTCTATATGGATATTCAGCAATTACAGGTTGATGTGCAAAAAGGAATGTTTCAAAAGTCAAAAAAGTTAAAGCCACTTCTGATTGAGTCTGAGGTACATCTTCAGGGTGGCTAAAATGGTAAAATCCCTTGCCATTTAATCTAACAAACACTTGGCTTTCCAAATAGCAGGCTTGTGCTATAGTGAAGCAATTGGATGCAAATTTGCTCCTTTTATCTCTTCTGGAGATAAAATTTAAATAGATAAAATTTATTTAAAATTTAAATAGATAAAACTTATTTAAAATTTAAATAGATAAAATTTAAATAGATGAAATCCATCAGTCATTCTTAAATTTCAGCGTTTGTGAGTCCCTACTGGAGTCACTCTGACCAAATACTCACCTATTCAGCTTATTATCTATACCTCATTTATCTTCAGTTTGGACTTATAAACAAATCACAGATCTGTCTATCTTTATGGTCACTTTTCCAAAATACAGGTGTGTGTTAAATGGGGAGTTTTCTTCTACTAAGTAATGTAATCTATGCAGAGAAAATTTGCCCAAGAAGAAAAATATAAAGAACAATCATAGCTCCTTATCTATGTTTGCGATGTCTATCACTTTGGTTTGAATGGTGTGACATGAAGTACTAGGAAAGTGCTATGATTACACTGTGCCAGTTCTATAGTCTGAAATGAATTGGATTTCTACGGAAGAGAAAATTATTTTCAGGCCCAACAATTTAAAATTATTAACTATGGATTTCTAGAAGTTGACTCTTTTCCTTTGTCCCATTTGAAAGTCTTCTCCAGACTCTGACATTTGCTTTAAATGTAATATTTTACCAAAATTTGTCAATAGCTGAATACAGCCAGAGGAAATCCCACAAAATGAAACACTTGAACTGTTTCAGTATAAACAATCCCCCTCATATCCGAGGGGTCTTTTCTGATCCCACTGGTGTGTTCTTTTTTTATCTCTATGCACATGTGAGTGACTTAATATGCTTTTGTAAGTTCATGTAAGCATGTGCATCTTACATGACCTTGCTTTATTACTGTGCTCTGAACTTTGTGGCAGCAGTCAGAACTTATTAGTTCAGAGAACCTGAATGCCAAGTTGTTTAATCCTTTTCATGTTTTTGCTATGTCACAATAATACCATATATCTAAAGCCTTAATCCAAAGAGGCATTTTATTCAGTTTAAAGTCCCCCATTGAATTAATGTTTGTATTCAATATAGTTCATAACAGATGAAATTAAAAGTAATTCTGTACACATTTCAATATTTATCTTGCTCTGTTAAAAGAGTTTTATCAGCATTTTCCCCAAGGCAATAGAAGTGCTTAGATATAACATTCAGTAAATCCAAGCACTTAATATGTTTTGAAACTATGCAGTCAGCAGGCATTCCTCTTTCAGTACAAAGGTCAGAAGAGATTTTCTTTTATACCTGCACTTTGTAAGAATTAATATATCATGAAAAGAAAAAGAATTTATCTGTAAAAACAGTGAAACATTTTTAATGAATGCAGAAATTAACTTTATTTGTGACAAATGAGAAAAGTTCAAAGCAATAGAATGTACAAGTTGTAGCTCTGTAGACAGAAAGAGAGAGACAGAGAGAAAGTTGGGGCAGGAGGGAGAGAAGGTATCTTTCCATATCTTGTATTTAAAGATATAATGTATTTTATAAGGGGTGGGAAGACTGGTAGTTGAGGCTTGAATCTCTGACTCTGACTCTGCAGCGACCCCATAATAGTAATCTTTATACTTCCAACTTACTTTTATTTATTTATTTATTTATTTATTTATTTATTTATTTATTTATTTATTTATTTATTTTAAGGATTTTGTTTATTTATTTGACAGAGAGAAACACAGCTAGAGAGGGAACACAAGCATGGGGAGTAAGAGAGGGAGAAGCAGGCTTCCCACCGAGCAGGGAGCCCCATGTGGGGCTTGAACCCAGGTCTCCAAGATCATGACCTGAGCTGAAGGCAGTCGCCTGATCAACTGAGCCACCCAGGAGCCCCTCCAACTTACTTTTAAAAGGACCTACATAATAATACATGATCACCTATAGTTATTGCACTAAGGAAGATAAAATTATCTCAGGATATAAGTTCTAATAAAACATTAACTCTAGAGGGGCACCTGGGTGGCTCAAAGGGTTAAGCCTCTGCCTTTGGCTGAGGTCATGATCTCAGGGTCCTGGGATCAAAAAAAAAATAAACACAATAACTTTAGAAAAATAGATGGCTGACAAGTATAGAAGTATATAGTATATTTTGAAAGATTTTCACCAGGCATGACTAAAATGAAAAGTTTTGGTGTCTAAAGGGATAATCTAAAAAGAATAATTTCTTTTGAAATCTGATGATTTTAGATAGGCTTATTCATGTACATTTATTAATTTATTTTTTCAACAAATATTTATATGCAAGATATTTGCTTAAATTTTGGTATCACTGTGTGCTCTAAGTTTGTTAAGGTAGGATGTAATTCTGTCTTGTTCACAGGTTGGCACACATCAAATTGTTGAATAAAAAGTGATGCATGACTTGCCCAGCTGTCACCCTCAAGGAACTTCAAAATAATAAAAAAGGCGTAAAAGCCATCCTAACACTAACAGAATGAGCTAATTGCTAAAAGGAGAAAATAAGTTATAGGGGTTGAAAGAAGGGCTACACTATACATGTATAGAAGATGCCCCAATACACTCCATAGAGAAAGTGGTAATAATTTAGGATGCAAAGAATGATCATGATTTTCATAGACAGAAAGATAAGAAAATAAGCACAAACATGAGAACTAATAAATTAGGATACCAGTAAGACATTTAAGCTGCAGATACGTATAGTGCAAAACTGAAGCCTGGGAAGGACTCAGATGTGGAGAAAACTTCAGCGCTAATGTTGAACTTGAAAGAAAAAGAAAAAAACCTGGACCTCAATAAACTCACCAATAGAAATTAGGTCATCAATACTATTTTAGACCCCTTTTCACAAACTTATTTACATAGTATTCTATTGAATATGTGTTACAAGAATATATTTCCTGAATTTGTTTTTTCATCTCTCTGGCTTAGAAACTGTAATGGTTTCTAAATGTCTGCCACATAAAATCTAAACTCATTAGTATGCATTCAGACTCTCCATTTATATGTTTTAAGAGCCAGATCCCTCCATCCCTTACACAAAATTGGCTGCAGTCCCTTTAAGAGTCAACGCTCACCTGTTCAGAGATAAGCAAACCCATGTCTTACACATGCACCTTACCTGCTGTCACTTCCCCATCTTTGTAGATGCCATTCATCCCACCTAGATTGTGTCCCTAATCCCGTTTATCGACCCACACTTGAAACCTGGCTCAAAAAACACTTGTCCATACAGAAGCCCTCCCAGCTAATAGATCTTATCCAACCCAGTAATGTTGTCTGTTTTAACATCCCCTCAAGCGGTTTCCTTTTGTATGTATTTTATTGTACTATGTGCTCTTGATTCTATGCTACTTTTTCACTTTGCCAGTGAAAGATATTGTTCATATATCTGACAATTTCTTAATTATCAGGTTTACGTTATAAATTACTGAAGAACCAAAACAAAGATTTAAAAAAAAATTAATTTTCCTTTCAGAAGGATGACTCTGGACTATTTCATAGGTGTCTGATGTATAAAGTATGCATAAGACATTAAGAAAAATTTAGTAAAAATAAATTATTACGCACTCATATTTGCATAGGGACATTTTTCAGTGTTACTGCTGACTAGCTTCTTTGAGGATATATATATCCACATAGAATCTGTTCCCTTATTCTATATATAAATGTACATACATTAATGTGTGTGTGTGTATATATATGTACATGAATACTGAGAGCTGAATAAAGATACTTACATCAGAATAAATTCGAGTTCCAATTACACGAGCGTAATGTGGATTTGCCTGCATACAGTTACGAGGACAGTAGACTCTGAAAAAAATATATATATATAAATATTAAGTAGCTGGTTACCTCAGTCCTTCTCACTTAGTAAGACCACAGACAGGCACACACAGCAGTTAACAGCATTCTCAATCCTACTCGTCTTTTTTTCTTCTGAAATACATCAATTATACAAGCCAGGCAGTAGATGCAATTGCTTCTGCTTAATTTAGCCACTTCAGCTCTTCGTACAAATGTGTTCTTTTCTTTTTTTACTGAGTCAGGAAGCTTTCTAATTTCTGACTAAGCAGAAAGAAATATCAGGGTGCATCCCTAGTACCCAAGGCGTGTATAAAATTTAGTAAACGGGTAACTTGAAAAACATGACTCATTGCCTCACATACCTCATAGTTTGTTTCTTCTGTGTTCACATCTTTGGTACCTTGTCTAATTTCATGGTTTTAATCATGATTATAAATTACTGATTTCCAAATTTTTATCTCCAGTTAAGACTTAATTCTAAATACATATTTCTTATTGCGTATTCAGTATCTCCACTTAACTCTAATAGTCATTTCAAACTTAGTGTGTTTAAAACCAAATTCCTAATCTCTTCCTCCGACCCCCAAATCTATTCTTTCTGTAGGCTTCCTACAATAAAGGGCAACTCCATTACTCCAGGTGCTCAGGCCAAAATCTTTTATCCTAGGCTCAATCCTTCTCTTTATCTCAGACCTCACATTCAATCCACCAGCCATTTCTCTTGCTCATACGTTAAAATCAGAGAATTCCCCAACACCTCAGTTACTATAATCTTCATGGTGTCCAGCTATAGGTCCTCTTATGATCTCTCTGCTTCCAACCTTGCCCCACACACTCTTTTTTTCCCCACTTATACAAAAGCATACAAGCCCAATCATCTCATTTATCTGCTCCAAATAATCCCGTGGCTTTCCATCTCGTTCAAAATAAATGACAAAATCCTTACAACGGCCAATAAACCCTGCATATCTTGTTCCCCCCCATCATCACCTTTCTGACCTTATTTCCTCCTCTCCCATTCTCTCCCTGAGCTCTAGTCATACTTGTCTAATAGTTATTTCTCAAACATACAAAAAGTAGGCTCTTCCTCAGGGCCTTTGCACTTATCTTTCTCTATGCCTCGACTATTCTTTCTCCAGATAGCCTATTCCTCACTCGTATCTGATTGGCTTAGCTCATTTAAATAACATATCCAAAAGCCCTTTATTTAAACATAGGGTCTAATTATCACTGGTCAATCAATCACATGTTTAAAGACTCCACTCCAAGAGTTTAAGAAACTATCAACTGGCACTTCTTTTTTTTTAAGATTTTACTTATTTATTTTACAGAGAAAGAGATCACAGGTAGACAGGGAGAGAAGGGGAAGAAGGCTCCGGCTGAGCAGAGAGCCCGATGCGGGGCTTAATCCCAGGACTCTGAGATCATGACCTGAGCCAAAAGCAGAGGCTTAACCCACTGAGCCACCCAGGTGCCCCAACAACTGGCACTTTTTTTTAAGCAACGGGCTCTTCGGTTCACACACATGCACACACACACACGCACACACAGACCCTTGTGCACTAAAAGGAAATTAAAAACTAAAATGGGAAAAAATACATTTTAGCAAATGGTAAATCAGAATCTCAACAAAATGACTACACGAAAATCAGTCTGATGAAGGAGTGAATGATTTTCCCAAAAGTATTCTAAAAAAACTTTCATTGCTTTACCAATTGAAGAAACTCCTTAAGAAAGCTCTTAAAAAATAACTGCATTTCTTATTTCTGAAGTTTATATAACATTGTACACTTTAGAGTACACCCGTCACTTATAACATCTAAACTAGAACCCTTTAAATATAAATAATAAATGAGTCCAAGTTTTTCTAACTTTAAAGAGATGATTTTTATAAAAGATGCTGTTAGGGATTTCCATAGGAGGGAAGTTGTCACCATTGGCTGCAAAAACTTCCCCATGTGTTTACGAAGAGTTGGGCATTCATTGCCCATCCTGTGGTAGTAAAATCATCTGCTCTACCTTTACGATCACACTGAAGGCTCTACCTTGACTATATTTAACTCTTGGTTTGTGGAAGGCCAATGTCAGTAGTTCCAAACTGAGTTAGTGTCTACTTAGGCAAGTTTAGGTCAAAGAAAGACTGAAGGAGGTTTTTACTTGCTGGTGTTCTGATCTCTGGTTTAATACCTTACTATGTACTACTGAGAATGTAGATAGTAACCTGGTTAGCATTCCCTTATATACAATTTAGTTACAAGCTTTGAAGAAAAATGTTGACATATTTTAATGATACCTGCTTTTACATCCTGAACATTCAATAGGTTTCAAGGATTGAGTTATTTATAGATATATGTAAATCAGGATATGATTTCTTCCCTCCAACTCCCAGGAGGTCAGAAAAAAATTTTTTTGTAGTAACACACACAATCACATGGTATTTACAAAATTATGGAACTAAATAATAGAGACTGCTTATTGGGGTCTATTCCTGCCTGCTATTTCATCTCCCAATGACACAACTGCACAGGTAAATATTGTTTCTTCATGCTCATCTTGAGCTCATTTCTTTTCGTTTATTTGTTCTTGCCATTTTCTCCGAAATAGATTTATGTCTCAACTTATTTAAGTCAGACGATATTCTGAAACAGATGTACCAACCACATGGTTGCCTAAAAGTTATAAACTGTTATACAAATCATAGCATTACAGCATAATTTATGAAACTATTAAAAGTTGTATGAAAAAAGAAAAGACAACCCTTTGTTTCACTAGTCTCTAAAAGAAAACGGGGCGGGGGGGAGGGCTTTCCTGACTACTCAAGGTCAAAACCGTGTATAAATTATTACTTCTACCAATTTGTTATGTTGGTAACAGTAAAAGGTAAAATTAAATTTTTAAAAAAGATTTTATGCATTTTTTTACTTAGAGAGAGAGAAAGAGAGTGCATGAACAAATGGGGAGGGAGAAAGGGAAAATCCCAAGCAGGCTCCATGCTGAGCGCGGGGCTGAATCTCATGACCCTGAGATCATGACCTGAGCTGAAATCAAGAGTTGGATGCTTAACCAAATGCCCAACAAAGCACCCCAGTTAATTTTAATTTTAAAAATTTCTCTCACATGGTGCCTGGGTGGCTTGGTCATTAAGCATCTGTCTTGGGCTCAGGTCATGATCCCAGGGTCCTGGTATCGAGCCCTGCACCAGGCTCCCTGCTCTACAGGAAGCCTGCTTCTCCCTCTCTCACTCCCGCTGCTTGTGTTCCCTCTCTCACTGTGTCTCTGTCAAATAAATAAATAAAATCTTAAAAAAAAAAAATTCTCTCATGGGGGAATATTTTCCTCCCTGGAGTAACCAAAGAAACAGAAAGTATTTATTAACATTTCACTTCAGTGATTTTTATTTCTTTTGGAAAACTATTGCCATAAATTATTCTACAGATATTAAAATAACCATTTACTGAGCATCTACTAGAGGGAGGCTTAATGCTGAGATGTTCTACAGAGGTTAACCTTACTATTTGGTCCTCATAAGCCTAGTCACATGGCTGAGATAGGACCTAGCATAATATTGTACATAGTGAGTATTTAATAGATATTCATAAATAGAAAATGTTAAAATTTGTTTTTTTCATCATATAATAATGGCAAATTTTATTAGCTTCACCCACCTTAAGAAGTAGCTAATTGTTATATCGTCACAGTCTTTTGTTACCTTGTGAATAACCAGTCTCACTCTTTAAGTGAAACACTGCTTTAGTTTTAAAAGAAGTGACAAAGCTTTTCCAAAATAAACTTCACCATAAAAAGTGAGTGCCTTCTATTTTTAGTAATTACAGTTCATCAGTTACAATGATATCTCTAAATCTTATTACTGGTTCTTAGAATTAACATGTGATTACTTTGCATTAATGAAGGAAGTGTGGATAGAAATAAGAGTGGATGTGAAGAGACATATTTCATTTTTCTTATGTATGGTTATGACTTATGGCCATAATTCTTCTAACAGTTTTCACCTGAGTGTGGTTAAGACAAATGAAATACTTTTTCATTATTGTATAGTAGATAAACTCCATTATAATTTTTAAAAAGATAGTATAAAAAAATAAATAAAAGAAAGGTAGAAGATGAGTTTTTTGACTTCCCAATTGCGATTAGATTCATCTAATTTAGAAACTGGATAGCAATGCTTAAAAGTATGTTACATAAATTATAGTTTTTTGTGGTAACAACTTGTTATAGACTATCTGTGTGCTTTCAAATTCATATGTTGAAGCCCAGCTCCCAGTGGGACTGTATTTAGAGATGGGCCTTTATGGAGTTAATTAAGGTTAACTGAGGTCATCAGGGCTGAGCCCTGATCCCAGGAAAGGAGAATCTTCTCTCTCTGTCTCTGTCTCTGCCTTTGTCCTTGTCTCTTCTCTCCACCTCCCCACCTCTCCTGCCTTGTGAGAACACAGAGAGAAAAAACAGCCATCTGCAACAAGGAGAGAGGCTTCAGAAGAAACCAAACTGTCCACACCTTAATCTTAATCTTCCATCTTCCAGAATTAGGTGAAAATAAATTTCTGCTTTTTACACCACCCAGTCTGTGGTGTGTTGTTACAGCAGCCTGAGCAGACTAAGACAGAAGTCTTCGTAGCACATGTGAACAGACAGAACACACCCAACAGCCCTGGTATCATGGAACAGTCAAAAGCACTCTGGCGTTTGGAGAAAGCACACGAGGAGTGCCTGGAGTGCAGGGAGTTTGCCATCGCTCCCTTCAGCCTCGCAGCTCAAGACCATACACCTTTCAGAGCCTGCAGACAGCAGAATTCCAGCCAAGAGCAGTCATCACAGAGTAAAAGCCCATACACGTATGTTCACTGGTCAAGAAGAATGAGAAAATGTAGAAAACATTACCGTGGGCAATGTGAAGCAGGCTTATGAAATGGACAGAGCTGCTCCACAGTTGTCTCACAAGTGACAGCCTGGACTGAAAAATTGAAACAAAACAATAAGCAAATCTTTGGCAACAATAACATGCAACATAGTCGTAAGAAAATAAGATTTAAAGAAGTGCTAACCTGTTACTTTAGAGACTGTGAAGGAATTAGCAGACTGATATTTGCTGAAGATAAGAACAGAAACATGTCAAACATTTTTTAGATGCATCATCGTCAACATAATTCCTAGTATTATTTAGGTCTATGAATACTTTGTTTCTTCTTAAACATCTTTATTTAAATATCTAAATAAATAGTAGTACAAGAATACATCATCTATTTTATGCTAAATCCATATTATCTTCAAGTATGAACCAAATCAATACCAACCAAATTAATCATTCTCGATATTGGAAAATGGTCTCCTCTCATGCTCAGTCTCACAATATATAAATAACAGCAAAGAACCACACCAATTTATATCTATGTATTAGTTTCCTGTTAAAATTAAAGCTCTAAATATACTAATCCTGTCGCAATAGAATCAAACTATTTAATCTCTCACAATAGTAAATACAAGATAGTATTGTAAAAACACTACTAAATCATAAGCACCTTAAAGGAACATATGTTATTCATTTTTTTGTCCTCCCAAGTATCTAGTAAAATGTCTAATGAATGAATTCCTCCTTATATGCATCATGCATCATTAAAAAGCAGGAATAGAAGAACAGGTATACCATCATGTATCAAAATTTTAATTTGTTTATTTATACCCAGATTTCCAGAAAAATATCTATTACAAAAGATAAAGCTTATTTGTGATAGTATTTTAATGATACACCTTCACATTTCAAAAGAGTTTTTGTAATAAACATAGTCAAAAACTAAGATCAAACACAAAAAGTAAATAGGATAAATGTTGTTTAATCCAATACCCAGTGTTTGGCTCACTAAAGCTAATAACTTATTATTCATTAAAGATAATAAATAAATAAAGATAATTAATAAATATTAATAAAATTAACAAATTCTGCTGAATTACTAAGATAAACAGTAAATGCTTCTATAAACCTTTTACTTAAGAGTAATTGCTAATGAGAGTAATTGCTAATTGCTAATGACTGAAAACCACAGATAAAGCCTTTGAACAAATTTATATATATATATATATATATATATATATATATATATATATACACTATTCTACCAAGGGTTTTTGCAAGGGTTCTTAATAAATTCTTATCATTATGAATCCTCTAGTGTGAAATTTCATGCAATTCTATAGTTACAAAGAAAAGAAACTATGTCATATATCATAAGAAGAGGTATTCCATGTGAGGTTTAACGTTTGGTTTTTTACATAGAAATAAGACACTAACAAAGTTATTTCAAAAGGTTACACTGTTCTCATTTCTATAGTGTATATATAAAAATATATAGTCTTCTAAAATAATGGTTCATATATTTAATATGAGAATCATTTCAAAGTTAATGCTTTTACACTGAGTTAAATTACATTTAGAAGGACAAAGGTACATAATATATTACATATTTAGAGAACTTTTCAAAATGCTCTTTTACCTATTAATCAAATTTATCTTAACAAAGTTATTGTTGCATGAAAAAAACATTTTCCATAAGCAGGGAAGGCAGAATATACAAATCAATTAGATTTATCCAGGGGTATTTTCTTTCATAGCTGAAAAAAATCTGTTGCTTCACATCAAGAAAAACTGCAAATTTGTACATTCTCAATGAAACTCCAGAAAATGTGGAGCTTTAGCATCTTCTTTATAAGTAAAACTGTTCAACTTGGAATTTACATACTTCAACTCCTTTTTGTCTTCAGAAATTACAGAGCTCAAATGAGCCTTGACAATCGCCAACTTCCATATAAGTCCTTCTGTGCTGGGCTCATTATTACAGTCTAAATCATCTCATCCAAAAGATCATTTGTGTACTTACCCGACTGTTTGAACACCATTTCTGTTGGATTTGATGAAATAATGTTTTCTTCCTTGCCTAGTGATATCTACCCAACCGCCATCATTGTCTATTATACCATAATGAATTGCAGCTCTACAGATGCTGGATTGCTTGGAGAAAAAAGAAGGCAGAAAGGATATTAAAATATTAAGAGTATTCCATAGGATACATCTAATAACTATCTACATGACTTTAAATTAAGCTAACATACCTGAGCAAAATATCTATACTTATATTAAGAGCAAAATATCTATACTTATATAAATCGTTACTTCTGCATTTTAAAAATCAAATATTATGTAAAAAGATCCTATTCACAAATCGTTATATTTAGAGAACTTACCATTTCATAATGTACACTGCCAATAACTTTAGCTTTACTATCCAAACAGCCAGCGGGGCATTCATATCTAAAGGAAAGAAATTGAGAACAAAATTCAGTTTCTCTGAAAATGTCAGTGTAAAATGAATTTTGCCAGGTAATTTTGAGGATAACAGCAAATATTACCTATTGCAGGTTGTGCCTTTACACTGATCTCTTAATCTTACTTCACAAGAAACAATTTGGGCTGAGAAAAGAAAAAATACAGAAGTAATTCAGATAATGTAAAAGCTGCTGTGGTTCATCACATATAGTACAATGTCAAGCTCTTGCCATTCTCAAACTGTCCAAGTAATAAAACAGAGTTGCGTATGCCATCTCTGTAAACTTTAAAGTCTGTGTAAATCATGCAGAGGTCTTACACATTTGCTGTGTGCTTATGACTTCATTTCTGTTACTATCATCTGCTCTTGTCTGAACGTGGGTGTCACGGACTTGTGACTGCTGCCGTTCAATTTCATTTGTTTCTTCTTCTCGAGGAGAATATCTGTCTGATCCTTCTGTTAGAGAGAACAGATTTAAGAAATATGAACCCACCTTAAATATACATAAATCACCAAATAATGATATATCATTATATGCCTGGGTAACATAAAACTAGAAAACTAGAAAAATCTGTAGTTTTTTTGGCACAGGTATTTGCTTAAGGTGATGATCTTATCTACTGCTTTGGAAGTAAATAAAATAAATGTATAAGGCTTTGAACTCTTGATTCATTTATGCTTCCATCTGGCTAACATTAAATGGAGTCATTTCTAAACTTGCTTTCTATTTGAAAGTGCTATCAGTGATTGCCTTTCATAATAGAAACATGAAGTCTAAAGAGTGATCTAATGAAGCAAGGGCTTAGAGAATTTAAATCTATTCTCCAAATTGAAATCATATTTTTAAGAGAATAGCATTTAAAATTTTCAAAAGGGTGACATTTAAAATTCTCCCAAAAAGAAATTCAGGGGGCGCCTGGATGGCTCAGTTGGTTGGGTGACTGCCTTCGGCTCAGGTCATGATCCTGAAGACCCGGGATCGAGTCCCACATCGGGCTCCCTGCTTGGCAGGAAGCCTGCTTCTCCCTCTCTCACTCCCACTGCTTGTGTTCCCTCTCTGGCTGTGTTTCTCTCTGTCAAATAAATAAAATCTTTAAAAAAAAAAAAAAAGAAAAAGAAATTCAGCTTAAAGAAGCCTTGCCATGCCCTTTTAATGTACTACAATGTCAGTTTCCCTGGAAAGGTTTTTCTCTTTTACAAAGAAATTCAACGTGCAGAAATTTAAACTTAACAATGGAGAATTTAAATTTTTTTCCAGGCTGACATATCAAGAGCTCAACAGTGTATACTTAGGAATGGTATGTTCTTTTCATGTATGTCCAAGAACTCAGAACCTAAAAAAGGGAAGTATCCATTCAGATGAGAGTCAGTTTTAAGTAAAATAGTGGTAACTGGTGAAGGGGCAAGTAGGTTCTCCATAGGGATGGAGAAAATGTAGACACACACAACAAAAAATGCTTCCAGGAGTGAAAAATGGCACATATAACAGAGTGAAATAAATCATTACTTCTTGTCTGCTCATTATATTAATGAGCACCCAGTCATCAAGGGGAAAAAAACACATCTCTTTGTAAGTACTGAAAAAGAGCTGCATTAATTCATATAAATGTGTACTTGTCACTCGGGGATAATTTCAAAGTAGAATTAGAAGTGATTATCTGAAATAATGATGAAACTTTCCTTTAAATACGTATTTGGTATAAGAGACTTATTAATATATTTTAAAAACATTTGTAATGGCTTCATAATATTTTAAATAGACTTCTGGGAATTTTTAATGTAATAATTAAGTATGTTTTTTGCCTTTTAAATACAAATCACTGTAGAGCTTGGGTTAAAATATAAATCAAACTGAATATTATGACACAATAGCACATACCTTTGTAGCACAGATTTTCTCTACAGCCGCCTCCAAAACTTGGTGGGCAGGCGGAACAGGGCCGTCCATGTTTATAGGGAGCATGGCCCCACCAGTTTCCCCTTAAAGAAATGATCCACTCTATTAGGAGGTAGTCTAGTATAGCATAATTTATAAGACACTACTCTAAGTAATGATTTTGGTGTACAGATTTAAAACATTTATATCTTTACTCGCAGAGTCCCTTCACAGTTACTAGGTTTATATATGAACAGCTGCCTCATTCTTTTGAAAATATTTAAGTAATTTATTATATTTATTGTTAAAATTGCAAAATTAAACTTTCACAGAAAACGAAGCTGTTATGGGATATTCATCCATATTCTATTTGTTTTCATGAAGCCTCTATGTACAGCTGTAATATTCTCACCATAATTATTCAATGGTCTTTATGCAGGTAAAAATACATTTCTCAATTAATCTATAGTTTCTCATCTCTAATAAATCCAAATTATTAAAATTTATGAAATATAATGTAATGAGTAAAAATGAAGATTCAAAAATGTAATTCCTGTCTTCATAAATATCATATTTTCAATTTTCATATTCCCTTTAAGCACTAATTTTATTCATCAAGCAGCCATAATTGTTGGCATATTAAATAAACAGAGTTAAAACAATACAGTTTACTCAATAATACACAATGAAAATGAGGGAAAAAATTGAGAATAGAGTCACTTTATTTTGTTAGGAAAAATTTCCATATAAAAGTAATGTTTTGTCTACTTACTTTGGGGAGTAATTGCATACCAAGTAGACAGCTTTGGGCCATATCTGTCCCCAGATGTTCATGTTATGACACAAATTGATGGCACAGCCTATTCTGTTACTTGTTGCCCACACCACCTACATTAGAGAAAAGAAAAGAAAGGCTCAGAAAAAGTAGGCTGAGACAAAGTAAGACAGCAACATATCGTAGAGAGAAATGTGTAAAACTGAACTTGAGAAATGAACTTTTATCATTCAGGATGAAATAAAGCAATGTCAAAAGGATATTTTTCCTGAAACTTGGGGAAGTGCTTGATTCAATTAAAGGAGAGTGCTATGGGTAAATAAATCTACCTAGCTATAAAACATAAGCATCTTCAAAATATGCATTTACTAAATAGTTCAAAAGTTACAGCCTCACAAAGCTAAATGCTATGTTAATGTGTCTATGAAGAGGCTTACATAACAAATGAGGTGAGAACAGAATTTCTCATCTTAAACTTTACTGGAACAAAAACATAGTGGCTCCAATGTCTTATACAATGTGTATTTTCATAGTATGACTGCTTATTAGGGAATTCAGTGCTGATCTTGATCTTGTCACATGCAGAGGCACACAGGACAATTTGCTTTATATTCACCAAAAATCAGCCACAGAGATTCTAGTAACTCAGACCTGTGAGGAGATTTATCTAGTTAAATTTACACTTAGTGGTTTGATTTAGAGGTTTACAACTTATCCAATACCAACTGTGGACACTGAATAAAATATATATGATGTATAAAGTATAATGTAATATATATATAAATGTAAATATATAATACATAATTTATAAATATATAATATATAAATTTATGTATTTATATAAATAAATGCATAAAATAAATAAATATATAAAATATAAATTTATATATTTATATAATTATATAAATGATATATAAATATATATAAATTTATATGATATATATAAATATATAATTTATATGAATATATAAATATAAATATATCTATAAATGCTGCACACATGTAAATATTGAGTGTCATGGTAAATAAAACTATATTTCTATTCTTTGGAAAATAAAAAAGAATACTTGACTTTGAAGATGGTAAATGTGCATTTCCTGGGGCCAGATTAAAAATGTTTCACATATAAAATACTTGAAATAATGTCTTTTTTAAAATTGATGTTTGGACTTTTCCTAGTAATTACTTTTATCATTTATAGAAATTGTCTATTTTACATAAATCAGTATCTATGTTTTTAAATAATCACACCAAATTACATAAGACACACATTCAGTAGCTTAAATTCTGCCACAAACAACTCAACTAGAAAAATGAAGTATAATATACCCAAAACATACCTGTGTATAATGAGTACACACAGGACCAGAACATCTGAATGGACAATATGGGTTGCATTCATGTTCATACGGGTAGCTAAAGTCTCTCACCTCATCATACCATGCTTGTACGTGAAATGTTGGGGGCCTGTATCTGTTTGAAAGACGATAACCAACAAGAGTAAGTAAAGTGGGAAAAAATATAAAACCAAGTACTGCAAAACAGATTGATAGAGTTTGGTAGAGAGATATTCTTATACAAGTTGTTAATGTGAAATAGTTATGCCCATTACATTACTAATATGTCAATGATTTAAACAAAAAATAAGCTAAAATATTGCTGGTATTCTGCTATGACATTTGTCTTTTTTATTATTATTATTTGTGTTGGTGGGATCATTTGTTTTCCTTTTAGGCTCTAACCCTTAGAAAATTTTCAGTGCTGAATTAAGAAGTATTTCAAGCACTTATATTATCAAAAACAAAAGTTACACGTTACACTACCTTCCCCAGTGAGCTCCCAAGTTTTGTCCAATTGATGGAAGCAAGTTTGTAGGTCCATGTTCCCACAAACAAGTTTCAGCCCAGGATTCTGCAGATCTTTCCAGCTCCACATCCCATGTCTATAGTTTAAAACAAAAACAATATACAAATACAAACAGATAACGTATTTGTTTGGTGTTTGGACATTTCTTCAAAACACAGTATGCTTCCATTCAGTTTCCTCCATTCTTACTGCTTTACAAAGTCAACATCTTAGTCTGGGTTCTCACCAGCTCTCACCTAGTTTTGCACTAGTCTCCTTACTAGTCTCCTTGCCCCCTCTTATCCCTCCAATCTGCCCCCCCAAAAAAAGTGCTTAGAATTACCTATGTGAGCACAAATACACTAGGTGATTTCTCTGTCTAAACACATCCAACAAATCCCCATATTCATAAAGTCCAAGATCCTTAGTCCCACTGTTCCTTATCATAAAACATGCTATTTCTTGCTCTTGTTGGCCTTGTTTCCTCTACCTAAAACATCCTTTTCCCAGTTATTTGTCACACAGATCCTATTCTTTTTTCATGGCCCAGCTTTAGATAATACATTTTAGACACTTTTCCATTTCTCTCAGATGTAGACTATTCCCTCCTTGGGGCTCTTAAAACTTTGTAATACTTCTTCATTTAGCAGCTATTACAATGCAGTGTTAGTAGTCGTGTACATGTCTGTCTCTTTCACGAGACTATGAGTTACTTGGAGGCAGGCATTAATTCACGCCAGCATCTCTGGCCTATTTTTTGTGTTTTCCATCTATCATATAGACAGGTGATTAATAAATGCTTGTTGAGTATACAAATGATGAATCTGATTCCTATAAAAATGCATGCGCAAAAAAATGCATATGCATTAAAAATACATATGCATTTCTATATACAACATTCAATGAGGGTGATTAATTTGTAATTTTAAAATAACTTACAAAAATATTTAACATTACAAAATTATTACTGAAATTATTTTGTATGTCCTAGGTTTAATGTTTAATTTGTTAATTTGAAAAACAGGCAGTGTAGTAGGAAGTGTGGTTGTAAAAACATACTGTTAGGCAGAGTTGGTTCCAGTCCTGGCACAATCACAGAACTCTGGGCATGTTTAGAGGATAGAAAATAGTCCTAGAACTCCAACATGAAGACATAGCCATGAGGCTGGAGATGAGCAGACAGACTGAAATCATGTTTCCGAATTTAAACTCCTAGAACTTGATGGATGACTGAAAGATGAAGATGGTGAAGGGTACCAAATTGGGAGAAGGAAAATACAGAAAGAGAAACAGATTGTTGCCATGGAAATAGATTTAATGTATCTCAATGCAATGCATGCCAAGGAGACAGTGGAAATAGATGCTGGGGTTCTGGGGAAAGAAATCTGTCCTGAAGATATGAATTTTCATGTTATTCACCCAAAGATGACTTTCTTTAGGAAGATAATATACAATGAGAAGAGGAATGAAAAGAAAATTCTGAGATCATCAACCTTGAAAGGGAAAAAACTGAATTAGTAAAATAAGCCAGAAAAAATGGGGTCAGAAAGGTGAAGGGAAACCCGTAAGAGGATTAAATCATAAAGCAATGGAACAAGGTTTCCAGGCACAGAGAGTGGGCAACAAGATCAAATACCACAGTGGAGTCCAGAAAGACAAGAGCTGCTAAGTGCTAATTCATGATCAAGAATGATTTGAGATCCATGCTAGGGAGGAAATCAGAACACATGGGCACAGACTTGACTGGAAGGAGAAAGGAGAAAGCAAGTGTGTGTTGACTTTGTCAAGACTTCAGAAAGGAAAAAGAGAGACGTGCGGAAGCTAAAAAGAAAAAAAAGTGACCTGCCAGGTTCTAGAGAGAATTTGTTTGCGTGCTTTGATTTTTAAATGGTGGAAGAAACCTAGTCATGACTGCAGGCCAAAGAAAGCACACTAGGGAAAAAGAAGTACCAAAAACTAAAATAAAAATAATAATAATAATAGCAATAATAAATTCATTAAACAATACCTTGAAGCCATTGTGGTGATTTTAAAACACTCTTCCCTACAAAGGTGGAGTTGAATTCCCTCCTGCTCCCTTCAATTTGAGCTGGATAGTAACTCCCTTTTTTTTTTAATTATTATGTTAAATTAGCCAGTACACAGTAATTCCCTTCTAATATATAGAATGACACTGTGAGACTTCTCAGGCTAAGTTAGGAAATACAGCTTCTATTCAGTCAGTTCTTTCTCTTTTAAGACACACATTTCAGGGCTCCTAGGTGGCACAGTCAACATTCGACTCTTGGTCAGGGTCGTGATCTTAGGGTCATGCTCTCAGGGCTATGAGATCCAGCCCCAGGCTCCACACTTAGCGTGAAGTCTCCTTGGGTTTCTCTCTCCCTCTCCCTTTGCCCTTCCATATACATAGAGAGTGAGAGGAATTTTTGGTTGTTTGGGTTTTCTTAGCCCAGGTCTGAGGCTGTCAGTTTGCCAAGTCTAGGTCACTGCAAACAAATATGTGAGAGACCCAAGTATGAACGACCCATCTGAGCCCATAAAAGAGACCATGGAACCGTTATTCAAGGCCAATCTACTCTTGTTTTATACATGATTTACAATTTCAGATGTTAGTTTTTCTGATGCAATTGAAGATGGATGCTTTTTAAAGAGGATAAACAACCAGCTCCAAATTCACAAATATGTTATATTGCAAAAGTCTACTTACATATCTGTTATATAGAAATTGAAATGAAATAATTTAAAATGCATCATTCAAATGCTTTAGGCTAAGTTTTCTTATTTGCTAAATGAGAAACGGAATATAACTCAGGTCCCTTCAAGGACTAAAAAATTTAATTACTGCGTGTGTACTATGGATAAGCTGTTTTTTATGGCATGGCAAGTTTCCTACGTAGTGCACTAAAAATAAGGGAGGGAACCATATCAAATGAACTATAGTAATGCTAAAATAGGGACACATTATTTTAAAATAAAAACTGAAGCAGAGGAGCATGCAACTAAAATTTATTTTTACTATTTAATAAATCCTATTTATTAGTGATAGTTTTTAAAGTAATTATCTATTTAAAGGATGTAATCAAGCATAGGTATTTAGGTAAAGTTCAATAATACAAATCAAGAGGACTCTTTTATTTTTATTTTTATTTTTTTTAAAGATTTTATTTATTTGACAGAGAGAAACAGAGCCAGAGAGGGAACACAAGCAGGGGGAGTGAGAGAGGGAGAAGCAGGCTTCCCACCGAGCAGGCAGCCAGATATGGGACTCGATCCCGGGTCTCCGGGATCATGACCTGAGCCGAAGGCAGTCGCTTAACCAACTGAGCCACCCAGGCGCCCAAGAGGACTCTTTTAAAAAAATTAATGAAAATATAGCTGTTCTAGAAGAAATATTGTGAAAACAGCATGGAATGTACATTTTTATGCCACAACATCATTTTACATGTTTTAAGACCACCAATAACTCATACTCATCCCACTTAAATATAAGTTAGTCTCTACACTTTTTTTTTTTACAGATTTTATTTATTTATTTGACAGAGAGAAACCCAGCTAGAGAGGGAACACAAGCAGGGGGAGTGAGAGAGGGAGAAGCAGGCTTCCCGCAGAGCAGGGAGCCCGATGCAGGGCTCGATCCCAGGTCTCCGGGATCATGACCTGAGCCGAAGGCTGTCGTTTAACCACTTGAGCCACCCAGGCACCCCTACACATTTCTATGTAAGTTCAGGTTTGTAAATAAATCAAGATGGTCTGGTGGACTTTTTTTTTTTCCATCTTTGAACTATTCACCTGGCACAAATTTAAAGCCAAACCACACTTAAAATTACCATTTTTTTTTTATAAAATGGGTACTTGAGGTGTGTAGAAATGAAAAACACTCTTTTCCAATTATATCTGTAAGTTGTTCCTTGTTAGATGACAGTGAATTGTCAATGAAATTGTATTACTAAAAGAAACATTTAGAATACTAATAAATTCTTTGTCTCCAATGATATTTAAAGACAGTTCAACAGGGCAGTCACACACATACACATAAAGGTTAACAAAAGACTTTCAAAAGTGAGCCTAGAAATACAAAGTAGTTTTAGTACTAAAATATAATACTGATAGAAATTGCAAAGTATGTAGCTATCTAGACATGTACCGAAAATTCCATTGACTGTAATCCTCTGTGAAACATGAGTGAACATACATAATTCATATTCTGACCAGAATAGCTGCAACCTTGCTCTAATTACAGCTAGAAATCACTCAAGCATGTAGTTTTTAACAGGGTTAATATTGGTAGGTTACCAGTAAGTTCTATCACAGTACATTAGGCCAAAATTGTCACTAAAGATACTACTTTTCCTTTCTCTTTGATACTGAGAATAGTTATGTCTCTTGTATTTTCAAATATATCTTCTTGACCACATGTCCTGGGAATTGAATATGATAGAGTCTACCAAAGAGAATACCCTAAGTGACAGTGAAGTGAAGTACTTTTATAGAGTTAGAGTCACCAATAAAAAAAATACAAAAATGTGTGAAGACATTTTTTTTTTAATTGACCAGTTTTAAATGGTCTGACACCTTTAAATGTGCGGGGAAATTACTGATTAGAAACTCACATAATTTCATAATTGTTAAATGTCATTCTAAGTCAGAAGAAATAGGATTCTAAGATTTTTAACATTTTACAAAAGTCTACCTAAGTGGATAAAGCTACAGTAGGTCTTTTCAAAGACATGCTGAGAAAAATGTCTTTAAATAGAGAAGATACACTTTTTTCCAAAACAACTGGAAAATATAATTAATGTTGCAATTATCTAATAAATTAAAAGAATACCTAAATAATATAGAAATAATATACTAATTCATTTTACTTTCTGCAAAATTGATACAGTTTTAATGGATTTCCAAGACAAATGCAAAAGGCAACACTGGTATTTGACTATCATACTATTAGGTAACCTAAGCAAATGACATACATCAGTTCATGACACAATTTATGATTTAATATGGACTTTTAAAATCTGTATTGCTTTCTGGCAAAGTAACATTATTATAAAAACACAGTAGCTTGAAAAGGCAATTATGTTGAAAGTCTAGTCTAAGCTAGAGGCTCTGGTCTGCTTCCTACCTTGAAAACTAGAAATAGTATGAAGAAATTATTTATAAATATTATCTTAGCATTTGCAATAAATCTTGACAAAAGGAATCTCACATTCTTGTTTTGAGATATATATATATATCTGCATCCCTAACCTGGAATACCACCCTATATCTCCAAACCTACCTCAGTCCTGAGCAGTCAATAGTTGTCAGAAATAATAATAACATGATAGTTTTCAGTGGTATTGAAAACACCTTTTCCCTAGTGCTTTTGGACATATGTAAATAAAGTCATTAGTCATAAATTTTCCTCTCATTTTCTTATATAGACAGACTAAATATAAGCTTGCATTTGTTCAAAGTACTTCAATGAGTAATTAAAATGCATGATACACCCTGGAAGAGTTTTCTTTCTTATTTAAGTCATGTACTTCCAAATTTGTCTCTTGATGTCAAGTTTGGTTTCTGTTTCCTTATCTGTAACAATAGTAAGCTAGAATAAGTCTCTTCAATCTGTCCAGCTTTAAAATTTTATTGTTTTGTACTTATACTCTTATAGAATGCTCTGTATTGTTTATAGAATCCCTTAAGAACTTACAAACTGTAAAATAATCTTTCTGATGACAATTAAGGGCATTTCTAACTAAGAAGCAAAAGCTGTTTTGTGATTAAAAGAGGGGCAGAGGACTTGAATAGGCACTTTTCCAAAGAAGACATACAGATGGACAATAGAGACATGAAAAAACGATCAATATCACTAACCATCAGGGAATGAATATTGAAACAATGAGATATTACTCATACCAAGCAGAATAGTTAGCACAAAAAAAAGAGAAAAAAAGAAAAGAAATAAACAAATTAATTAATTAATTAATAAGAAGTGTTAGAGAGGATGTGGAGAAGGAAGCCTCCTGCACTGCTGATGGTAATACAAATTGGTGCAACTACTCTGAAAAACAATAATGAGTTTCCTCAAAAAAAATAAAAATAGAAATACTATATAATCCAGTAATTCCACTGCTGAGTAGCCAAAGAAAACAAAACCAAATTCTTCAAGAAGATACATCTACTCTTATGTTCATTACAGCATTATTTACAATATTCAAGATACGTCAACAACCCAAGTGTCTATCAATAAATGAATAAAGATGTTTTTAGACTACAATGGAATATTACTCAGCCATAAAAAAGAATGAGATTTGCCACTTGCAATAACATAGATGAATTTAGAGGATATTATGCTAAGTGAAATAACTCAAAGAAAAATACCATATGATTTCACATATATGTTTAATCTAAACAAACAGAAATAGAAACAGTCTGGAATGCAGATAACAAACTGGTAGTTGCCAGAGAGGAGTAAGGTGGGGAGAAAGGATGTACAAAATAGTTGAAATAAGAGATATAAACTTCCAGTTATAAATAAATAAGCTACAGAGATGAAAAGTACAGCATGGAGAATGCAGTTAATAAAGCCATAATAACAATGAGTGGCAACAGATGGTAACTATACTTAGCATAGGGAGCACTGCATAACATATAGAATTGTCAAATGGCTGATGTACACCTGAAACTAATATAACATTGTATATAAACTACACTTAAATTTAAAAAGAATTAAAACTATATTGTGACTTGCAGGGCTGCAAAACCAGAAAGGTTTCAGATCTTCCAATTATGAGTCTAGAGAAGAGCTCAATTGTTTCGGAATCATCTCTATTAAAGAAAGTTTTAATATTGTCCAAAACAGATAAACTGAAACTTATCATGGAACTATTCTGCTCAGCTAAAAAGAACAAGGATTTTAGCCAGCTCATGAATGTAGAAGTTGTTGAAAAAAACCAAAGACATAAAGGATTATGTCTTTCTAAATACCATGTATAAAAGATAATTCTTGCTGTGCCCTCACTTCTGGAAAAAGAGGTTTATAAATTATTCATCATGTGTCAAAACTAAATCCCTCCCAAATCACTGCTGTGTCCTCCTATTTGAATCAGAAAGTGCAATCCAAAAATCTGACAGGAAAAGCTGTCAACGTGATCCTCTCAACAGCGATAACCTGACCTTCAAAAGAGTCCGTTATTCTGTGCAAGTCACACATTTGACAGTTCACAAGATTTCACTTTTAAATTCCAAATATAATGCCCCATTATAAATTTTTTCAGCCACCTTCTTTGCTCCCTGTGGGTGGTATTATTCAGAATTACAATGAAGAAACTGACATCAGTGAAATAAATAAATAAGCAAGTCAATCAATGCTGAAAGAATGTATGATGTTTTTTGTGATAAAGTCATGTGGTATAAAAAGAACTATGGAAATCTGCAGTAACACATTCTTTACAACTTGGAAATTACCTCAGGTGTTTAACTACTGTGCTTCACCTGTCTTGAAAAGACTTTGTAGTGACAGGGAAAATGTACAAGGCTCATATTTCAAAGGGAACACCTGTGTTGCTGGGCACAGAGGTCAGGTACTGAGAAGGTAGGGTTACCTCTGGGCAATGCACTTCTGAAAGTCTCCTGGAAGTTACAGAGATATGAGACAGATGTGTCAGTATTTTAGTTAAAACACTTTAAAACAAGGCCTTAAAACCTTAAAACGTAGCAACCTGCAATTTAGGGAATTGCCTCTTCATTTCCTTAAAATTGAAATATTTTTGAAATGGAAATTTAATGTGTAGGTAAACACACATGATTTCAATAAACCCATAGTTTCAATATTTTACAAAGATACTGAATGCATGATGTGGGGAAGACTGCCCTTGTGAGACAGCAGACTCATTAATTCAACACAATCCTTACACAGAAATGTCTACTGATTGATCTCATCTCACACAACGCCCTCTGAACTCCGGTCAGAACTAGCTCACTTATATCCCACCTCTATTCAACAAACACCACTCAACAGCTGACTTTCTGAAACTTTTTAAAAGAGTTTATAAATCACCAGAACTTTTTTAAAATGCAGATTCTGGGGGAACCAAGATAGTTCAGTTAAGCAACCGGCTTGATCTTGGCTCAGGTCATGATCTTGGGGTCCTGAAATTGACCCCTGCATCGGGCTCCTTGCTCAGGGGGGAATTGGCTTAAAGTTTCTCTCTCCCTCTCCCTCTGCCCCTAACCCTCCCTCCCACCATGTGTGTGCACTCTCTCTCTCTAAAATAAATAAATCTTTTTTTAAAAAGCAGATTCTGATTTGGCAAGTTGGGAGACAAATCTAAACTGTAATATTTCTAAGACCTGGTGCTAGGACCATGCACTGAATCACCACACTTAAGAGTCGCAAGGTTCTAGCAACTGTCTAGTTTCTTGGCCATCTGAATCCACTAGAAATTTTCCCCAAAGGGAACTGTCCTTTTTCTGCTCTCCTACTTAGTTATTTAAACGTTATCAGTTCACCAAAGTCCTGTTCACAATCTCTCTTCTTCTAGAAGTCATTCCAACTATAATATTCCATTTATTACACTCTTCTCTGAACCATTCTAAACATGTAATTTACCAGTTGCCATATACTCCTCTTAATCTGTCTCCATTATTTGGAGTCTTAATTCCCAACAAGAATTCAAAATAAAAGCTGTATCTCACATTTTTTCTTGGCACCTAAAAATCATAGCAAGACGTACATTGCCAGTATGTACACATCAGTTATCTCTTGTCTCATGGCTGTCCTGGAAACAAGCAATAACTTGGATCGAAGACACAGGACCTAAATTCTCTACCTCAAACATACATGTGTGATGCAAACTCAAATGGAAGGATATTTATAATGTACCTATGCTAAACAGAAGGTAAACCCCTAAAAAGCTGAACTTGGATTATTTTTGTAAATGTCTTATCTTTGTATCAAATTAATGGTTAATCCAAGGTGATGGTGCTGTCCTTACTTTTATTAGGAGTACTTAATAATCTTGATGACTATGTTCTAGATATTTGAGGAGGCCTCAGAATTTAAGGAAATCCTTTATTGAAAAGTGCCATCTATCAGGGTCGCTTGGGTGGCTCAGTTGCTTAAGCATTTGCCTTTGGTTCAGATCATGATCCCAGGGTCCTGGAATCATGCCCCATGTCAGGCTCCCCACTCAGCTGGGACTCTGCTTCTCCCTCCCTCTCTTTCCCTTTCTGTCTCTAAATTAAATAAAATCTTTTAAAAAAGAAAGTACCATCTATCAGTCAGTCCTTTAAGTCTCCATTTATAGCATTGGGTCCATTTATAAGTATTAATAGCTGTGTTTTAATTTATCTATAACTCAAAGTTTAGATAGATGCATGACTGATCATTAAGTCAAGTCTAGAAAAATATGATGGGAAAGATAAACTCTCTTAATAAATCACTCTATAGGTATCTACTTACACATTAGTTTATATTTTATATTTAATATTTCAATACAACTTGGGTTTTGAAAGTAAATATTTCTTACTACTTTTTTAGGATTTTATTTATTTATTTATTTATTTATTTATTTATTTATTTATTTATTTATTTATTTGAGAGAGAGAGAGAGAGAGAGATCATGAGTAGAGGGGAGGGGTAGAAGGAGAAGCAGACTCCCCCCTGAGCAGGGAGCTGGATGTGGGACTCAGTCCCAGTTCTGGGATCATGACAGGAGCCAAAGGCAGACATTTAATAGAAGACTGAGCCACCCAGGCAACTTGAAAGTAAATGAAATATTAACTGCTTTTATTCATTGTGTTAGGAATGCTTTTCTAGTTTTCAGAAACAAAGATATGGGTTAGTTAACAAATGAAAAACTTCTTCTTAGGCAAATTAGTAAAGAAAAAGTTGATTGAAACATAGAAATCCAAACTTATAATTTAACACAGTACTTTCACTTTAAACCAAATGCTAACACTGGAAACATTTAAACGATCACGTTTACATAGTTTTAATGAAACTGCTATAGTAAGTTACTCTTTGTTGCAATAGTGAGAATTCCCGGTTAACTTTTCACTAAGAATTCCTATCTCAAGAATGATAAATTGTTTTCCTTCTCAGGAGCCATGTAAACACAGTTTCCTGTCTTCCTTGGCTGCTAGGAAACTCAAAGCTAGTTTAATAACCAGAGCAAGCAGGTTTTTAGAGGTCCTTTAGGAACGTGTCTTTAGCTGTTTCTTCTTCAATAATTAAACAATAACTAAGATGATGATTTTAAGAAATATGATTTTTCAAAAGTCCTTATTTGAAAATCTAAGGAAAAATATTGTATTAAATATCCTTCATTTGTTTCCACAAAGCCATTCTCAGTCCCTAAGTGCTAGTATCTATGTCCCAAAAGGCTCAATCCTACATACTAAGTTACTCCAGGCTCTCCTGGTCCCTGAATTCCAAGATTTTGCTAATGGGAGACACAAACAGGAGTCAGAGGGTGTGGGTGACTTTAAGTCTGTAACCCTGCACATTCTCTTTGACTCCTCTGCCTCATTGTGATGGTGACAGTGTCCAGTCACACAGACCTACTTCCAGGCAATAGTCCTCACCAGGCTGTGACATCACCATTCAAGCCTGGGTGCCCCCATCCCTTATGGCTCACTTCAGTCCTGTCCAACTCTACATATAGACCCCCATTTTTGTTGCTGGTGAACTCCTGTTATTGAAGCATCTGTTTCCTACTAAAAAATAATATTTGATAATAAAAATATCTCATAGAATTTATATTAGCAAACTGCCTAACATATTACTTGATACCTATTAGCTTTTAATACATGTTCTCTTATTTCTGCATTCTTTTAAGAATCTGCTTAATTTGGGGTGCCTGGGTGGCTCAGAGGGTTAAGCCTCTGCCTTCGGCTCAGGTCCTGATCTCAGGGTCCGGGAATCAAGCCCCGCATCGGGCTCCCTGCTCGGCAGGAAGCCTGCTTCTCCCTCTCTCACTCCCCCTGCTTTTGTTCCCTCTCTAGCCATGTTTCTCTGTGTCAAATAAATAAGTAAAATCTTAAAAAAGTATATTAATACGCACTTTAAAATATATTAATTTGTACTTACTACCACATTGTGGTTTACATCTCAAAAACATCTCTTTTGCTCTGGCAAAAGTCTTCGCACTCTGATCCCTGTATCACCTGAAAGAGTCTCCCTACTTGCTGAGGGGTCTAGCCATTCTCACATCGTGAGACAGAGTTGTCCACAAACCAATATAACTCTCAAGGTCACTGAAATCCAGTGTCAATTTAGTCACCTGTCATACTTATTTAAGAATAATTTTTAAAAAATGAATATTACCTAACCAAAATAAAACTGCACTTAAAATTATAAAATAAAACATAAACACAATATTTCATTAAAAAGAATGTTTCTGTAATTCTAAGAGCATTTTCTTTTCAGAACAGAATTAATCAAATCTTTTGCATTCTACTCATTTTAAAACTGTTGACGAAACCTAATCATTTTTTCATTTTTCTTTTATTCATTCAATTTTTTCCCATTCCAACTAGCATGAATTGAGCACAGAGTATCTGTCAACCACTCAGCTAGTAATGCAAAAATTACTAAGGCACAGGCCCTTCCCATAAAGGAACGGAAGGTTAGAGAAAGAGACAAGATGCAAATATCTAGGGCAGAGGTAGATACAAAATGCTATGGGAGCCAGGGAAGTAAGTGGAATGCATCTAATTCTGTATGGAAGGATTTAGATAAAGCAGATTCTCAAAAAAGAGGAGTAATTCATAGAGAGAAAACAAGGAGGGCATAAGGCATTCTAACATGTGCAAAGGTGATCAGGCTTGGCAAGATCTGTACAGCATCAAAAAACCCAAGGTATATGAAATCGCAGCATAGATGATGTTCCTATGAAATAATGATGCTTTTTATTTGTTTAGTTTTCTGTGTTCACAGAGCTTTTGGTGAGCAGACTTCTCTACTCTCTTTTTCTAGACAGGAGTTCTGATGCTCTTATTCCACCTCAATCTAGAGCCATGCCTCCCTACCCCTCCATTACATCTAGGGCTTTGGTTCCCTTCTCTGGACATCTGACCTCTCCATATACAGTGGATCAGTCCAGATTTTAGATATGCATCTACCATGTCTTGAGAAAATATATGATACAGTTTTATGTTGTATTCTCAGCACCTTTATGGGATTTCCCCCTTCATGGGATTACTTTATATGTCTGAGGTACAACATACATGGGAAAGTCTATGAACAGGAACTCTCCTGCTCATTCTTGGTCTTATCTAACAGTTCATTATCCTTTTATCTACTTGTCCCTCCATACTTGCCCAATTCAAAATTCCATTTCCTCCCTCCTCACTCATATGCCCTTTATTGTTTATCCTATCACGGACTGCACCTCTCTTGTCACTTTCCTACAGAACTGTGCCATTGGGTAATTTTAAGATTTCATTTTCCATTTATTCTCCAATTAAACTGATTTAAACATCAGATGTTGGGCAATTTTACTGTTCAAATGCCTTCATCTTTTTGGTTTCTAAGTATTCCTTGAAAGAGAATGAAGAGGAGTTTCTATTGTCTTGCATTAGTAGTTAGAGCTACTACCTTATATAAGGGAAGAAGGTAAATACAATAGTTGAGGAGGGGAAAAAGAAAAAAGCTGAATCCAGAATCAATGTTTCACGTCCTTCAAGAAGGCTAGAGTCGACTCAAACTGGGGTTCCCAGATAGTGTTGCTACAACACTTGTGAGCTTGCAAAATATTAAGACCCAAGTAGACTTACTGAATCAAAAATCTGTATTTTACCAAGATTCCCAGGGGATTCATGTGCCTATACAAGTTTGAGCAGTGCTGGACTAAAGCACCCTTTTCCCCAAATCAGACCTAATGGCTTCTCTAATGAAAAACACTTGCTATCCTTCATTTCCTGATGACTGATTTCAAAGTGTTCTTTGATTAAAAACTTAAAATATAAAGCACCATGGCCTACTAAATAGATTGTGTCCATATTCATATTTTGCTTCTGAGGTTGATAAGCTGCCAATATAGAAAATACACTGCCATTTCTGCAATAAACTGGATGTACATTGCTTACTTAACCACACCTTATTGATTCTGTTAACTACTTAAAAGAAAAAAAGTAAAGTTCACCAGATCACAGTTACAGGTTCTTATCTTTGGTAAGTTTTAGTAACTCACTATTGCAAGTCACATATTTGGATTGGTCCCATAATTTAATTTTTGGAATTCCCATACAACTATCTGCATTAGCATTCAATTTGCAATCTGAACCCCAAACATACTATTTGGCCTGAATCTGTACTTGATCAGTATTATGCAGTATCTGAATACTTTAAAACTCAAACCCCACTAACATGCCTTTAATCATCTCTCTCTCATCTCTAGAAGCTCTCTAGTCAAATGTCTTCAAAGGTCAAGCAGGTGACATCACACAAAGTGGCTGGAAAAGAGTGATGTGACTTCTGGCAAGTTAGAGCAGGAATCATCACTTTAAATCTCCCTGGTTTTTGGAAATACCTTGACATACTATATAGTAAACCTTCTCTATATCTATTGGATTTTTAAACTTAAAGAATTATGAACCAAATGAGCTAAAAACATCTCAAATTATCCCATACATATCATTCCACATGGATCTATATGCAGTAGGTCCAAAATTACCACCTTTTAATGTCTTATCCTCATACCCTTCATTCCTGCCCTCTCAATCTCTGTTGATTTTGCTTTATAATTTCACTGGAGAAAAAAACAGAAGCAACCACAAGAAAATTCTCTTCTCTTTTCCTCATCGAACAAATTGTCTGCTTCTGAACCTACAGCCTCAGTCTTTCCTGTTACCTACAGCCTCAGTCTTTCCTGTTGTAATAAAGGCAGTGACTTTGTCATTGCATTTTCTCCCTCCCATTGCCAAGTGCTTTCTTAACTTCTTTATTAACCTACAAACATACTCTTTAAAAAAAAATGGAAGAAAGCCCACATTGCCCTCTAGCAATAGCTAGTTTCCTTTCCCTGATTCCCTTCACAGAAACATCATCCTGAAGAGTTACTTGAGGTAACTTCTCCTTCTCTAACACGTCTCCTCCCATTCTCATCTTCCTACTTCAGTAGGACTTCAGTCAGACCCAACAATTGAAATTATTTATTAAGTCATCAACAACCTCCATGTTAACAAACCATTGTTGGCTTTTCTTTTTCATTTTACTCAACCTCTCAGCAACATTGAAACACTGAGTTGTCCCTTGCTGAACTTTCTTCCGGTTACTGGAATACCAGTCTACCCTCTTTTCTTCCAATCTTACTGACCACTTTTTCTCAGTTTTCTTTGTTAGTTACTCCTCTCTGTTCAACCTCTATGTAGGTCCTCTATGCAGGAGGACCCTGGGGCTCAATACAAGACCTTCTACTCCTGCCCATAAAAATCTTCTTGGATTATTTTGTTTGGTCAATTAAGATGCTTCCTAATAATATCTACATAATTTCCATATTTTTAATCTCAAGTCCCACCTCCCGACTGACCATTAACATCCAAATGAAGATGGCATCTGCCATCACAGTAAAGCTTGGCCAAAAAGAAATTCTTGATTTCATCCTCATCCTACTCCGTCTGCTTCTTAGAAAATGCTGCAACTATCCACCAACGTGCTTAAGCAAAACCTACGAACATCCCAGATTTCTCCTTATCCTTCATGTTTCACATTAAAGCTACCAACCAGTCGACAATGCCATCAAATCATGGCTTGAAACCACCCACTTCTCTCCATCTTTACCACCATCACCCTGGTCCCAGTCATCATCCTCTCATACCCAGAATACAGCAATGGCTTCCTGTCTCTCTGCTTTTAGCCTTAGCTCCATAATATAGTCAGAATAATTTCTGAAATGGAAACCGACCAGGTCAATCCCTTGCAAGAAATTTCCCAGTGGATTTCCATTTCACTCAGCATAAAATCCAAATTTCTCCTCACCTATAACCCAAAAGGACTTCTGGCCCATGCTTATAAGTCTACCTCATTTTCTAACACCTCTCTCATTACTGAATAAAGTTCAGTCACACTAGCCTTCTTTGTGATCCCTGAAAATCCCTTCATTTCTGACTTAGAGACTTTATGCCTGGTATTCTTCTGCCCAGATCTCTGTATTTGTGTTTAGCTGACTCCTTCTAATAACTTAGCTCTCAGCTCAAGAGCCACATTCAGAGAAGTCTTCCCCAACTACCTAACAGGATATGCTCCCTCTCTATCCTTCACTATCATTTCATTCTCCTTATTTTCATTAACTTGTTAAACTTTTTATACACTGATGTATTCTCTAGCATCAAGAACAGTGCCTAACCAAAAGAAAAAAAAAAGTTCAATCTGTATTTATTGAATTAAATGTTTTCTCAAATACAAGTTTATCAATAACAAATCAGTTTAATCGATATAAAAGCTTTTCTGTAACTTCTTAAAATTTTGAAGGCAACAGATATATGGGAAAATAAGGGAAGGGTTACTTAGACATACTGTAATACCTGAAACTAGATAATTTATTACCACTTGAATTTGTACATTTTCTTCCAATGAACTAGATATTACATATATATGTATTGCATATAATAACATATAAGACATAGATCAATTTTATAAATATTTGGCTTTAATTAGTTAGTAAAAATCATTAAATATATGAGAATTTAAATTTTAAATTATGTATGATTATTTGGTTGTATAAATTCCTAAAAAAAACTATGTAAAAAGATACAGCTGAACAATAGCAAAGAATATTCATGAACGAAATTTCACTCAATTATGATTATAAATTATTATAAATGATTATTTTATTTTTAATGAAGGCATTCAGTAAAGGTGAAAAATATTACTCAAAGAAATTGCATTTTCCTTTTGACCATCATTATAAATCTGAGATATGTTCCCTAGTTGAGCTGCGTTTTCTAAAACCAAGTTGAAAAATTTGGTTAGAAAAGAGTTAACAATGCAGGTATCACCTGGGCCATAGAAAATGAAGCTCACATGTTTGAGGCATGAGTGAATGAACACGCATGCTCATTCTTTTCACCCCAGTCTGCTCATCTACTCTTAGACCACTATGACTTTACCCAAACTGGCTTATCAGACCTTCAATGTAGCCCCCATATTGCTAAATTCAAAGCTCTTCATTTTACTTAATCTATTTATAAGCAACATCTAGCAGAGCTGATCATTTCTGCCTTTATTCATTTAGCTTCTGTGACATCGTGTTCCCAAGTTTTTTATTGTTATTGTTGTTTTGTCCTAATTTTCAATTCCCTTTGCTGTTTCTCCCTACTTCTCTACCTCTACACCAAAAGTGTGTCAAGAACTCACTTTTCAAACATCTCTATCTATGCTCACTTCCCTGATGATCTCTCTCTTCACGGCTTTAAATACCATCAATGCTGATAAAGGCTAATTTTATGTTCCCCAGATTAGACTACACCACATTTGTCTAACTGCATACTTGACAAATCACTTGGATTTTTAAGCTAAATCTTAAGTTCAATATGTCCAAAATTGAGCTTCAGCTTTCTCTACCAAAAGTTGATCTATCTACATTCTTCCCTGTCTTAAAAATATGGTAACTCCAATAATTCTAGTTCCTCAGGCAAAAACTATACAGCCATACACCACATCCAAAATGTGTTAACTCCAAAATGAAATGAAATCCTAATCATATACCCCATGATAAACAAACTGGTGATTACTGGACAAGAACTGGGCTACTGTCCTGTTCCGCTTCTCATGCTAAAGGTCTTATCTTTTGTTGTTAATGGAGGAAGTGAGAGAGTAGACTGGCTTTTTGGAAGAGGAGAGAAAACCATGTGGGAAAACAGCAGGCATCCTTATTCTGGGAAGGGAAGTGAGGAGGCAGAGTTTG
>PITA01000978.1:165402-222970 GCA_004023965.1 Spilogale gracilis
GGGGGGGGGGGGGGGGTGCGGACGAGAGGGATAGTGATTGACACTGGGGAAGGTATGTGCTAGGGTGAGTGCTGTGAATTATGTAAGACTGATGAATCACAGACCAGTACCCCAGAAACAAATAATATATGATGTTAAAAAAAGTTTAAAAAATGGGCGTCAAGTAACTGGGTGATTTCTGGGATCTCTGTTAACCATTCTGGAAGCCACTATAAGTTGAAAGACACAGAATTTCTCCTGTTGATCTTTGACCTTAGAGTAGAAACATTTTCAAAATACTACATCCAGGAATAGAGTGGATTTAGAACTTGCATCAGATGCAGAAACTCCCAGTCTACTAGCTACTTGGCTTACGAAGGCAATTTCATTATTCTTGCAACAATGCTTCCTTGAAATTTTCAAGATTGATGTTATCATTAGAAAGAAGTTTGTGTGTATTCACACTCTGGCCACTTCTCATCACCTTCATGGCTACCAGTCACCAGAGAGGCAAAGCTACTGCAGTAATAGCTTTGCCTCTCTGCTCATAAAGCCAGATGATTCTGTATAAGTATAAGATCATACAATTCCTCTGAATTTCAAACAGTTCAAATAGTTTCTTACTGCTCAGACTGAAAGTTTGTTTTGTTTTGTTTTCAAAATTTTCTTTCTTTATTCGACAGAGAGAGAGCACACAAATAAAGAGAGAAGCAGGCAGCAGGCACAGGGAGAAACAGGCTCCTCACTGAGCAGGGAGCCCAGCATGGGGCTTGATCCCAGGACCCTAGGATAATGACCTGAGCTGAAGGCAGATGCGTAACCGACTGAGCCAGCCACCCAGGAGCCCCTGAAAGTGAGTTTCTACAATGATCTAAATCTGTCCTTCTCAGTTAAATCTCTGATCTCATTTTCTACATTACTTCTAACCCTCACTCTGTGTCACCAACATGGGTCTTCTGCTGAGTATCTTCACAGATATTTGCTGAACATCTTCACATCTGTTCCAGCAAGGAAGAATGTCTGTTGTGTTTACTTCTGGGTCCTAGTGGTACCTACCATATGATAAACTTCTAATACCTGCTGAGTGGAGTAAATAATAACAATTTCAAAATCTTATGGCATTTTCTGGCTTTGAGCGCTCCATTCTCCTCTTAAACCTACTTATTTCTCTTTCCTTTCTAAGACCCTAGGTTTTCTGTTTATATTTAAGGAAGTATTTTTAACTTCCCAGAACTCCAGGGTAATAACTAGATTATATAAAACTGGACTGTTATGTCACCTCCTTTCTCTGGGTATTGTCATTTACAATGCAACTTCTGAAAAAAATACAGTAATTGTAAGTGCCATTGTCTTTAAAAAACAGTATCTATTTGGGGCACCTGGGTGGCTCAGTTGGTTAAGCCCCTGCCTTCAGCTCAGGTCATGATCCTGGAGACCTGGGACAGAGTCCCACATTCGGCTCCCAGCTCCTCAGGGAGTCCGCTTCTACCTCTGACTTCCCCCCCCCATGCTCTCTCTCACTCACTCTCTCTCTCAAAATAAATAAATAAAATCTTTAAAAATATATATATCTATTCAAATTAAGGTTTTGTAACTTTTTTAATTGTGTTGACCAAGATAACAAAACCATATATAACTTCATTATTATAAACAATACTATTAAGATAAAATACCTTAGGAAAATTGAATAAGCTATTTCAAATATACAAGGAAAAAACCTTAATGACTTTAAATAATGATAATATTCTTTGAATCAAGAAAGATATTTCATGTACCTTTAAGTGAATGAAGATAATATTGTATATCAATAAAAGATGCAAACATTTAACTTTTGAAAATTACCAGGCAGGCACCAACGTACAGAGACAAAACTATTGCTTTTGGAATCAAGACTTGTAACAAAACCTTAGTTGATGTGAATTCCTGCCACTTTTAGCAAGATAAAAAGTGTGCAAACATGCAACTTTGGGTAAATGAGTTATGAGGCCATCATTTTGTCACCTGCATTTATTCTGGATATATATAACAGGTGGCAAATAATGTCAGAAAAAATAGATTAATGAGAGTAAACAGAGCAACTTACAAGACAAAGACAACTCTTTATATTCAGGTTTAGATTCAGGCTACAGACAGAAAAAGGGCAGAACCAAGACTAACTTCACCCTGTTTAGCAAACTAGGTTGTCTCACGTCCAGTTTCTACAATTATCTACTATACTAAAGTACAAGGGAAAAGCAAGACCAATAACAACTTGACTTCCATGTTAAACATGGCCTTATAAAAAAAAATCTAAATGACAAACTGCAACCAAGTTATTAACGAACAGGCACCATGGACCAAAAGTACCACTGGTTGTTTGGCTCAGAGCCTCCAGCTGCCTAGCAAAAGGAGAGGTATCGAGATGTATTTTGTTCTACATCTGAAAAGGTGCATGCCAAGGTTCTGCCCATAGTTTTAGCCATATGTAAGGTGAGAACAAGCAGGCACAGCCACCAACCTGCCCAGCAGAATGTCTTTAGTTCCCTAAAAGACATGGAAATAGTTGTAGTAGCAGAAAATGGCCCATGTGTCCTTTTTTAGGTAGTGTTCTGGCTCCTAAAGCACATTCTAGACTTAGGTACACTTTGCATCCCAATCAACTAACTACTTGGGATTTCAGTCAGTCTATAGTGTTTTAGGGGCTCTATGTTAAAAATTTGTGGCAAGAGGTAAATACCCATTAACTCATTTTAGTACCTGTATTCCAGAACATTTGAATGTATTTATTATTATCTCAGTAGCTCCATATTACAGGATAATTTTTAACACACCATCAATATTTTAAATATTGAATTATTTAAACATTCATTCCTTCATCTCTAGCATTTCCAATTTCTGTATCAGTATCTCCAGTGTTACTAATATCCTACCTTCCAGAACTTTCATTATTTTAATTCCTCTTTCTTACCTGTCCTCCCACTTATCTCATTTAAAATCTCCTCTATTTTTCCACCAATCCTTTCATTCAACACATTTGTTGAACCACCAACAATATTCAATCAACAAGTATTTACTGAGATTTACTGATACTTCTATGTATCAAGCACAGGGTTATAAACATTAATAAGGTAGGATGCTTATACTTCCAGAAATTTAAAGTATTGGAAGGGAAAACCAATATGTAACTACTTAGTTGCAATGAAACAGTTATACTTTCAATATGTTTGAATAAAATACTTCAGGAGCACAGAAGTAGTAGGACAGAGGAATGGGTGCACCAGAGAAAGTTTTGGAGAAAGACATTTGAGCTTATTCTTGAGTAAGAGATTATGAGAAGATAAGAAGCACAGACATTCTGGACAGAGAAGAAACTGTTGAGCAAAGAGGCAAAGAGACATGAGGAAGCACAACCATCTTCAAGAACAGTAAAAATAGTTTGATGTGAACACAGATCTGGATATACAAAAGGGAGTTGAGGGCCATGGGCAGAACTGACAAGATGTGCCTCCTTAATTATACGTTAACCAATTATACATTGGGCTTCAATTTGGGAGTATCCAGAAGTTAACAGAAGTTTTGCACAGCTCAATAACCACCCAGATTTGAGGAAAACCACAGAATTAGTAACAATGAGGAAGGTGGACTAAAGTAAAAAATAAAGCAGGAACAGACTGGTATAGTCTGTTGGGTGAAAAACTGTGGTACCAATCTTGAGGTGAGATAATGATGAAAGGTTAGGATGAAATGGAAAAGATGAATTCAAAAGACATTTCTGAGACAGAATCTGCAGAATTTGGCAAATAACCATGTATTTATGTTCGTATGTATATGTTATGTGAAAGTATGAAGAAAGAATGAGAGCATGGCAAGAGTTAGGGAGGGATGGGACCAATTTTCTATTGTGTGGGGTGTTTTGCTTTGCTTTGCTTTGCTTATAGAAAAGTGAGCTGATGTTGATGAGATCCATTGAGAATCCAGGAAAAGAAGTAGGATCGTGGCCACGAGTGGAGGGAAAAAGGTAAGGCAGTTCATTTTCTTTTTAGACACCTTAAGCTTCATGTAACTGTGGAGTAATACCATATGGAGATGATCCAGTAGTCAACTGGAAATATGAAAATGAAGCTCAAAGAGATGACTGCTACACAGAGATATAGACTAGCTATGACTATACACCATCAATATAGAGACGGTATTTAAAGACAAAGAAGTAGATAATGTCTTATAGGAAAGGAGAAGGCCAAAAGGAAAAACCTAAGAAACAAAGTTTATAAGACGAGCTGGAAAAAGAACACATTGATGAAATAACCAGAAAAATAGAATAACCAAATGATAAGGTGAGAGAAACTCCATGGAAAGGAAAGGCCTGAAAAAAGAGAGAAAGAGAGTATGTGCAACAATATCAAATGTCTTATCTCCTTTCAGCTTGTGGTTTTATTCTTTACACCAATTTTATAATTGAGAAAAGCAGTGCCCAGAAGGGTTGCTGACTGTCAGAGGTCACATACCAATAAGCGGCAGAGGTAAATGTGAACCTGGTGCTATCAAGAGCCACAGCTAGCATTTTTTCATTTAAAAATCTATTGCCTCTCCCAGCAATAGTTTCCTTTGGTAATGTAAGAGCTCTAGTTTCTCAGCTTACCCAAAATTAAATGTGAGTTATCTCTCTCTTTAAAGTGCTTATCTGAAGTAAAAATTTGTAGTACTTCTTCATTTATGAGCTTTCAAAAAGAAAGCCAACTAGGGAGCCTTTCCAAGCATCATTGGTTTCAGTAATCAATACTGATTTCTCCACGTTCTGATTCTGCCCTGCGCTTTCCTCAACCTATTCTTCTTCTAGAATGTTCTCTGGAAACAGCATCTGCCTGTTTCTCTTCCTCTAGCTGAGATATGTCCTCCACTCGCTGCCACAAATCAGGATCCTGACCACCTTCCAGGAACACCATAAATTCCATCTTCCCCACTGATTAACTCTCACCATTAGGAATATTCCATTATTCTGTGCTCCCTTGATACTATTCACACACTTCAGCAGAGAATTTTATGCCCTTGTTTACTTGAACATTTTCGAATGTTTCTATTCCTTCTTCTCAATCAACCTATAAGCTCTTCAAAGGAAGATGTGGTGTTCAGAGTCAATTTTAAACTCTAATGGTTAAAGGAGGATAAGAATAGGGGTAGGGGTGTGATGTTAATAAATGTGGATGTGGTCTCGCTGCCATGTGTTAAAGGACAAAGAGTACACTAACATGAGCTCCAAGCAGAAATAAGGTAACTGGCTATTCACATTTGTGATGTGATGCGGCATACAGCGTACAAGCAGACAAAGTGCTGGCATCTCTAAGATATTGCAGATTTTACAGGAAATAGCTCGTTAAGTCAAATTTTAATTTTGCTTTCTCAGAATAAATACACTTTCATATAATTATTTGAATAAATAACATTTTCACAAGGTTGACCAACATCTGTACTTCTATTGCTATGCAATATATAAGTCAATAATATTTCACAGAAAATAGTACTGTTTTTTAGACTTTCCCCTTAAATGTGTATTCTAGAATATGTGTTCCAGTACAGCTGGGCAGTGAAATTCTTTGCAGCCCGTTTAATGGCCAAGACACAGTTCCAGTGCTAATAGTATCTAAGGGCAACACAATATAAACCCTGGCTGGTTTCTAAATCTACATTTCAAGGATAGAATGAAACCAGTGAAAATAAAAGAAAATCATATAAACACCCCAGACTAGACATCATACAATAGGCAGTTATTTTTTTTGGAAGTCAGACATGAAAACGAATCACAGAACTGTTCTTTCATTATTTCCATATTACTTAAAACACACACAAATATTCTCAGGTTTCTTTTGGTAAGTTCAAACTCCCAAATTCTTCCTTATTTTAAATAAAGCAGTGGAATACCTGTCCACATGGAATAAGCATGCAGTGGCCTACTTGGAAAGGCTCCATCACTGGCTCTTGCTGTTTGAAAGCTCACAAATGAAGAAGTCATAGAATATTTTACTTTGGACAAAAGCTTTAAAATACACAAAAAGCTGAAATGTGAGACATTACAGATGTCAGAGCCTCTGCAGAATTTTGAAAAGAGCTAATGATTTCCTTAGGTATTTTATTTAAACTATAGGGAAACATAAAATTAACTATCAGTCCTCATCACATTTACTGAGACCTTACAATATGCCTGATAATGAGCTAAACTTTACATAGGTTATCTCATTCAATCCCCACCACAACCCTCTGAGGTGAGTACACATGCTAGACATGAAGGAACGGAAGTCGAAAGAAATTAATTTGCTCTAAGTCACACTAGTGGGTTTCAGTGCCAGAATTTAAACCCAGGCCACCTGATTGTCAGGCCCTGCTTCTTAACCTCTGATGAGTTCTCTTGAGTGCTCCCATTTTTTTTTCTAATGAAAGTTAAAATAATATGCTGTATTTTGTAATGCATAATGTGAACTTAGAACTTCCATATATCATGAAAGTTTCCTAGAGAATACCCATTGGCAGTAATGTGAATGAGGAAGAAAACTAGAATGCATTAAAATTATACCCTACAACATATCCAAAGGAGAAATGTGATTTCCAATGTTCACTGTAAATGTGTTGTTGTCACCAATGATTACTTATCAGTTTTTGCTATTACAGTCCTAATTTTAGTAAAATAGGTATTTGAGGGGCGCCTGGGTGGCTCAGTTGGTTAAGCAACTGCCTTCGGCTCAGGCCATGATCCCGGAGACCCGGGATCGAGTCCCACATCGGGATTCCTGCTCGGCGGGAAGCCTGCTTCTCCCTCTCTCACTCCCCCTGCTTGTGTTCCCTCTCTCGCTGTGTTTCTCTCTGTCAAAAAAATAAAATAAAATCTTAAAAAAAAAAATAGGTATTTGAAAATTTTTCTACATATTTAAGGTATAGAGTAATACATTAATGAGTAATATCCTAATAGCCTTTAAAAAGTAAGTTTGTGAGGTGCCTGGGTGGCTCTGATGATTAAGCATCTGACTCTTGATTTCAGCTCAGGTCATAATCTCAAGGTCATGAAATCAAGTCCTGCGTCCAGCTCTGCTCTGGGCAGGGAGCCTGCTTAAGATTCTCTCACTCCCTCTTTCTTGGTTCCTCTCCACCTCTCTAAAAATAATAATAAATAATAATAATAATAATAATGTAAGTTTGTTTCCCAAACTTGCTGTTTTACTCTAAAAATAAATCTGAGGTGATTACGGATAAGTCACGTAATTTTTTTAATCTTTGTCCAGGCTTTTTTCACATGTCAAAGTGCACAAATAAACTTACAAGAAAAAAAAAATGTCATTGTCAAAGCACTGCTTAACATAAAGAACCACAGAAACATATGCTTTACAATGGGTCATTTACATAATGGTAAGAAGCAAGCACCCATTGGAAAGTTATCAACAATCCAGAAAACTCTTTAAATTATTGGTCCCTGATTTTTCAGATCCACTGCTCATAAGTTCCATCAGTTAGGAAATAGGAAGCAATTGTTCTACAAAGTCACTTAAAAGCAAATGCGTGAGATGTTCAGCATTTTCAGTATAGGAATCTTCCTGGTAAGAGTAGAATTTAGAGCTTTGAGTAGGAACATTGCATCTGAAGTTATCCAATTCCACTCTGAAATTCAAAGAGCTCTTAGAATAAAGGGAACACTGATAAAAGAATATGCACAGGAAGATACTCCTCAAGAAAATCTGTTTGTTTTTTAATTTCATACAGGAAAAATGGTAATGATTAAATAACAGCATGAGGGAATTTAACCAGGAAGACCGAAAGCATTAATAAACACCTTTCTGTACATACCATTTGAAAAATGTCCTTACCATATACTGCATATTAGCTGCTGTTGGATACACCTGACTTCGTAATTTATTATGAAGGTCCAAGATACTCTGCATGTCATTGTCTGTGATGGCCCTTTTCCCTCTTTGCTTGGCGATCCACCACTCACCATCCTCATCCATGTACTTTTCCAAAAGTTTCTCCAATAAAGTAGCATTAGGAACTACCATGGCTGGAATTGCTCTAGCCATGAACAGCACTGTGGTTACTCTGAGCCACTCCTGCACGGTACACTTCATAATGAATGATCTCAGGATTTCCCCAGGAAAATCTCCAAGACAGGTTCTTCCACTCCTTTTGGCTATAACGACATGCGGTGTGATTAAGGTGAAAATAGAGGCAGATATTAATGTTCTAATAACAAAAGTAAAATAACAGTTACAAAGGAAGTGTGCCAGCTTGATTTGTTTATATAATGCCAACAAACGGACATGCATTTTTTGAAATAACGATCTCCTCCACAGGATTTTTCACAATGCATTATTTTCACAAAATAAACAATTACAGGTACCAATGAGGCCAAAATAAATGGCAAAATTAGCCCTGAAGAGTCCAAACTTGAAATAAATTTAACTGAAAGGCTTTAAATGGCTATGTATTACATACAGCCTGCAAAGTATTATCTACCTACAGTGTTTTTTATCAGTCTAGAGGTCCACGTTTCTCTCTGTCTTAAGGTGTTAGTTTACACCAGTATCCTAGCTCCAGTTCTCAAACGCTCAGAATGTCCACAACATGCTGAAATTGAGGGGGATGTTTTAAAGTACAAAATGTCATTCATACAGGTATCCATGGGTACATCTAGAGGGCTCACGGAACTAATGCCAAAGAATGGTCTGGGAGGAAGTCTCCTCTTACCAGGCTCAGGCAGAGAAGAATTCAAGCATTATTTCCTGGAAAGTGTGTGCCCAACCTGTGGCCCGCACCCGATAAAGCTAACAGTCCACCAGCAACTTCGGCTTCTCCTCCTAGACGCCGCAGGCGCACTATTCACTTAGCCGGAACGGAAAGCCTGCGACAGGAGGCGGAGAAGGCGGAGGGGAAACCCACCATCACTTGGAAGCACAAGCACCCACAGATCTCCATCACTGCAGCTTTCCAAGCAGCCCACTCACCCTCCGTATCCGCCCATTCTCTACAAGTTGTTTCCTTTTCCTTTTTCTTTTAAATGAGGTTTTAGAAGAAAACGGAAAATGTGGGAGCCTGACGACGACTCGGCGATGCGTTTTAAAAACGTCCTTACCTCTCCAGCGTGAAGTTCCCTACAAGAGCGGAGCCGAACCCCGAGGCCGGCCTCCCGCAGCCGCCCCAGCCTGCGCACGCGACTGCACTCACAGTCGGGTCGGGAGGGACCCGGGCGCGGCGCGTCCTGGGGCGACGGGGGCGCTGATTGGGGTGGACGCGAGCTTGGGCCTCGCGGCTCCGTGAGGACCTGCAGCAGGCGAAGCGCTCCAAAGTTAGAGCCTGAAATTCAGGCTGAAAGGGAGCTGCTCAGCTAGCGAGCCACGGTGGACGCCCGAACTCCTCCGAGCGCTCTCCGCACCGGCAAGGGGCGGAGACAGGAGCGGAGCTGGAGGCGAAGGCTGGCGGCGACTTCGCTCTCCCTCCCGCTGGGAGCAGCCGCGGCGCGCAGAGCCAGGAGCGGAGCGCTTCCGCAGCTCCCGCGAGCGCCCCGGCATTTATTGCGGCCCTTGCGCGCGCACGTGACTTGAGCGCCCCTCCTCGCCCACCCCCACCTCTACCCAGCCTGGCCCGCTGCCTGCTGCCGAGCGGGGAGCAACCGCCCTGCTTCTCCCCTGGCCCCGCGAAGCCAGGCGCTTGGAATTTGTGGGCGTGCTTTGGGCTTCAGAGGCCCGACGCGTGGGTCAGGACCCTGTAGGAGGCGTGTGCAAGGAGGGCCCCAACTCCTCCCGCCCCTCTCCCCTCGCAGCTCCTATGCTTCCAAACATCTTCTAACTAGTTGCTTCCTGAGAAGATGCTACAATGACTTTAACAACCCTTACAGAAAAGGAGGCGACCCAGAGACCATGCAGAGGAAGTGGATCATGGGGATACTGAATGTTACTGGTGGGCAGGATGGGGAAGGAAAGGCTTTTTCTTTTATTTTCTCCAGACCACTTCCGTTTCCAGGACCCAGCATCTAGAATTGAGTTGTTCTTTTTGGCTCCTTTAACCCTTTATGATGACCAGATGGACAAGGGGTTTTATAGACTGATGTAATGATCTGTCGCCTGGGATTGTAGGACAATTGAGAGTCTCACTCATCTATAAAATATGTGGCATTCGCTTCCCAAGGTGATCAGAGACTTTTTTTTCATTTATAATGATGTAGATATTTTTGGAATTGATATGTAAAGGACACCTTAAATTAATTCATCAGTTCTGTATTAACAGGACTTCAAAACCCAGCCCTAGACTTGATAGTGAAATGAGTGCCAGTTTCCCTGTTTTCCATGTTATAATTTGGAGTACAAAAATAATTATCTTTAAATTCACCTTACTGAATGTGGTGCTACTTCTACAGGAAGTTTTTGTATTTTATTTTGTTTGTTTTTTGTTTTTTTTTTAATTAGGAAGCATTTATTTAGTTCATTTACTGTTGCTTCCCTTCTGTAGTGAGCCATGATTTTAATTCTTTATTTCTAAATGCTATAGTATTTGGCATATGATCAAATGAAGTAAAACATTTTGATAGTAACTCCCAAATCATCCCAAGCTGCTACCTGTCTCTTTCCACAACACAATTACACTTTATTAAACATAAAAACTGACATTTAAGCCTCAAGTGAACTTGAGATCTTGCTTCCTCTCACAAGAAAGAGAAGGGAAACATCCCCTATCAGAAGGGCGCAGAAGGTGAAAAATTTTGGTGTACATATGACTTTCATAGAAGGTGTAATGTTGCAATTTTCTAGGAGTTTAAGCACAAAAAGACTTGCCTTGTACTTTTCAAACAGTTATTTATAACTCTTGTGCACCGGGTTCAGAGAAGTGGCTTTCCTTCCTGGAAACTACAATTTTTTTTTTTTTAAAGATTTTATTTATTTGACAGAGAGAAACACAGCCAGAGAGGGAACATAAGCAGGGGAAGTGAGAGAGGGAGAAGCAGGCTTCCCACGGAGCAGGGAGCCCGATGTGGGGCTCAATGCCGAGTCTCCGGGATCATGACCTGAGCCGAAGGCAGTCGTTTAACCAACTGAGCCACCCAAGCACCCCTGGAAACTACAATTTTGATGTAGTATTGAAAAGTATGCTGAGTATCAAAGAAAAAAATCTTAAAAGTGCTAACATCACTTGAAATGTTTTCAACGTGAGTTTGAATTGGGAAGAAGGGAAGTAAGATGATAAGGACCAGAAGTTAAAGGCATTGACTCTTGAATGTGTCCATCATAAGCCTTTCCATGCAATATACAATCAGATAACTAACGGCTTATGTTAAAGAAAATAAGATTTGGTTGTAAGGCTTTATTTCCAGACTCTCCTAAAAAAAAAAAAAAAATCTCTTAGCTCAGCATTTAAATTGGCTTCCAATTTGGTAGGTCATATTTTTATGTAAAAGCATGATTCAAACATTCATTATATTAAATATCAACATTTTGATAATACAGCTTATCATATCTGACTTAATATATATGCCTGAAGTGTTCTGAAGAGAAATGACAATATTCTTGAATATTTAAAGATGATACTGTTCACATTGTTATTTGTAGCTGAGAAATCTGTATGTAGACAGAGCAAACAACTTCTCCACACTGAATTCATGTAAAAATGGCACTTTGATTTGTGTCTAAGGATGTTACTTATAAAGCCATCACTGTTTTTAGCATTACTGCTTTCTTGTGGCAGACGCTGTTGATTGCTTAACCAACAACCAGGCTTCCACCCCTTTCTTCCAAGTCTACAGTTTACTAAGGGTAGTCACACTCTCACATGCTGTCCAGCTGCCATCCTTAGGAGATGAATGTTGATTAATTAAAGCCAGTCATCAGAAATTAACCCTCCTGGCAGTGACAGATTTCACATGAACATACCATGCAACCCTGGCTACTGAAAGAATGGAAGAAATCATCTTAGGTATGAGAAGGGTTGGCAAGATTTTTCTTTTGTGATAAAAAGAGATACAAAAGGAGAAAATTTTCTGTAGGTGCTGATAAGTTTATGAAATTTAAAGATACAGCTGTTATTAGGCAAAGAGGGGCAAGCCTAAGAGCAAAGACCTATCAGCTTGGCTGAAGGGATGGACAGATAGTGCGAAGTCTCTTTGCCATTGGCCAGTCATTGAACACCTGCCTACAAGAGAGATAATAAATGTATTGTTTAGGCCACATTGACTTAGGTGCTCAGTTACTTGCTGCTCAAAGTATTCTAACAAACATATTCCACAAAGAAGATACCTTCCTCTGGCAATGTCATTTTATCCATGCTGCTATCCTTTTCTGCTAATATGCATACTTGGGAGCTATCTTTAAATATGTGTTTTTCTATCCCTACCCTTGCAAAAGTAGGTATTGGCATACCTCAGAGATATTGTGGTTTCACTTCCAGACCATTGCAATAAAACAAATATCATAATAAAGCAAGTCAAATGAGTTTTTTTGTTTCCCAGTGCATATAAAACTATATTTATATTATACTGTAGTCTGTTAAGTGTGCAATAACATTATGTCTAAAAAACAATGTAGAACTTGAAAATATTTCTAAAAAAAGTGCTAACGATCATCTGAGCTTTAAGTAAGTCATAATCTTTTTGCCGGTGGAGGGACTTACCCTCAGTTTTGCTGACTGGTGACACATCAAGGGGGTGGTTACTGAAGGTTAGGGCAGCTGTGGCAATTTTTAAGACAACAATGAAATTTGCCATGTTGATTGACTTTTTCATTCACAAATGATTTCTCTGTAGCATGTGATGCTGTTTAAGAGCATTTTACCCACAGGAGAACTTCTTTCAGAATTGAGTAAATCCTCTCAAACTCTGCTGCTGCCTTATCAACTAAGTTTATGTGATATTCTAAATCTATTGTCATTTTAAAAAATCTTCACAACATCTTCACCAGAAATAGATTTCATCTCAAGAAACGATTTTCTTTGCTCATCTATAAGAAGCAACTCCTCATCCATTCCAGTTTCATCATGATGTTGCAGCAATTCAGTTACATCTCTAGGCCCCACTTCCAGTTCTAGGTCTCTTGCTATTTCCACCACATTTGCAGTGACTTTCTCTGCTAAAGTCCTGAACCCCTCAAAGTCATCCATGAGGATTGGTATCAACTTCTTCCAAACTCCTATTGATGATGATATTTTGACCTTTTCCCATGAATCACCCATGTCCTTAAGGGCATCTAGAATAGTGAAAATTTTCAATTTACTTTGCCCAAATCCATCAAAGAAATCATTATCTATGGCAGCTATAACTTTATGAAATGTACTTTTTGAATAATAAGATTTATAAGTCAAAATTATTCTTTATTCCATAAGCAGCAGAATGAATGCTGTGTTAGCAGGCAAAAACAATATTAATCTCATTGTACATCTCCACCGAAGTTCTTAGGTGACCAGATGCTTATCAATGAGCAATAATATTTTGTAAGGAATCTTTTTCTCTTAGCAATAGGTCATAACTATGGGCTAAAAATATTCAGTGAACTGTGTTGTAAACAGAGGTACTGTCATACAGGCATTGTTTCCTTTACAAAGCACAAACAGAGTAGATTTAGCCTCATTCTTAAAAGCCCTAGGATTTTCAGAATGGGAAATGAGCAGAGGCTTTGACTTAAAGTCATCCGTTGCTTTAGCCCCTAACTAGAAAGTGAGCCTGTATTGGAAGCTTTGAAGCCAGGCACTGACTTCTCTTCTCTAGCTATGAAAGTCCTAGATGGAATCTTTTTTTCCTAATAGAAGGCTGTTTTGTCTACATTGAAAAACTGTTGTTTTGTGTAGTGAACCCCATTAATGATCTTAGCTGGATCTTCTGGAGAACTTACTGCAGCTTCTACATCAGCACTTGCTGCTTCACATTGTACTTTGATGTTATGGGAATGGCTTCTTCCATAATACTCTAAACCAATCTTTTCTAGCTTCAAATTTTTTTAAAGTTTATTTATTTATTTATCAGACAGAGGGAGAGATCGCAAGTAGGCAGAGAGGCAGACAGAGAGAGGAGGAGGTAGGCTCCCTGCTGAGCAGAGATCCCAATGTGGGCCTCCATCCCAGGACCCTGAGATCATGACCTGAGCGGAAAGCAGAGGCTTTAACCCACTGAGCCACCCAGGCGCCCTGGCTTCATTTTTTTTCCTGTAGCTTCCTCACTTCTCTCAGCCTTCAGAATTTAGGAGAGTCATAGCCCTGCTCTGGATGAGGCTTATGCTTTACAGAGTGTTGTGGCTTATCTGACCCCTATTCAGAACATTAAAGCATTTCGCATATCAGAAACAAGGCCCTTTTGCTTTCTTTTCGTTTGTGTATTCACTGAAGTGGCACTTCTAATTTCCTTCAAGACCTCTTTTTTTATATTCATAATTTGGCTAACTGCTGTTAAGAGACCTAGCTTTTGATCTAGTTCTGATTTCAACATGCCTTTCTAGCTAAGCTTAATTATTTCTGGTTTTTGTTGTGTGTGTGTTTTTTTTTTTAAGTGAGAGATGGTGATTATTCTTTGACTTGAACACTTAGAAGCTATTATAGGATTATTAATTAGCTTAATTTTAACATTGTTGTTTTTCAGAAAATCAGGAGGAAAAGGGAAAGAGACTAAGCAATGGCCAGTTGGCTGAGCAATCAGAAAACACACATTTATCACATTCACAGTCTTATAGGGGTGTGGTTCATAGCACTCTAAAAGAATTATAGTAGTAACATCAAAGATCATTGATCACAGATCATCGTAACAAACATAACAACAATGACAAAGTTTGAAATATTTTGAGAATTACCCAAATGTCACACAGAGACAAGATGTGAGCAAATGCTTCTAGAAAAATGGCTTGACACAGGGTTGCCACAAACTTCAATTTATAAAAATTGCAGTATCTGTAAAATACAATGAAACAACAAAACAATATCTGTAAAATACAATAAAACAAAGCACAATAAAATAAGGTATGCCTGTATATATTTATCTGTATATATTCCCCTGTAGGCATTGATCCACTGAATGGTTTCATGACTTTCAAACCTGGATCTCAAAGCCTAGGCACTGGCAGTTCTGGTAGGACACGATCAATAAACCTATCCTCCAGTAGGGAATATAAGAAGAGTAGTTCTGTCTTGTTTTAAGAAATGGACTCAGTATAGTACAATGTTTTAAAGTATGGAATTTTACATTAAGATGCTGGAGTTAGCTCCATGAACTGTTACTAGCTCTGGGACCTTGATTATGCTACTTGACCACTAGGAGTTCCTGATCCTTCTCTTTATAGTAGCTATCTTGTCACTTTGTGTACTAAGATGAGTTAATGGGGGTGCCTGAGTGTTGCACTTGGTTAAGCATCAGACTCTTGGTTTTGGCTGGGGCCATGATCTTGGGGTCATGGGATCCAACCAGCACTAGGCTCCACACTCAGTGGAGAGTCTGCTTGAGACTATCTCTCCCTCTCCCTTTGCCTCTCTCCACCGTGTACTCTCTCTCTACAATAAATAGGTGAATCTTAAAAAAGAGAGAAAGAAAGAGTTATTGCACAGGAGAACTTCAATCAATAGCAAAAAAAAGTTCTCAACAAGATTTAAATATTATAAGAACTGAGCTAAAGACTATATATGTTATTTTATAAACTCAATGGGATTTAATCAATGTACTATGCAGTTTAGAGGTATAACTTTTAAATTGAAGACAAGTAACTGGCTATAGACGTGATGAAAACAATCTATAATATTTCTGGGAACATGTAGTCAATTTTCTTCTCACTGTTCTTACAGTATTTAATTCAGCTAACTATGGGAAACAGTCTTCATTCTCATTCAAAGCAGCCCTTTGTCTCTGCTCAACATCAGAAATATAATTATATATATGTTTTTGCCTTTCATGTATATGTATGCCAGACTTCTAATGAATGCAGTCTTTCTGCTCTTTCTACTCTAACTGCATGCATGCAATTAGTTCTCAAACCTTGATTATTGAAATGTAATATACATACATTAAAATGCAGAAATCTGTAATGTGCAGCATGGCGAAATTTTACAAAGTTAACACACCTGTGTGAAAACTACTCAGATCCAAATAGAGAACATAATCATCCCCTAGAAGCTTATTTTGTGCCTCCCTTTTTTTATTTTAAAGATTTTTGTTTATTTATTTGACAGAGAGAAACAAGTTAGACAGGGAACACAAGCACGGGGTGTGAGAGAGAAAGAGAAGCAGGCTTCCCACCAGTCAGGGAACCTGATGCAGGGCTCGATCCCAGGACTCTGGGATCATGACCTGAGCTGAAGGCAGACACTTAATGATTGAGGCACCCAGATGCCCCTTGTGCCTCTTTCCTGATACAGCCTCCCTAAAGGCAACTAATATTCTTACTTTTTATATGCAATTAGCTTTGCCTACTTTTAATTTATACATAAATAGAATCATACAGTAGATTCTTCCAATGTCTGGTTTCTTTTGTGTCTTGTTTCTTTTAGATTCAGTATGTCTGCAAGAATCATCCATGTTGTTGTATATAGCATTTTGTATATAGTTCTTTTTCTTTGGTGAACGTACCACAATATATTTTCCACTCTGTTGTTCAATATTAGAGCTGTTTCCAGTTTAGGAGTACAAAAGATATGCTGCTAGGAACATTCCTGCACATGTCTCTTGGCACACATATTTATACTTTTTTTATTGGCTGTACAGCTAGAAGTAGAACTAGTGAGCCTTAATGTGTACTTATGTATAATTTCAGTAGATAATACTGGATTGTATACATTTTTCTAATTGATTTGCAGGAATCTTTTAAAAGTATTTGATGTGTTTTTTTTAGATATAAAATATTCATTTCTTCTTTCTCTCCTTTCAATGCCTTTTCTCTCTTGTAATCATTTCTCTTGATGAACATAATGTCTTAATTTTGATGAAGTTCATTTTATCAATCTTTTTCTGTTGGTAAATGATGTATGTGACCTGTTGGAGAAATATTTGCCTATCCCAAAGTCAAAAAGACAGTTCTCCTATGTTATCTTCTGCCTTTATTATTTGACACTTTACAATCAGTTCTTTGATCCACCCAGAATGGATTTTTGTGTTATGCTATGACAAAGGAATAACCGAATTTTTAAAGAAAGATTGCAATGATTATATTGAAATTTGCATTTCCTGTAGTCATCGTTATAAAACTATGAATTTGTTCTAGAAAAAAAAGTAAGCTTCAGAATGAAAAGATAGAAAAATGTCATTGTTCTTGAAATCTAGAGTCACTATGATGCTTCGAACAGCTTATTTAAAACGTAAATGCTGACATTCATACCGGTGCTTTAACCTGGAAACCTGTTTCCTGAAGTCTAGGAAAGTAATTATTTTAACTTATTATTAGATTTTTGGAGAACCTATTTTGTCATCCATTTGAAATATGACACATCTACGGTCACTAAGTGCAGTGATTCATTTAAAAGATATCTACTTTTACCACCAGTGCTGTCTTACATTATCTGAAAAAAACAAAATTTTGGGGCGCCTGGGTGGCTCAGTTGGCTAAGCAACTGCCTTTGGCTCAGGTCATGATCCCGGAGACCCGGGATCAAGTCCCACATCGGGCTCCCTGCTCAGCGGGAAGCCTGCTTCTCCCTCTCTCACTCCCCCTGCTTATGTTCCCTCTCTGGCTGTGTTTCTCTCTGTCAAATAAATTTAAAAAAAAAGAAATTTTCAATAATTTCTGTAAATACTTCTATGCCTTTCTTGATACTGTTTTCACTGCTGTAGTCTCCTCTATTTATTCTTTTTTTTTTTTTGAGTATCTACTTTCTAACCATTCTTCTCCACAAAGATTTTTACTGATCCAGCCCACCATTATCTCTGTTGTTTCATTTTCCTATCTTTTCAATATCTGTTGTGTAAATGATACCTCTTGATGTACTTGTCTTATCTCCAACAATGCTAAGAGCTCCTAGAGAAGTGAGATCATGTTTATGTGACTTTGTATTATTTACAATTTATGTTAAATTAACAAATGAATTGGATTTTGGAATAGTCAGTATTTCTCAGAATGGTACGCACAATTCCCTGGATATACAAAGCCTGTTGTCCGGAGAACTAGAATTCACAAAACAAAGCACATTATATGAGACATGATTTTCACTTGAAACCTTCTTCCTCTTCCTCTTTTTCTTTTCTTTTCTTTTCTTTTTTTTTGAGGGAAACATATTGAAACAAATGTTACAAATGTTTATGCCATAAATGAGTTACAAAGCAGATGGGCAATTCAGATTACTTTTAAAATGAAAACCAAGCATGGAATAATTTTTTTAAAAAAAGGATGCACGTTTAAGCTATGCATCCTTTTCAATATATCTTTTCTGAACATTCATAGGGAAATGATATTTGTTATGGTTAAGAGAAGCAGGTCAAATATTTATTAAAATATTTTAGAATGATACACTACTTAACTGATGCCCTACTATGTGTGTTTCACCTACTGATGAATTGCTTATATTTCCACTGGTCTCTTTACAGTTTATATGAAGACCTGACACCTGTGTATTGTTATCATTTGCAACATTGTAAATTTCGCAGGAGCCAAAGATGTGAAACTGAAAGAGCTATTCATTGATATAAAACTGTCCAGCCTGGTTGAAATATTATATTTTAATTTCTTTAAATTAGAATATCCAGAACAGTAGGTAATGCTAAAAGCTTTTAAAAATAAAGAAGTGTCTCTGAAGTGCATTTAGCCTAAGAAATCATGCTGCAGCTTCATCTTTGTATTTTAGGTTTTTATTTTAATTCCAGTAGTTAACATACAACATTACATTATATTCATGTGTACAGTATAATAATTCGACACTTCCATTCAACACCCACTGCTCATCACAATAAATGCAGTCCTTAATCCCCATCACCTATTTTACACATCCCCCTACCCACCACCCTTCTCATAACCATCATTTGTTCTCTATAGTTTAGAGTCTGATTTTCTTAGTCTACCCATCTCTCTCTCTTTCTCCTTTCTCACTTGTTTTGTTTCTGAAATTCCACATATGAGTGATATCATTTGTTATTTGTCTTCCTCTGACTTATTTCATTTAGCATAATACTGTCCAGCTCCATCCATTTCATTGCCAATGGCAATATTTCATTCTTTTTTTGGCTAAGTAATACTCCAGTATATATGTGACATCTTCTTTAGCCATTCTTTAGTCAATAGATACTTGGGCTGTTTCCATAATTTGGCCATTGTAGAACTACCCTATGATAGAGTAATTGCACTACTAGTTAGTCACCCAAAGAATAAAAAAACACTAATTGAAAGGGATGCAGCATTATTTTTCTTTCTAGATCTACAGAAATGCTTCACTGTGTGCCTGGGCTAGAGTCTGTATTTCAGGTTTATCAGGAAGGGATGTTGAAAGGTGAGCAGTATGAAAGGAAAAGTATTCACACTTTCATCTACAGAATTAACTTCAAAGACAGGTTTTTCATCCTAAAATAAGGAGAATGAAAATGTTCTCCACTATCATTAGCTAACAAAAACACTGCAGTCCACTTTTAACAATAATTTTAAAGAACCACATTGAACAAAAGTGAAACAATTGAAATGTCTAGTGTTTTCTGCAAATACACACTCTCCACAATTAAAAAATTATATATGTGATTATAAAATACAAAAATTATATATGTAAAGTGTGTGTGTGTATGTATGTATGTATATATAGCATCTGAATGTTAAATACATTGTTCTGCTAGAAAATGAGAGAAATGAAGACAATTTAATTTTTTTTTTTTTTTTTAAGATTTTATTTATTTGACAGCGAGAAACACAGCGAGAGAGGGAACACAAGCAGGGGGAGTGAGAGAGGGAGAAGCAGGCTTCCCGCCGAGCAGGGAGCCCGATGTGGGACTCGATCCCGGGTCTCCGGGATCATGACCTGAGCCGAAGGCAGTCGCTCAACCAACCGAGCCACCCAGGCGTCCCGACAATTTAATTTTAAGTAGGTAAGTTATAGAGGGAAACACTAGAAATATGGAAGAAAATGTGTCACTTTTCATTTGCTATATGTTACCTCTGGCTATTCTCCTGAGTGTAAGCCTAAGAATTAACATAGATTTTACAAATGCTTTGATCTAAAACAATTGAAATAACAACAAACTAAAGGCTTTGGTAAATAATAACTTTATAAATAATAAATAGAGCACATGGGCAAACAAAAAATATGCTGAAATAGGGCACCTGGGTGGCTCAGTTGGTTAAGCAACTGCCTTTGGCTCAGGTCATGATCCCGGAGACCGGGGATCGAGCCCAACATTGGGCTTCCTGCTTCATCGGGAAGCCTGCTTCTCCCTCTCTCAGTCCCTCTGCTTGTGCTCCCTCTCTAGCTGTGTTTCTCTCTGTCAAATAAATAAATAAAATCTTAAAAAAATATATGCTGAAATAAACAGCTTCCAAAAACAAATGTGAAAGATTCGTAACCTTAATATTGTGTAATTGCATTTACACAAAGTGACTTTTGCTTCTGCTCCTGTCTGGCTTCATGCTCTCTCCTTAACTTGGGTACCCATTCTTGGTTCTCACAGCCTCCTAAATATTACTGCCTTTATGCCCTTTGCCCAAATTCTTCCCCAAATTATAGCATTGTTCTCAATTGCTGAGTGGATATCTCTGCCCCTTTCTTTCAAGGTTTTATCTCCAATCCTAATTCTTCCAAGAAATCACCCTAATTGTCCTCATATAAAAGTTATTTTACCCTAAAATCTCTGTATAACTGAAAACATCAAAGGAAAGTCAGTGTTAAAAGTAAAAATATTCTTTTTAGACCCGAAAAGACCTATTATTTAAGTGGAAGTGTTCATTACGCTGGTGGTCCAGATATTAGAATCTTAAATATAAACTTTTTATTAAAAGAAATACTTAGAAATATGAAGTCACAACAAATTCAAAATAAGCAAAATGAAATTTGATACATACTTGTTACAATTTAGGTGGAAAATGTCACATTTTAGTTATAAAATGTGACTTTTTTTTTATTGTTACTAAAATTTTTTTTTCCAGTGTTCCAAGATTCATTCCCCATTCCCCACACCCAGTGCTCCACACTTTAGGTGTCCCCAGTACCCACCACCAGGATCTCCCATCCCTCCACCCCCTTCCCTCCAAGTCCCTCAGTTTGTTTCTGTGTCCAAAGTCCCTGTTGTTTCGTTTCCCTCCCTAGATTACCCTAGTTCCCATTTACTTTCCTTCTCCCACTGTCCTCCAGTTTACCCCTCATGCACCGCAAGTAAGTGAAACCATGTGATACTTGACTTTCTCTTCTTGGCTTATTTCACTCAGCATAATCTCTTCCAGTCCAGTCCATGTGACGTTTTAAGGAAGCATCTTTCTTTTTTTTTAAGCATTCATTGAAAACCTAGTGTATTTTAGATGGTGTTAGACTTAATTATTTGCCTACTTTTTTTTTTTTTTTTTTTTTTTTTTTTTTTTTTTTTTTTTTTTTTTTTTTTTTTGCTACTGACTTTAGTCTAGTCCATACTGCTTTACTCAGCAGAATGCAGGTGGAAGCTAAGACCTTTGGAGGCTTGGTAATTTCTATCCACACTTTTGGAGCTTCTGCCATCTGTCCTGAGAAGGGCATCCCCAGGCAGCTGTTGCTTTTTTAGTTCCTAAACCTTGGAGTCCAGCCTAGTCCAAATGCGGTCAGCCAAGACCAGAGCCAACCTGTCAGATTTATTTAGAGGAATATTTCTAAAGCTTTTAGGGTTTTGTTGTATGTTGCACAGCAAAAGACTAGTGAGTAAACACTTTTATTGTTAGTATCCACATTAGAACGATTCTGTGAAATATATATTAGTGAGGTTCAGAAAGATTAAGTGATTTTCACAGAATGATGATAAATCTTTCCTCAAGACCAATGTGCTCACCACAACCTCCCTCTTACTGTCACCGCACCTGCCCCAACTTCTCTGCTCCTTTCTTTTTCAAGTACAAGTAAAGAATCTGTTGAAAAAGCAAAAATCGGTGGTAGAGATGAAAAGTAGCAAACTAATAGAGAATATCTGTGTCAAACATTTTGTTTTGAAGTCTCTAAATCTTGCACATGGCTAAGTACCCTCATTTGTGACATTTAAAATATGAGAATATTTTTGTGAGCCTTAGCAGAGTGCTGATTGATGTATCTTAACAAAATCACACTATGTCTAAGTAGTGCTATAGATGTGCTCTAATGGATCAGAGTAACAGGCACATGATAGGTGAAAGGTTACATCATGAAACTCCACAATATTCAAGATTTTGAGATTGCTCCTCTTTAACAGAACTGTATTACTCCTTTAAAGAATTTCTTGATTTATAAATTTGTTAGGCAAAGTTTTATTTTAGTCAATCCCAGGATAATGTTATAATTTAAGAAACAATGGTGTTATATAATTTTTAAATATATTTTTCTACATTACAGAAAAACAGCCTTGGGCGACTGGTTCAATCCCGAGCAGAACTGTTGAGTTTAGAAGGACCTGATGGTGCAAAAAAGTCTATTCAGTTGACTGAAGAAATGAACAACAGGAAGTGTACAGGCTTAAATCCAAGGCAAGACATATTTCTTGATATTGGAAAATGAAGTACAAAGGCTCTCTGCCCTCAACAATATTATATAAAGGAACTTATGTTCTGAAAAGTCAGGTCATGCTGGTGCCCGGCAGGAAGAGGTAGGTGTGCATGTTTTGAGATGTGAAGATGGCTGTTATCCAGATGGCAGGCAGGACGACAGAAGGAGGAATCAGAAGAATTCAAGACACGTTTCTCGTTTTGCCAAAGCAGCAGTCTATCCAAGTTTACTCAAGATTTAATACTTTAAATTTGAGATGAAACTTTAATTACACATTTGGAATATTTGAAAATTAAAATTGCCTGTAGTTATAAAGAGAACATCTGGAAAGGAATATGTAAGAAAAACCATTACTTCTGCAAATCCCATAAGACAAATTCAATTTCTATTTCAAATTAACAGCTTATCTGTTAGTAACAATTCACAGACCATCTATTAATAAGATGAAGCACTTCTCCCACAAGCTGAACAAATTGCCTCCGTTTTATCAAACCAGGTTTCCTGTTCCCCTTCTGGCTTTTCAGAATTTGTTTAAAAAGTCTGCCCTTGGCTTGCTTTATTAGACCAAGGGATAGGAATAGAATTAAAAGAATGCAAACGCAAAGAAAACAAATTCCAAGTTATACAATATACTCTTTCTTTCACTGTTTCCCTTTTCACTATTCTATCTGCTATTCCCCTTTCCCTAACTCTTTTAAGACAACTCATTTCTGCATTATTCTATTTTACTTTTGATATTAATGTATTTATAATTAAACACTCATTTAACTAAGAATCATTTCTGCTTTTTAGAGCTATTTAATTCGGTAAGTAATTCCTTTCTCTTGATCTTCAGTCTGTGGCATCACTCTGGCGTCCCTTACTACTGTGGCCATCTAAGGGAGATTATACTGTCTTTAAAAAGAAGTAGCTCTGTCTTGGCATTTCATAAATACTCAGTAATTATGACTTACTGATTCATAAGTCTACATGACTTTGGATGCTTTCCACTGGTGATCAACATCATGAAAATACCTACAGAAGGCTTCAATAAATCTCTGGAAATGTATTTCATTTGTTACTTTAGTTTTTACTTACTCATCTGTTTTATAATAACATGATAAATACCTTTGTGCGTAAAAACGAATAACTTCACATTATTATAGGCATGGTATATTAAAAAGTTTGTTATAAAGAATGTTCTTTATTCATGATTATTGAAAAGTAAGCTCAAGTAAAAAAGATAACCACTCACCATTGTTTATGCATATGCATTCCTGAGTCAACTTATTTGCAAAACACTGTTAATTTTTAAAAATTAAAACTTCACTGCCTTAGAGAGTTCTATGCTGGGAAAATGCCATAATTTGGTTTGGCTTGGTCTGTTCTCAGATAAGAATCATGTCTTTCATGAGTATGAGAAAATAGTGAAATCATCTAACCTCCAGGTTTAACCACGGGAGTTACTATCTCAAAAGACAAAAGTGTTCCAGATATCAATTTCACTTTTATGTAAGTGTTTTTAAATATGACAAACTCAAAGGCTATTATGTCTGCCAAGGGCAACTAACAACATTTGTTCCATATTCTAAAATAATATTTTCATCTATTTGCCACTTTTACTAAGATTATTTTCTTTTTAATTCATAGTTATTTCTAGATTTCCAGTATAAGAAATAACCTTTGTTTCTGGGCTCAAATCTGATAGAATCATAATTGAACCAATAAAATTTAATAAATCCAAAAAAATGGAATATTCAGTACATGAACATTTTCTATAGCCCTTCCTGTTTTTTAAAGACAGGGTATACCTTTTCTAAATTAAAGAATATGTTTCTAATAAAATCAAGCAGCTTTGTATCTATTCTGTCAAAAATAGAACTCTAGTCAATGCACCTCCTACTTGACTGAGCTTCTAGTGGAATTTTTACATTACTTTGTGGAAAATTTGAGTATTAGTCCTCAAAGCTGCATTAGATGAGGTTTTCAGGCATACCCTGACAGAGTGATGGCCTTTTGCCTACTATCAGGAAGATACCTCACCTGCCACAGGTACTCATAGTATAAATGGAAGTGAGGGAAACATTACTGAGGAAATGAAGTTTTGATGAGTTTAATGTGTGAGCTGTCTGATTATAAAACTGGTCCACTGGGTTCCACTCCATTACTCTATCTGGATGGCAGGTTTTCAGAGATATTGTAATTGTTTATAACTGATTCCAGTTTATGGGGATGAAAATTCCATAAATGTATGAGGATTTCAATTCCTTTCATATAGCAAAGCCATATTCTTTTTAACTTCTGATCTCAAAGCAAATAAAATACATCTACATAGATACCAACTCTCCCAAGAACAAACCTTGAAAAATGGAATGATTCTAGCTACAAATTCAGATGATTTTAGAAAGTTAGGTTTTGAGCAAAGTAGAAAACAATTCCAGTCATGATCCAAAAGAAGTAATTTAAATGAGCCCTTCTCTTCTGGTCAAGACACTTATAAAAAGGAGTAGGTATTGGGAAAAGCAATGCTTACTACCACAAGTTTAAGCAACATAGCTGGCAGTTTGATGGAATTTGTTTAACACTTCAAGTAGATTTTCTATGATTCTATCTCTCCAAATTCATAGTTTTTTTTTCAGGAATCAAATCTATAAGTGAACATCATGATCATTGATTTGGAACTTCAGCTGGATTTTTGTCATGCGTCTTTTCCAAGGATTTTAATAACCATTAAAGTAGTCAGCAAGTCAAGAATTCAGCACTAAGTTGACAAGGAGCCACTTAGTGCTTAGATAGCATCCCATGATGACTTCTGCACAATGAGAGTGAGGTTATTAGACATCTCTAAGTATGACCTGAAGGAAAAATAGCCAATGCTAGCCATGTGTTTGGCTGCAGAGATTCTTGTTAATTACAGTCTATTAACAAAGTACTTTCTACCTGTCATTAAATATACCCACTGGTTCAGGTATTACCTATTTGAACCAATGAGTCAGACCACAATAAGCCAAGACATATTTGGAAATTTGCTATATGATAGGTATGGTGTTAAATATAAAGAAGTAGGACTGGATCACTCAATAAATGGTCCTATGAAAGATTGAGGCTACTCATCTCTAAAAAGATCCAATAACACCCACTGTAAAAAGTTGTGAGGGTCAAATGTGATGCTAAATATAACGCACTTTATCAATGCAAAGCGAGGACAATTTTCTTTGGAAAGGGAAACAATTTCTTCTGCTTAGGACTTAGCAACTCCCAAATTCCGTTGCCTAGCCCAGTGCTTCCATACAGTAACCATGCGATCCATATTTGTTGATTGTGATGTTGACTAGTCTATGCAGGAAACTGGAAGTCAGCCAGAACTGGCAGCTCTCATACACAGGAGTAAAGACTCTCAGGTGGACGTAAATGGGTTGGTTGCTAAAAGTCATTCAAGTGGAAAGGAAGTAAGTAGAAGCACACTGAGGATGTCTTGTTAGGATCCCATTAGACTCCCAGGGACAAAGGAAAAGCAGGACTGGGAGGATAGGCTTATCATAGACTTGTTTGCTTTCTTCTTTAAATACTCGTGATGGGAGAAAAGGCAGAAAATTAGGCAGTCAATGAAGTCAATGAAGGTCAGGATAAAAGTACCTAGTGTAACAAGTGCATAGTAGGAGATGCCCAAGTTCTGAAAGACGCAGCTAGTTCATCAGTTATAATCGGAATCTACTTGGTCTACTTGTTCTTTGAGTCATAGTCTGATTTCAGCCTTTGTGACAAATGTATCAAGTTGGAAAAATGTCAGAGCCCTCTTTAAGAAAAAGAAGACAAAATTATGAAACAAATATTCATTGAGGACCATTTATTTAAAACGAGAAAATAAATTAGAATTCACTGCAAAATGCAAATTTAAAAAGGCCATCAAAACACACTAATGTCACAAAATTAGAAGAGGAACATAATACACTTAACAATTACTGCATGAATCACTACTATAATATATAACCCTTTAGTCTTTGGCTGCATAGTCTTTGATCGTCTTTTCATATGACAACAGTCATAATATTTTTTTGTGTGTCGTTTAGGAATAGTTGATACACAATGCTGTCTTAGTTTCATGTCTTATAATATTTTATAAAGAGATAATAGAAAGGTATTTAATCTTTCTTCTAGCATGGTTGATCAAAGAAGCCATTTCTAATGCAGAGAACTTTTAATAATAACCTTATCTAGAAGAGATTTTGAGCCACATGAATATATTCTGCTTATTCCAAACCAGATGGATAACTGTCCAAATCAACTCCTGTGTTCCCAACAATCTCTGGGAACACTTCAGCATCACCCCATAAGAGAAAGTGTAATGAAGGGGAGTTTTAACAAGCTGTCCTCAAATACAATATTTTGCAAATTTTACAAAAACATAGTACCATGTGAATATCGTTACTAGTGCCTTTCTTGAGATTCTGCAAGGGCTCTTGCAGGCGATGGGCCTCGAAACTTGATCTCCATCTGCTTCAGTTAATCTGCTTCTATTCAGTTTGCCCTCTGCCCTCCAAGATACAACAAAGGACTGTAAAGTCAGGACTTCTTTAACAAAGGGTTAGGCAGAGGAGGAGCATTCCTCCCTGTCCTGTTAGTTCCTATTGTCATTACAATAATCTTGGGTGTCAATCCTCCCTGAAAACTGGCAGAAATTCAAGTCTCCTCTCCAATGGAAATTGTAAAAAAGAACACTGCCAAAGCTCATGCTCTTCCACTGTTAAAGAAATTAAAATCCGAATGCCATTTCATTGATGTTTATTTTAAGTAGCTTAGTCTGGCAGAAATAGCTTTTGTTATCTTTGGAGAGAATTTTATTACTCCATGATAATGGTTTGGTAGATGCTTTAAACACTCAGGCTAGACAGATCTGACTGGCGCTCTTAGAGCTCTATGTTACCAAACTGTACACTTGAAGGGGAGATATGAATGTAACACATGTGAATTCGATTGCCTATTAGGTCGCCATTAATGATTCCCTGCATGTGCTGCATGGAACCTTGGTGGTTTGCAGAATGGCTCTCCCCCTAGGTTACCATTGTCAAGGGACGTAACATACGTGTTGTTATACCCAGAAAACACATTTGGCATAAAGGAAAATAGGGCTTGATGTGAAATGCAGCTTTCTTTTCCCTTTCCATCTAGGTCACAAGGAAGAAGAAACTGGAGGTTCAAATGGGGACGGCTTTACAAGGCAACTAAAAAAAAAAAGAGAGAGAGAGAGAGAGAGAGAGAAAGAGAGAAAGAAAAAAAAAAAAGACCTTAAAACCAAACCACAACCATGCCCACACTAACCTGGCCCTGTGAAGCCCTAATTCCAGTAACACCCTTGGATTGCATCCACTCTTCCCAAGGCTCTCTCCCAAGACCGAATGAGTTGAGGAGCACTTTTTTGCTTAACAGAGACCGTGAAGAACAGATTCAGGAATAAGGCAAAACTCTTGGTTCTTGTGGGTAGAGAAGCAGAGTGACCAGCTATGAAGGGCACATGAGGTCTTGTGACTCACAGGCCTCAGGTTGATAGCATATCTATAATAGAGAGTCACCAAAATTTATCTTTCCTCAATGTAACCTCTGAAAAAAATATTCCTGCGCTTAAATATAACAGATGCACTTTATGTTACACCTGAATATTCGTGATTCTATATTTCATATATTTTCCATGATTCTAATAGTTAATACAGTCAGGTGATTTGTTACTTAAAGGATATATACAGAGAAATGTTAGTAATCTCAAAATCATCTTATCTTTCATGAACAACAGTTTAGGCTTGAGGCAAATTAGCTTGAAATAAATATTTTTCTCATCATTTAAATTGAAAAATAATTTTTGACATATATTTGGACAAGGTCATCTAAGACAATATATGTTGAATATTATAATTGGTAATAAAAAGTGAAAAATTGAAAATTTCTATCTGATATTATCCCTTTCTTCCAATCTTCAAGTGGTTAATCCATTTCCACATATTATGTTTATTTAAGATCTGATATAAACAAGAAGTAAAAGATCAAAAGCATTATCTCACACCACCTAATCTCTTAATAGTTAAATGGAAAAAATGGCATCAATGCAATGGAAGAAAGATAAATAGTAATAACTATCTCGAGGTCATTAAATTATCTTTCAGTATTCTCTTTCCCTGTGGTTCCATCCTAATTGTGTCAATAGCTCATTTAATTTCTTCAGGAAAGGAAGGTAATTAAGAAATGATTTGTCCCGGGGCACATGGGTGGCTCAGTTGGTTAAGCGATTGCTTTTGGCTCAGGTAATGATCCCGGAGACCCGGGATGGAGCCCCGCATCGGGCTGCCTGCTTGGCAGGAAGCCTGCTTCTCCCTCTCTCACTCCCCTTGCTTGTGTTCCCTCTCTTGCTGTGTTTCTCTGTCAAATAAATAAATAAAATCTTTTAAAAAAATGATTTGTTCCTCCAAATTTATTGCAGTTTCTTAAATTTTAGAAACTCTAACTTTTCTTACCTTTTGTTTAACTACAGATTAAAATTTAAAGTATCAAAACAGGTTCTCAGAGAACAACTGTAGCTACCTTTCAAAGGTTCTGGGTGGATACCAGCTATAGAAAGGGAGACAGATCAAGTAGAGACTAGATAGATTGCTCCCTCTTCTGGTAAATCAAGATATTTGAAACACGAAATACTAAATGTGTGACACATGGTTTGCTGCGCTTTTAATCATTCAAAGAAATAAATGTCATTGTAAACAACTTAAAATCAATTACAGCTAATTAATGAAGTCCCCAAACAGACCTAGAGGATAGCTTTAAAATAGGATCTCTGAGGGCTAAATTTAGGTTTACATTTCTAAGGAATGAAAAAATTGTTTTATTCTAAAAACACTTTATGCTACTAACCATAACCTTTGCATATAATTACAATTCAAACTGAAACTTGAGAAGTTTAGTAACCGCTATATTGTAGTGAGGGTGTTGAGAGAGGAAAACACTGAAACAAAAATATGATTTTCTGCTCCTTTTATAAGGAAGTCCAAAAGAAGATATTGCCAACATTCACTTTCCCTTGAGGCTTTATTTATTTAATTTTGCCTATATGTTAGGGATAAATGTGACAGAGCATGTTAGGACCTCAGGAAAGCAAACCAGGTGCTTTGGAATCAACAGTGAAAATGAACTTTTTGTTATTCTTTTCTTTGTCTTGTTTGACTTTCTGTTACTTCTAAGAGGCATTCATTTATGAATGAATTGTGTCTCAAGTCAATTTGTAAATCATTGATTTGGAATTTGTAAAATTTTTTTGGAGAATTGAGGCTGTAAGTGGTACATGATTTTGTTTTTTTACAAGTGATTAAAATGTCTAATAAATGTGATGTAGTAGAAAACACTTTTTTTTTTTTTTTTACTTTACCACTCGTTATCAAGAGGGCAAAGTCACTCAGGAAAATGTTTTGAGAGGCTCCTTTGGAGGAGGAAAAGTTGTAGCCCTGAGGATTCAGTTTGCAAAGAAGCACCAGATTCAAAGTTGGCTGTGTGCTGCCTGATAGGAAATGACAGTGCAGTAAGTGAAAGCGGTGGAACATAGCAGAAGACCACTTTGGGGATCAACCGACTTGTCGGAGACTTCTTTTTCTCCTTCTTCTTTTTTTTACTATGTTCAGTTCGCCAACATATAGTATTTCTAATACCAGGGATCTCTTGTTTTCTCCAACCTTGATCTAAAGAAGTGAGAAGGCTGGTGCCCTCTAGAGGATCATTCTTGAAATGCATTTGGGTTTGGAGTTTGGGGCATCAGTTAGTTTCATGGTTCCTTTCAGGGTGGGGAAGATGTCCCTGGTCTGCTATGGTCATTGGCTAGGATAGTGGCCATGAGTGTTCTTATTCAGAGTGGGCTCTCAAAGTATTTCTGTAAACAAAACATGTGTCTCCTTCCAAGTGCTACAATAACAATTTCTTCGATCAGCTACATTTGCTACTTCTACACGTTAATTTGTCTTTTAAGCTTGGGTTAAGAATTTACCACTATTTGTAGCCTTGTTTCTTAAAAGAGAAAGAGAAAAGGACAAAGAGAAAGAGGGAGAGAGAGAGGGAGGGAAGCAGAAAGAGAGAAAGAGAGAGAGAGAGAGAAAGAGAGAGAGAGAGAATATGTAGAAATTACATAGTAATTGAACAAGTCTCTATGATCTGCTCTGTCCACAAGTACAGTTACCCTTGGTCACCACAGCCTATTACAATACCATTGACTTTATTCCCCATGCTGTACCATTCACATGTTGTTTATTCTTTTCTTTTTTTTTTTTAAGATTTTATTTACTTACTTGACAGAGAGAAACACAGCGAGAAGGGGAACACAAGCAGGGGGAGTGAGAGAGGGAGAAGCAGGTTTCCCGCTGAGCAGGAAGCCCGATGTGGGGCTTGATCCTGGGTCTCCCAGAACATGACCTGAGCTGAAGGCAGTTGCTTAACCAACTGAGCCACCCAGGCGCCCCTGTTTATTCTTTTCAAATCTTCTCTGATTTAAAGTTTGAGATATCACTTTGGTATAGAACCATTATTTTATCCTTGTTCTAATCTGAGGGCTGCTATGTTATCAAATATTGAAGGACAGTTTTTAGGTTACTTCCTTTTATGCAATAGAGATGGAATGGTTGCCTTAACATATGCATGGTTTTAGATAGGAGCAACATTTTCTATTCTATTAATGAAAAGTGACATTTACAAATAAAGTCCAGTTTATTTGCAAGTACTTCCTTTTTTCTCCCATTCAACATGCAGTTGTGTTTGGTTTTTTTTTTTTTTGCACAGTATACTTACTTCAATTATGGTTATTTCCACCTTTTTCTTATTACATACAAATTACTTTGGTTTGTTATTATTTGTCCTAATAGCTTCCTATTTCTTCTGATTGTCTTTATTCTCTTCTTTCCAAATGTTTTATATAGATATGTTCAACAATCCTTTTTGTTTCCCAGTGTAGTCAACTAGGAGTTTTAACGATACAAATGCCCAGTTTAATTATAGATTATTTTCCTTCCATTTATGCTTCCTGTTATAATAAAAGTGCCATACCTATTTTTAAATCATTACATTTTCAAGTAAAAATTAAACTAGTAAGATACTCACCAGCAATAAAAAAGAGTAAGGTGTCAACTCACACAAAAACATAGTAAAAAAGTAAACAAGTTTTCCTTAAATTCTGAACAAAACCTTCCTCCATTTTATATAGTAGTTGCAGCTCCAGAAAATTCAGCGTATACTAAAACCAAACAGAAATATTCTGTTTTTATCAGAAATAAACATTCCAGCTCATGTAATTTAAAAACATATTTTTTATTTATGTTATAGTCTAACAAGATATTTGAAAGATATGCATGATCTGGAAAAATTCTTTATTCCAAAAGATGGTCCTGCAAAGTGAACTGTTACATTAAATCACATTTTTCTACTTTTAAAATTAATTTTTATCTCTATTATATTTAATTCAAAATGTCTATATTTGATATAGATAATCATGACATAGTAACTTATATAAAGTTTTAGTTATTAACTTTGAAACTAAAAACCTACAATATTACAAAAAATTATGTGAAATTCCTAGATATGTATTGTTTCAATAAAGAAAATATATAAAGCCTAATTAAATTATTTTCCTTTTCACAAATAGTTTTGAAACATGTCTCACACCGCAGGATGAGCCTCTCTGTACATGAACATAAAATATTAAGAGATGAGTAAACTAGGCCCTTCTAGTGTTGTTAGGATTAAAAATACATTTAAAGAGGGTCCCTGGGTGGCACAGTGGGTTAAAGCTTCTGCCTTCGGCTCAGGTCATGATCTCAGGGTCCTGTGATCGAGGCCCGCATCAGGCTCTCTGCTCAGCAGGGAGTCTGCTTCCTCCTCTCTCTCTGCCTGCCTCTCTGCTTACTTGTGATCTCTCTCTCTGTCAAATAAATAAATAAAATCTTTTAAAAAAACACACTTAAAGAAATTTCTGTACTGCCTATAGAAAAGCAATGCTCAACCATGGTTTGAAGCAACATGATTGGCAAAGTTTGGTGGAATTTGTTTTAATAAAGAACACTTTCAGTTGATTTTCTATGATTCTATCTCTCCAGGTTCATATTTTTTTTCAGCTATCAAATCTAAAAGTGAACACCATGATCATTGATTTGGAAGTTCAGCTAGATTCTTGTCATGTGTCTTTTCCAAGGATTTTAATAACTATTAAAGTGGTCAGCAAGACAAGAATTCAGCACTAAATTGGCAAGGAGCCACTTAGTGCTTACATAGCATCCCATACTATCTGTAGAATTTAAGAGTCTGTTTTATGATTTGCTTCTCTCTTTTTCCTCCCTCATGTTCATCTGGTTTTTTTTTTTTCTTAAATTGCAAATATGAGTGAAACTATACAGTGTTTTTCTTTCTCTGGCTGATGTATTTCATTTAGAATCTTACTCTCTAGCTTTATTCTGTCATTGCAAATGGCAACATTTCATTCTTGTTTATGGCTAAGTAATATTCCAGTGTGTGCATACACTACATGCTCTTTTCTGCCTTATTCATTCATCATTCAATGGATACTTGGGCTTGTTTCCATTGTTTGGGTAAATAATGCTGCCATAAACATCAGGGTGCCTGTATCTCTTTGAATTAGTATTTTCGTATTCTTTGGGTACATACCAATTAGGGCAATTGCTGGATGATAGGGTACTTCTATATTTAACTTTTTGGGGAACCTCCAAACTGTTCTCTAGAGTGGCAGCACTAGTTTGCATTCCCATCAACAATATAAGAAGGTTCCCCTTTCTTTACATCCTCACCCGCTCCTGTTGCTTCCTTCCTTGTGTTGTTGAATGGCTAACCATTCTGACAGGTGTAAGGTGATATATCATTGTAGTTTGGATTTGTATTTCCCTGATGGTGAGTGATAATGAGCATCTTTTCATGTGTCTGTTAGCCATTTGTATGCTTTTAACTGGATTATTCATTTTTAGGGTGTTGAGTTTTATAAGTTCTTTATATATTTTGGATACTAACACTTTATTGGGTACGTCATTTGCAAATATCTTCTCCTATTCTTTTTTTTTAAGATTTTATTTATTTATTTGACAGAGAGAAACACAGCTAGAGAGGGAACACAAGCAGAGGAACTTAGAGAGGGAGAAGCAGGCTTCCCGCCGAGCAGGAAGCCCGATGTGGGGCTTGTTCCCGGGTCTCCAGGATCATGACCTGAACCAAAAGCAGTCACTTAACCAACTGAGCCACCCAGGTGCCCCTGAAAAATGTTGTTGGAAGTTTTGATAGAGATTGTGTTAAATATGGAGAATGCTTTGGGTAGTATAGACATTTAACAATATTTGTTCTTCCAATCCATGAGCATGGAATGTCTTTCCATTTCTTTGTGTCATCTTCAGTTTCTTTCATCAGTGTTTTATAGTTTTCAGAGTTCAGGTCTTTCACCTCTTTAGTTAGATTTATTCCTAGAATCATATGGCAAAACCAAAACAGTTGGAGCAAGAAAATAAAAATCAAGATATAACTAAGATGTAGGTATAGATATAACATAAAGTAAGTATCCATGAGTCCCTACTGATGTTAATGCTTGAAAAAGTAAATACATGGGGAAGAATAGACAACCCTTGTAGCAGAAAAATTTGAAGTAGTTACTGTAGATAATCTGCCCTCAAAGAGGGAGCATAATTCCCCCACTCTTAAGTATGGACTTGTACACAATAACTATCTTCTAAAGTGTACAGAATGGAAAGAATCATAAAAAGAGTAACTTTACAGTAGTGGAGAAACCTGACCAATACTACTTCAATCAGGTAATCAAGGTCAGTATTTACAATGACAAATTATGTTGAGAGTGTGAACCTTTGATATGATGTGCTGAAAGTAGTTCTCTACCTCTGTGATCTTCCTCCCCAAATCACAAAACAACAGACAAATCTTCACTAAGGACATTCTACAAAAGATCTGACCTGTATTCTTCATGCCTGTCAAAGAAATTGAAAATAAGGGAAGTCTGAGACACAATCGCAGACTAAGTAGAAGTCGAAGAAGACATGATGCTGACTGCAATGTGGTTATCCAGGTGGAAATTTAGAACAGAAAAAGGACATTAGGCAAAAGCTCAGAAAATCAGAGTTAAGTTTTAGTTGGTAATCATGTATCAATATGTGTTTATTGATTACAACAAAGGTATCTTCCTAATATGAGATGTTAATAACATGAGGTATATAGGTACTCTCACTATCTTCAATTTTTTATCTTACAATCTTTCAATTATCATGTACAATTTTTAACATAAAATATTCTTAAATAAAATGTTTATTTTAAAAGTATCTTTTATCGTAGATCTCATTTTCTAAATAATATTATCCAACAAAAAGAATCAGAACTTCTTGGACAAATGTCATTTTTTCAAAAGCAGGAACACAGTAAATGTAAGATGAATTTGGAACATTCATTTTGCCAAAGCCAAAAATAATAATAATAATAAAAACCCCTACAAAACAACAACACCAAAATATATATAGGAGCATGTCAGAAGAACACAGAAATCAAACTGAAATAGCACCAAATTGTCTAAACTAAGACCATCTGAGCAAAAAAATAATGAGAAAACATGAAATAAACCCAAATACAGAGACATCCTGCAAACTACCTAACTGTACTCTTTGAAACTCTAAGAATCATAAGAAAACAAGAAAAAAACTGAAACTGTCACAGATCACAGGAGAATAAGGAAATATGGTGAGTAAATGCAATATGGTGCCCTGGATAAGATCCTAAAACAGAAAAATGGACATGAGAGGAAAACTGGTGAAGGTGAAATAAAATTTGTAGTTTTATTAATAGCATTGTATGAATGATGATTTTTTTTTAGTTTTGACCATGTGCCCTGGTTTTATGAAATGGTCACCATTAGGGGAAGCTGAATAAAGGGTATATAGATATTGTAGTTATTGTCTTAGCAACTTTTCTGCACATCTAAAACTATTTTGTAATAACTGTCTTTTTAAAACAGCTGTGAGTTAGTGAAGCTATTGACCTTTTGAATTTAGACATGAGGAAATCAACAAAAAGAGAGATGCAGTGGCTTTCTTTGTGTCTTAAAGTGAACTATTCACAGAAAAGAAAGTGCCCAATAATACTTGTATTTTGAAATGTCACCAAAATCTTAGAAAAGCAGATAAAAAGGTATAGGAACCAATGATTTTTCCAAATACACATGCTTTTGTAATTAATGTGTGATTTATGAGTTCTACATTTACTTGAAACAAAGCAAAGGTCTAGCTGCTGGTGTTGAGAATCCAAATCAGTTTTAGCCAGTCAATTCTCATCAGATTTTTATTTAAAATTTTTAAAAAATATTTTATTTATTTATTTGAGAGAGAGAGAGAGAACATGAGCAGGGGTGGGGAGAGCAGCAAAGGAAGAGAGAGAGAAGCAGACTTCCTGCTGAGCAGGGAGCCTGATGAGGGGGCCAGTTCCCAGGACCCAAGGATCATGACCTGAGCTGAAGGGTAGATGCTCAATTGAGTCACCCAGGGGCCCCTATTTAAAATTTTTTACACATATTTTTTATGTACTTACATATTTTTTTAATCATATATCTAAGATGTACAATATGATGATTGATATATATATAATGAAAATATGACTATCATCAAGCTATTTAACTAATCTAATATTAGCTCTCACATGGTAATCACTTATTGTGTATGATGAGCATACTTGAAATCCACTTTGTTAGCATTATCTAGTTTTTTTTTTCTTTTTAAAGATTCTATTCATTTTTTCAACAGAAACACAGCGAGAGAGGGAACACAAGCAGGGGGAGTGAGAGAGGGAGAAGCAGACTTCCTGCTGAGCAGGGAGCCCAATGTGGTGCTCGATCCTGGGACTCTGGGATCATGACCCGAGCCGAAGGCAGACACTTTTAACAATGAGCCACCCAAGTGTCCCAAAATAGAGAATTTTAGAAGTCTCTATACATCAATAACCTCAAGGAAAGTTTTATCTTTCAAGTAAACTAATCAATCCTGCACTTAAATGTACTTATCTATCATTGAATATGAGGAAACAATCTGGAAAATTTCCTTTTCTTTATAATGAATATATATACAGATTGCAATATCTTTTACTCACTGTGCAACCACCCACAGCTTCAAGCCAAGAGCATAAGCTCTCATAAATAGTTGTCTCATCATTACATTTCAAAGAAACATAGTTCCAAAACCTGCTTGTTGTCCTTTCCTAAATTAATCAGGACCTTCAGGAATTGTTTTGACAACATGTGCATCTGGGGAAAATTTAAAAGTTTTGAAGTACTGAATTAGATCCATGCATTTATAGGCAGCCGCTGGAATACTGTTTTACCTTTCTGACAAAGGGATATTTATAGTAGAAAATACGTTGCATATTATTTCAAGAAGACAGGAACCAAGTGCTATCTTGCCATTGCTGAAGCATGTATTAAAATTGGACATTAATCTACATATGGGTGAGGCTTATTCTTTCTCTTTTTCTCTTCATGAATAAAGAAAAGAGAAAGAACTCTTTGATCCTGTTATATTAAGAATTGCTTCCCCTATATAATGGACAATAAGGTAGCTTGCCTTTACTTAGTGCATGGAAAGAAAGTTAGTCTCAGCACACTGTTTTGTCAAAAGGTACACTTTTTACTCTTAGGCTAAGGGATAGCAATGAGAGGAACTGGAATGGGTCAACATGGTAAATCAACAGACATCCATGAAGCCACTATGTTTTCACCACTGTCATCTCAATCAGAATCTATACATATGTTTGAAGTATTAAAAAAGCATGTGTTTGGCAAGAGATGTTGAAAGGTTGAAATATTTGCTTCAAATATTAGATTTCCCTACATATAACTGTCAACATCTGCTTACCTCACAGGTGTTAAATGATGCAATAGTGTGAATAAAAAATTTTATATTCCTAAAACATGTTGATTTATGCTTCATTCTTCAAATTGATATCTCTAATTATTTAATTTTCCATACTATGTTTAAATTAGGTTTTATTTTTCAAAAGCATATAAAGGGATTACAAGCTTCAGAGTTTAAGGGACTTTTTCTCCCTAGACCACCAGACTATGCCCAACTTCTTGTAATAGGGTATTTTTACTAGGAAGGAGACATTCTGAAAAACTATATTTTATGAATAAACAAAATGTTCAATAAATATATGAAGACCACATCTGATAATTGGAAAAAGTTAAACTAAAACTAATAGACTCTCATCTCACAAATCCGAGGTTCTGACAGAATTAAAGAGCAGAAGTTTTCCAGTTAAGCTGACCTTCTACTATAGAACTTGCATATTCCATAAGAATCATGTTTTGTTGCTTTTTTTTTTTTTTAAAGATTTTATTTATTTGACAGAGAGAAACACAGCCAGAGAGGGAACACAAGGGGAGTGAGAGAGGGAGAAGCAGGCTTCCCGTCGAGCAGGGAGCCTGATGTGAGACTCGATCCTGGGTCTCCGGGATCATGACCTGAGCCGAAGGCAGTTGCTTAATCAACTTAGCCACCCAGGTGCCCTGTTGCTTTTTAATATAATTTGAAATTCACCAAACTGACATCACTTTCTTCTCCAATTTTCAATCAGGCTGCTGAAATATCCAAGAGAATATGGGCAGTAGTGATGTAGGCCCCCATTCATCTACTTATTTGGTAAATATTCATTGAGCATCTACTTCCCTGATGAGTATTTGACTCTCAGATTTAATACTGCTCTATTAACAATTTTAAAAAGTCTGAAAAAGAAAAGTCTAAACAGGTTTAGTTTAGAATATGTTGTTTTTAATGACTTTATGCATGTCATTGAGACCTGGTCATGGAATTGTTTTGACTTCAAGTCATAAATTCAGAAATTGAAGAGAAAAAACCCAGCAGAATTGACAAATGAATGTTTTAATTACAAAATGGATAGTTTTCAGAGGAATCAAAAGGGTCTAAAATTGACCAGAGGTAGAATATTTGAATAGCAAATGATCCTGAGAGGAGCTAAAATAGTTGCCAAATACCACCACTCCACCCCCAGAAAAAATACTGGTGCAGACTGATTTTAATGTAACATTCCTCCAAGCTTTCAGATGATAAATATACATATTCTATTTAAAAGATCCACAAAAATTAGACTTCTTTTTCCCTTGAACACATGTATAAAGCTAATACAACCCTGGAAAAACATTATAGAAATCTTCAAAATACACAAAAAATTAGTTGAAAAAGAGGGGAAAGTAAAAATGGAAAGATTACAATAATACATTAATATGACCGATTATTTGTGACTCAAAATCCAACATAAAATTTAGCAAATTGAATTCAGCAATATATTAATATAACCATTCAGTACAGTGAGGCAAGTTTTACTCTAAGAATCTGATGTGATTGAACATTGACTAATCTATGGATATAATTTATTACAAATAATGCATCTGAAAAAATATGATAATCCTGATATATTTTAAAGGTTATTTCACAAATCTTCAGATTTATTTTTAGACTTATAAAGTTATTAATATAACAGGAAACAGAGGACGGTTTAGAAAATTCTATTTCAAACTAACAGCCAAAACTGTTTAGGAGTTTGAATTAGTATCATTCCCATTAAAATAATAGTGTAATAATAAGCATAAAGTAATTACCACAACAAAGAATCCCCAAATTTTAGTGACTTACCCAAGAAAAGTTCTCAGTCTCTAGCCTCAGATGAGAAAAGACAAAGAATAAGGAAGATCACTGGAAGGTTTTTAGGGAACAGTCTTGGGAATGATGTACATTATTTCTACCCACATCCCATTCTTTTATATGGTCTTACCTGACTACAAAGGAAGATTCAAAATGTAGTCTAGTTGGGTGCTGAAGAAGATAAGGGGTTTGGTATATGCATAGCAGTCAGAAGAAGCCAAGGCTGTCTTATGTCACTTTTTTAAACCTTCTTTCCAGAAAATGTTAGCTAATACAACCATCTCATACAGTCACAAATTGATACATACACTGGCAGAGGTAGGAAAAATTATAAGGCATTTTTTTCTAATATTTAGGATCATTTGATTTAAAGTTTAGGTTTATGTTAATGTTAAAAGGCAAAAACAAGAAATGTTTAAAAGATGTTCTACAATTATTTGGATGACTGGACAAAATACTTGCTTGAACCTTACAAGACAGTGTGCAGGACTCGGAGAAAATGTATGGGGGATTTGTTATTTAGACAAAATGCGCAGTACTTAATAGATATATTACAATATTTTCAAATTCAAATATAAAGGTAAGTCTTTTTTTTTTTTTTTCCATTTCATCCAGGAGAGTACGGAGGAATTCACTGTCACTCAGACATGACTAAGGAAGTTTCTGTAAACTGATAAGATCATCAGCTTTATAATTTACCTTTATATAACTTAAATTTTGAAGAGTTTCATCTAATGATTATTTCTAGGAATGTGGTGTGCTATTCATTAGTATAAGAGCCTGATTTTCCTTTTGAAACTTCCGTTGCAGATTTTTATTTTGATCCCAAATTTTACTTGACTTTGGTCCTTTTTTCTCAGTTCAGGACAGGCTGGTATTTAGAATTGTATTCCCAAATTTGACGGAAATCTATTTCCAACTGAGATTCCATAGTAATATTTTATTTTTTTCACATTCTCTAATGTGTTTTTGAATATGCATGAGGTAATATTCATTTCAGTATGAATTCTCTTAGAGGATGAGTTATTAGTTATAGTGGGAAACCAAAGAGTATCAAAGAGTTAACAAATACAGCATTTCATGAAAGGTTTTCTGTTAGTGTAGTTGACATGAAATGGCTAAATAGAACAGAGTAACCATTTGTTACCTTCTATTGCAAGATTATTCCAAAGGGAGTGAGAAAGAAATTAGGTGGTAGAATGGGGAGGATAGTAGTGGAGTAGTGGATAGTAGTGGATCCTAGAGTCCTGAGATTGAGCCCTGCATCATGTTCTCTGCTCACCGAGGAGTCTGCTTGTCCCTCTTGTCTGCCCTGCTCATGTGCTCTTTTTCTCAGTCTCTCTCTCTCTCTCTCTCTCAAATAAATAAATAAATAAATAAACCTTAAAAAAAAGAAGTGATACATATATTAATAAAATACATAAGTAGATTTTATGGCATTTCATGAAAAAATAAATGAGGGAAAGGAAGACTAGGTACACTGATCATGGAGCAAGTTGTAATATGTAATAGGCAAATAAAGTGGATCTGATTGAGAAGATGAGATTTCAGCAAAGAATTTAAGGAGGTAAAAGATTGAGCTAATGGACATTTGTGGAAAAGGGATTCCACATGGGTACTAGGAACAACCAGAGGAAATGTCCTAAGAAAAAACATACCTGAAGCAACATCAGGAGGGAAAGGGAACACATGACAAAAGAAATTAGGAGAGACCTATCATGAGGGCCCTGTGAGCCTCTGTAAAGATTTTAGCTCTACCCAAAGAGTAATGAAGAGATACTGCAGCTTTCTGAAAGAAGTAACATGATAGGGCTTAGATACTAAAAGGTTCACTCTAACAGCTCTGCCAAAAAGGACTGTAGGTAGACAGAGGTAGGAGCTAGGGAATACGGTAGGAAAGAACTGTAGAAGACTAAGCCTTAGAAGTGATGACCTGGACAAGTTTAGCAATAGTGTCAGATTGGGTTTATTTTAATGGTAGAGTCATGAGATTTTCCTGGCAACTTAGAGGTAGAGTATGCAGAGAAGAGGGGTCCAATAAAAGCCCAAGATTGTGAACAACTTCAACGATGGGGTCAACTAAGAGTAGTGAAGTGAAAGGTAAAGGAGTTTGGGGGGAAATATTAGAAGCTCAGTTATAAAAATATAAAATTTCAGATTCATATCAAAATGGTGGCAGGTGAATTAATCAAAAGTTCAGGAGAGAGTTCTAGGAGAGAGAGATATATTTTAAGCTTATTAAAATACAGATGACATTTAACACCATTTGTATGTGATGAGATCATCAAAGCAGAGAATACGGATGAAGAAGAGAAGAGCACCAAAAATTAAGTCTATGGGCATATTATATAAAGATAGTTTCACAGTAGTAAGTGTAATCTGGATAGCATGCTTCCTTACTACATTAGGGCCTATTGGTGACTCCAGAGTGTGCTTATTTGTAATGAATAAACAATCTAATTTTGAATCATCATAACCTAAGGACAAATCCTTAGTAGGCTGGGGTGGTATGAGTTCATTAGGTCTTGGCCAAGGCCCTTTGAAAGGAGATGAGAATGAAAATAAAAGGATAGCCTAATTAATTAGGCTGACTCCAATCAAATGAAGATAATTCTCAAAATCCACAGGATTTTGCAAACCATGCAAGAAACCAACTTGTTTTGCATTGCTGCAAACACTTACAAATTCGCTTGCAAAGATTTTATGATCTGAAAATTACAGAAGGACATTCATGCAGTGGCACAAGAGTAAAAACATCATTTATGCCAATGTTATTTTCTTTGGCAGAAAGTTTATGAGTTCTTGTTTCAGCATTAAAGAGCAGGAGGCTATACATGACTCATAGCAGTTATTTTTTATTTCCATTTAGTAATCATTGTTTTAAATTGGAGTTCTCAACTTTTCATAGTGATGACCGAAGTCCTGAGAATCAGCTTTATATTTTTTAGAATTTCACAAGAAGGAACTGTTCTGATGATGACAATGACACAGAGAAAGAGAGAGAGAGAGAGAGAGAGAGACAGACAGACAGACAGACAGACAGAGAGGGAAAGGGAGAGAGAAAAGGGTTGGAAAACTATTGTTTTGTTGTTGTGTTGTGTTTTGTGTTTGTTTTTTAATCAACCTACTCCCAGCAACTCCCAGCATGTCTCCCTGATCTGCCTTCTGAGAAGTAATCATGTGATCACCTACTGTAATCACCTGATCAATGGGTTCTGCAAGAAGGTTTCAGGGACACAGGGAACTAATAAAAAAGAGCAATATGCTGTTATGCTTCTGGGTCATCTCCTGCTATGCCTCTAGCAGGAGAACCGAGAAAGTTTGGCAGACAGGAAAAATTAGAACCAGATGGTTGAAGGCCTTATTTGGACAAGTAGATATGGAGTTATGGGGTTGATTAGATAGAGTTATTTTCTAAATAAATTGATTTTCTTTGTTCAAAATAAGGCAGTTATTTTATAACTATCTTTACCTATTTTTACAAAACCTGACTTAGGAGTTGTCTTGTCCATTCAGTGATCTATCACTCACGTTCATGTTTCTCAGAGTGCGTCCAGTTTTCCACATGTGTCAGCTGCTTTGCTTCACCTCGGGCACAGCTGGTCCATTCATCTGCTTATTTGCTCAAGTTATTGAAAGACATGACCTTAGTTTGCCTTGTGAGATTTCTTATTAGCAGCGCATGTGCTTTTGCCTCTGATTTCATTGTTTATTCTGTTTAAGTGAAAGATGAAAGAGCACTGCTTCACTATGCAATTAAAAGTGACTTTATTAAAATAGAAAAAAACCTCCTTTATTTCTTCCTTTTTTGGAAAAATAATTACACAAAATTGCTATGAAGTTCTGAACCTTTCTATGCTTACCGACTCTATCTCCTCCTTCATTCCTCAGGGGCAACCACAATTCTAAAATACAGCTCTAGAATCTGTCATCATTTATACACTTATGTATGCATCTAAATATAATACAGGGTATTGTTTTATCAGATATAATTTTCATAGGTAATGCTATACTGTACATATCTTTGAGCAACCTGCTTTTCTCTTCATGAATTCTATTCTTAACATAGCTCCCTGCTGATACCTGTAGCTCTAGTTCACTCCCTTTAACTGTTACATTGTTTCCTATTTCAGGAATAACCATACATTTTTTTTCTTCCCTTGGTGGACATTTGATTGTTTCCAGATTTTTATTTTTATGATGAATACAACAATGACTGTTTTTTTTTGCATGTCTTTTGGGCACAGGCATAAATTTTCCACGATATGCTCTTAGAAATGGAAAAGCATGTTTTTAGTGAATTCAACATCTCCATAGCTGATCAAATCAATTTCCAAAGAGTTTTAGCAATTTACACTCTCATCAGCCATGGAAACCTTCCTTCCTAAAAGAATACTAGTATTTGGAATTTCTGAACCTTGTTTACTTATTTTAAAAACAATTAGTTACTGGTGAGGTTGGGCAATATATTAATATGTGACTTCTGGCATATTCTATTGAGGTTTGTGTTTTCCTGAATGATGTTTAGGAGTTCTTTATGTATAAGAAAAAAGTAGCATTTATGTATAAGAAAAAAGTAGCATTTCACAAATACAGCAAATATTTTATCCTTGTCCTGTTTGTTTGTTTATTTATTTATTTATTTATTTATTTATTTATTTATTTATTTTTAAATTAAAGATTTTATTTATTTATTTGACAGAGAGAGACACAGTTAGAGAGGGAACACGAGCAGGGGGGAATGAGAGAGGGAGAAGCAGGCTTCCCGCCTAGTAGGGAGCCTGATGTGGGGTTCAATGGAGCCTCGATCCCAGGATTCCAGGATCATGACCTGAGCCAAAGGCAGACGCTTAATGACTAGGCCACCCAGGCGCCCCTCTAACTGTCATGTTTTAAATATAATTAGTGGTATCTTTAGGGTATAGGTGTTTTCATATTTTGACCAAGTCAATTTGTCAATCTTTTTCTTTATGGTTTGTGCTTTGGGGTCTAGCTCAAGGTTATAAACAAAATTGTCATCATTTTTCTAAACACTTAAAATTTTTATTTTTCATACTCAGTTATGTAATATGACTAGAAAGTATTGACACTTTTAACCTTTCCCCACTATCTTGCAATACCACCTTTGACATATATGTATGATTTGTTTGTCAACTTCTCTTCTATTCCATTGGTTTATTTGCCCTTTCTTTCATAAATATCTCACTGTTTTAATTACTACTACTGTCAATATCTTACTTACTCTCTGATAGAGGAAGCACCTCTACTTCAACATTTTCCTGGAAATTTTTGGCCATCTGTTCTAATATGAATTTTAAAATGATTTTTACATTTACATAAAAATATGTCATATTTTTATGTGGATTGAATGAACTTGAGAGGATTGGTAACTTCATAATACTGAGTATTCTCTTACAAGTTTTACTTCCGTGATGATTTTAAGTAAAATTTTATAGATTTCTCCATAAATATTTTACACAAATTTTATTACATTTATTACTTCATATATTACTATATATTATATATATATAGTATATATACTATTGTGTATGGGATAGTATATATAATATATATATACTACACATATTATAATATATACATACTATATATTGATGAAAGTATATCAAAGAGACACAGAAGCCAACTGAAAGATATGGAGAGGAATGGCATCAATCATAGCAGTGACGTGGAAGAGGGAGAAGAAAGTGAAATATGCACACAGGGGAACTGAAAGAAAGTCTCTCTTATTGCGGGGCATGGCAAAAGGACCACCCATGGACCTCTGAGAGCTGCCCACTCAATGATTGCCCTACCAGGCTGTGGGCACACCTCAAACATCAGAGCTAGATACTTCCTTTACTTTGTTACCATATCCTCCCTTTTATTTTCTCTGCCAGCTTTTATTATTATTTTTTTTACTGTCTGGCTTCCAACCTTTGCAAGTTATCTCTGTTATGATAAACCAAAAATTTGTTACTATAATTCCTCTTCCTAGAAAACAAAAGAAAAGTCCCTATATATAAACTGTCAGAACCAAAAGAAACAAAGCCTTATTACCTTTATAACAAAGATATTTGCTGCTTCAAATGCTGCAGCAGTCTCTTTTCATCAAACATCATGAAAAATTACAGTGATATTGTATCACAAAAAGAAAAATGACAATTTTACAGCAATCGGACCCAAAGACATGGAATTCAACAAGCTATAAGAAAACACAGAAAGGTAATGCATTGACCTCAGTAATAAAGTTAATGAATAGACGGAGTATTTTACCAAAGAGACTAAAATTCTTCAAAAGAACCGAACAGAAATTCCGGAGGTCGAGAACTCAATAAATGAGCTGGAGAATGCATTAGAATGCACTGGAAATAGAGCAGACCAGCTGGAAGAGAGAATTGGGAGATCAATGCTAGAACAATGGAAATGATGCCGGTGGAAGAGGATCGAGAACAAAGATTTTTAAAAAGTGAAGAAACCTTATAAAAACTCTCACACTCACTCAGATGAGCCAATGTAAGATTAATGGGTATACTAGAAGAAGAGACAGAGGAGAAAGCACAGTGGGTATTTAAAGAAATAATAGCCGAGAACTTCCCAGACCTGGGGGAGGAACTGGATATTCAAGATCATGAAGCCAATAGAACACCTTATTATCTCAATGCAAAAAGACCTTCTCCAAGACACATTATATTTGAACTATCAAAAGTCAATGATAAAGAATTTTAAAGGCAGCTGGGTGGGTGGGGGAACCCATTAACCTGCAAAGATACTTCTGCCAAGCTATACGCAGATTTCTCAGGAAAAACTCTAGAGGCCAGGAGGGAGTGAAACATATTCAAAACAGCGAGAGATAAAGCAAGTAGCCAAGAATACTCTGTCCAGCAATGTCATCCTTCAGATATGAAGGAGAAATTGAAGCCTTCCTAAGCAAATAAAAGCTGAGGGAGTTCACCACCACTAGACTTGCCTTACAAGAAATATTGAAAGGTGTTCTTCAAGCCAAAAAGAACCTAATTAAGGTGATAGTCAGAAAACTCTCTTTCTTAGAATAGTATTTTAAGATGATAAATTAGACTCCATTAATATCTTTAATTTCTGCTCAACAGAACAATTCTTTTTTTTTTTTAAGATTTTTTTTATTTATTTGACAGAAAGAAACACAGCCAGAGAGGGAACACAAGCAGGGGGAGTGAGAGAGGGAGAAGCAGGCTTCTTGCCGAGCAGGAAACCCGATGTGGGACTCGATCCGGGGTCTCCAGGATCATGACCTGAGCCAAAGGCAGTTGCTTAACCAACTGAGCCACCCAGGTGCCCCTCAACAGAACAATTCTTAAGAAAATAAATGTATAATCCATACTTCAGGACAAAATATCCATATAATATATACATGACAAAGAACTATACCAAATATATATATATCTATTCATATAAAAATATATTTTTAACTATATACCTATGTATGTTTTAAAATATATATATTTTAAAACATTGACCATTTAATAATAGGTAAATATCCCAAATAAAAATGGGTAAATGATTAGACCACCTTTCACAAAAGAAGATATATGAATAGCCAACAAACACTTGGAAGTGCTCAATATCATAAGACACCAAGGAAACTGAAGCTAAAACCACAATGAGTATCATTGCATAAAAACAGAATAGTTAAAATGTAAAAGACTGACAATGCCAAATGGTGACAATGTTTAAGAGAAACTGGAACTTGTACACTGTTAGTAGAGATATAAAATGGTACAAGTACTTTAGAAAAATTTGATAGTTGCTGATAAAACTAACATTATACCTCCCCTAAAATCAGTAATTTCACTCTTAAATATTTACTTAAAAAAAATAAAATGACATTTTCACAAAAAGTTCGTAAGAATGGTCTTAGCAGCTCTAGCCAAAACAGCTTCAAACTGGAAACAACCTGTGTCCATCAACAGGAAAATATATAAACTAACTGACAGAGTCACATAAATGAATGGCCCTCAGCAATAAAATGGGAACCAACTACTGATACACAAAACAAACATGAATGAGTGCCCAAACTATGCTGAGTGAAATAAATAGTACATAAAGAGCCTGGGCTATATGCCTCTATGTGAATGTCTAAAAAACAATGTGTAACCAATCTCTGATGGAAAAATGAGAAGAGTGGTTTCCTTTGAGGTAAAGATTGGGGATGAACTGGAAAAGAGGTGAGGAAATTTTCTGGCATTATCATAGTGTTCTGTATCTTGATAAGAATAGGATTACCCAGATGTATTCATTAGTCAAAACTTAGAAAATTTGGGGGCGCCTGGGTGGCTCAGTTGGTTAAGCCACTGCCTTCGGCTCAGGTCATGATCCCGGGGACCCGGGATCGAGTCCCACATCAGGCTCTCTGCTCGGCGGGAAGCCTGCTTCTCCCTCTCTCACGCCGCCTGCTTGTGTTCCCTCTCTGGCTATGTTTCTCTCTGTCAAATAAATAAAATCTTTAAAAAAAAAAAAAAACTTAGAAAATTTGCCTTAACATTTGTATGTTTTGTATGTAAATTTACATAATTTTAAACAAATAATTGAACTCCAGTTAATGATATGAATGCTCAAGTATTTAGGGAGAATAGAATGAGGAAAATGAGATAGATTAATGTTGGCTAGAGGGATGGAGGTGTGTAAGGCAAATTCAGTAAAATATTAATGATTAAATCTAGGTTATGGATAAATGATCACTCTAAAAGTCTTTCAATTAATGTTTGAGTTGTTTAATAAAATACCCAGAAAGTTGATGCTGTCTATTAGCTATTACCTATCCTCAACTAAGTATAAATGATTTCTTCTCAGAATGTATCATAATTTTTAAAAAAATGTGCATCAACAAAATAAAAAACATTTTTTTGGTGTGGTTTGTCTTCTTTTGGGGAATGGGATTAAAAAAAAAAAAAGATGTGACTGCAGATTGACCCATGAGCTGGACACAGGTACTCTGACTCCTCACTGGCTCTACTGTCCTTGGATCGTCAGTTTCATTTGCCTTTCCCACTCCCAGAGGCTGCTCTAGGGACTCAGCCTTGAGATGGTGATCTTGAAAGACCTTCATGGTATATATGACTGAGCCCCATTTGGACCTCTTTATAAGCTTTAAAGATTTGGAAGGCGAATACAGGGATCCATTTATCTTGCCACCACCAAAGGCAAGCGTTATTTCCCTGTGCTATTATTAAAACTGCCACTTACCAACCTGGAGTGGCCTGCCTGTTTTATTGATCTCCCCTACTCTCTCTGTATAGGGGCTGGTTTCAGATTATACCCAGGAAGCTCCTGGGAGGGTCATGAACTTACATCTTCTAGGAGAGATGTTGGATTCCTGCTGCGGGACACCTCTGAAATTATTTGAAGATGGTTTTTGAAGTACACTAGCACATATGAAAAACTGTGTGCAATGTTTTCCAAAAATTATTTCTCAAGATTTGGGTCACTTTAAGTGCTCATATTTCTTGCCCCTTACCTACAGCTTTCTCCAAAATAAAAACCTATCTGCCAATATTGGCAAGTCTGCCTTAATTATTAAAAACCTAAATAATATGAATACCTTATTGGTACATTTCAGCTCAATCTTGGAGTAGAAGAACCTTGACTGGTATGCGTTTCTTAAAAATAATCCTATTATTTTTATCTTAGTCTTGCATATTGAGTGAGACTTGCAACTATTATGGGTAGTAAGAATGGAAGTCCCTAGATACATTTCTTGAGTAGAATATTTAGTCGTCCCAGCAGGCTTATTCTCAATAATACAGGGAAATCTCATTTTATTCAAAAAGGCACAAGCTTCATCTTCAAAGTACATTGGACTGTTTAATGTAAATTGACCTGTATGTGGGAAAGCCAAAAAAAAAAAAAAAAAAAAAAAGAAACACAAAAGACTTTAGATACAGATGAAATCCAATAGATGGCAGCGAAATACAGAAAAATCACTGATCCTTGACTGCTTACTTGATTGCTTTCAGCAGTAAGCTGCTAGTCTATTGCCAATTAAAAACCCCCATAAATTATAGAATCTTTTTAGAATCACACTTTTAAAATGCTGTGAAGTCTTGGACAAGAAATAGCTCCAGATTTACTGGGTCCATGAGGATGTTGTGGCTTTGTGGGATGAAAGGTCGCATTTGAGGTTACATAAGCATGTCTGCGGTAAATTCAAGTGTGGCATCAACATGATTCAACGGTCCCTGTGTGAATTCTAAATCCATCTCACAGCTGATAATTCTTGAAAGATGAAGCTGTATTTAATTAATAATGATAATTCATGGGTGGAAAAATGGCTCAAGATGAGTCTGGAGATAGGCAGGGATTAAGCTTTGCAGGAACATCTAGTCTTTATTAAGGATTAGTGGTTTCACTGTAAGTGTGAAGCATAATACAATGGAGCTTAACTCCAGCTTTTCATTTTTATAACCTTTTGAGGAGTTAAACAACAACAACAAACAAACATACACACAAATAAACAAACAAACAAACAAGAAACCCAGCCAACTTCCCTACAGATCTCCAGAAATACTGATTTGAGTTTTCTGAGAAGGAGGGGTCTGAGAATTGACATTTTTAAGTTTTCCCAAATGATTCTAATGTGCAGCCAGGGCTGAGAACCTCTGCACCATAGTGAAGACCACGGGCTCTGGAATCAGAAACTTGGAATTCGATCTGTGCTCTCCCCACTTCTTAACTTAGTGAATTTTATACATTATTTCATCACTTTAAGCCTGGGTTGACCCTGATGTAAAATAGTGACAACAGTTTTACTTACCTTATAGGATTAGTTTTGGAATTACATATGAGTCACTACATTTCTAGTCTTTAGCTTTAAATAGTTCTATACATTCAGTGTACTTGTGACTGCTTTTGAATGTGTTCTTTGCCTCTCATCTGCGGAACTCTAGTTTACATTTATTATTACTGTGGTATTTTATTTTGACATTGATTCATGAATTGCATAGTTGACATTTATATGATTCATTTAAAGACATTCATGGTGACATGAATACACATTAGTATCAAATTCAGAAGTACAGTTATTAAATCAAATTGTATTTTTCTAAATAAAATCACCATAGAATTATTTTTTACAGTACAGGTATAAGGATTGCCACATAGAATTTGTCTTGATATCAGTGAGGCTTAAAACAACAATTTATTTCACTTTCAATTCTGTCAGTCAATTCAAGGTGGTCTCAGATGGGCTGTCCTGGCAATCCCACCTGTGTCAACAGTTAGCTATTGGGTTGGCTGTGGTGTAGGATGGCTCAACTAGGATGACTCATTTTGGCTCCAAGTGGTCTCTAATCTTCCAGCATATTAATTAGTGTTTCTTATCCTAGGATGGCTATGCATGCAAAGCCTCTTGATGCCAAGGTTTGGAATTGGTACACCATCACTTCTGGTGCTTTCTGTCTGTCAGCCTGAGTCACAAGATCAACCCAGACTTAAGAGGTAGGAAATAATGCCCAATTCCTTGATGGGAAGAGATGCAAGGGAAGAGACACAGGAAAGCGTGAAAGACCGGGCCTTGTTTGCAGTTTTCCATGGTCTTTTTGAGGTGTCTCCAAAAATAAAAATTCTAGCTAGTTGTTGGGAATTATAGAGATGAATACCAGCTGATCTTCAAGAACTTTATCATAGTTGAAATGATGCGCTCCCAGTCACTCTAAGCAATCAAGCTTGGTTAGATGTCATTTTGTACATATAATGCAGAAATGACCAATGCCTTAGTTAGAAAATTTGATGAGGAGTTACTGACATTATCTTTGAATTTTAAAATTTCATTCTTTGAGAGATTTTATTCTGGAATTTGAAAAGTCAGTAGAAATATAATAACAGATAAATGACATTATCAAGGGCTCAAATATGACAGGTAAATCTTAAAAATGTTTAAATAAAATATAGGAGGATATCTTTATGATACAAGCAAAAAAACACTAAAAGATGCTTAACCTAATACTAATGCTAATAAGGTAGGTAGAATAACCAGAGAAATAGAAATTTTATGATAATGAAGCACTATTACACAGTTACTAGATTAGAAAAAAGAATTAAGGATCTGTCACTATTAAATGTAGGTAGGAATGGGGATCAATAGGGACACATGCATTACTTTTGTTGGGAGTGCAAATTGGATGACCACTTTGGCAAGAATCTGGCATTATATTGTGAAGCAAAAATATGCAAAACCTGTAAGCCAGCAATTTGATTCTTAGCTTAGGAGAAAATATTTCACATGTGCCCAAGGAAGTAAGTAAAAGAGTGTTCAGAACAGCATTATTCTCAATAATAATAATAAAGAAACAAGCCAAATGTCCATCAGTGGAATGAATAAAATAGCAGTGTATTCACAACAAGGAATATAACTCAACACTAACGCGGAAGAGATTATAGTTTCAATTGTTATGGTTTCTACAATTGACTCTTGGCACATCAAATATCAGTCTTTTCCTCAGATGCCAGCTTCTGTGTACTACAGTCCTATTAATCTGAAATGATAATGATTAAAGGCAGTGGACTATTCTTGTGTAAGTTAGAACTGATCGGAAATGTGGGGCTAGTTTACTATTTCCAAAACAAATATCCCTAAAAGATAGTTGTCATGACAAGAATTCAATCCTAGATTACCTGTCAGAGCATCAACTATGGTTCTCTGACTGATCCACACTAATTAGGATCTTCTGTCTGACTGGATTCCTACCTTCATTCCTAGTGTTTATTTCAGTTGTTTGTTTGGATTAGTGCCCATATCTCTCCATTGGCTATTTCTGTCTCATTATTCCTAACACTATTTCTAGTATTCTTAAAGGGTGTGTGTTTGGGGGGGGGGGCATCTCAATAGTACTGACGAGTTAATCCTCCTGCTATTATATCTTCTCCTATCAATATAGTGACCCCAAGAGGTGACTTAGCTTGAGCTGAATTCAAGTCCAAACATGTCTGTTGGTCTTACTGATTTAGAACAGCTGACCCCCCCTGGCATGGGCCAGGCCCTCTCCCCAGATTGTTGCCAACATTCCATTATTCTGCTCCATCAGAGTTTTGCTCACCTGCTGCCCAATAGGATCTCCCAATACATCTCATGGTATAGTCATGTGGCTTATAAAAATTGGTTACTGGGGTGCCTGCGTGGCTCAGTCACTTACTCATCCAACTCTTTATTTTGGCTCAAGTCATGCTTTCAGGGTCCTGGGATTCAGCCCTACTTTGGGCTCTGTGCTCACTGGGGTAGCTGCTTGAAGATTCTCTCTCTTCTCTCCCTGTGCCCTTCCCCCTACACATGTGTCCTCACTTTCAAATAAATAAATCTTTTTTAAAAAATGGGTGTATGTTGGTTAATTGAATTTAAATAAAATAAAATTTTATTTAAAAAACTGGCTGTCTATCAGTTCTCCTGGGGAGTCCCTAAATGATCCACTTCTTAACTTATTGTCATCAAATAAACCTTAATTCTACCCTGAAATGCTGAATAATTCCATCCTCAATTTCCACCAATTATTACAGAAATTTAATTCAATGACTATTTCTCCACAGATATATTTCTTGTATTTCAAGTTTTTAACTCTCTCTTGTAGTATATAGTATACTATATTCATATAGTAAACACACTCTAGGTGTAAATATTTTGAGAAAAAACTTCTTCAGGATTAATTGCTTAAATACACAGCTTTCTTAAATAGTTTAACTCCCTAATCATCACTACAGCTATATCCCTTGAGCTGCAAACATCTTACAGGTAGTTGATTCAATGGTTGCCTAAGATTAAAGTTAGAATTATAGTATTAATCAGGGACTTTCCTAGTGAGGTTCTAGATACAATGAAGCATATTAACAATGAAGTCTTGTTTTTTTTTCTGTGATGACTACCACTGGAAGGTGCTTCCTAGTGAAAACATGGAACTAATTAAGTCCTTTTGAAACCACTGGCCTCAACTGGAGTTGGGGGGAAAAAAAACTTAAGAGAAGAATCTCAGAAAACGGTTAGAGGAGAGATATTTGTGGAAAGCATCTCAAAATAAAAATAAAGGAAAAAATAATGGTTATTGAAGTCAAAACAAGAATCAAACACTATGAAAAAAAACCCCACATTTGCTACCTAAGTTGATGGAAATATACAAATGCAAAGGACACAGTAAGACTTGATGTAACATTGTCAGGAAATGTCATGGGATGGGAGGCAGGGACACAGTTCCAATAGTCTTCCCATCCTTTGTACCACTTCAGCCCCATTTGGTAAATTAGAGAAATTGTCAGAGGCAAGTGGAAGGAAGGTTCAGAAAGGTAAAGAACAAAAACAATTACTTGTGCATTCAATTATTATTTATTAAGCCCCCACTGTGTGCCACAAACTTTCTCAGGCACTTGGAATATACCATTACACCAAGCAGACAAAAATCCAAGTCCTCTTGAAGAATTTTGTGGTGGGAAACAAACAGAATAGCATACATTGCATGTTGTTTTTAGTATTTGGTGTAGCTGAAAGGGTACTTGATGAGTGAAGAAGACAAATATTGATGTGCTGTTGTTTAAACAGTATTTATAAGATCATCTTATTTTTCTAGTCTTTCAGTATTTTTACTGCATTAAGTGCTACTATATACCAGAAACCAATGGAGGAACATGAAGGCAGCCTGCAAAAGCCTTCTGCCCATTCCATCCCCCACAGAACAGTTAGAATACTTACAAAATAAACAGACAAAAATAAATAAAAGGAAGAGGAAATGTAGAAGAAAGGGTAGGGGAGAGAAAGGGGAGAAGGGAGGAAAAAGGGAAGAGAGGAAAGGAGGGAGGGAGGAAGGGAGGGATTGGAGGAAGGGAGGGACAGGGGAGGAGGACATGACAGAGGAAGAAAAAAAAAGGAAAAAGGAGTGAAGGATGCATGGTAGGAGGGAGGGAATTAAGAAACCAAATCTGATTACATGTTCCCTTGCAGGACGCTAGGGATGCTTTCCTTCACTCAGAATAAAATTCATACTCTGCCTTATTGACACAGGCCTGTATAATCTGCTTCCTGTTATCCTCACACTTCATACAGTTCACTCTCTTTCTTTCTTTTTCTTTTTTTAATATTTTATTTATTTGACAGTGAGAAGCACAGCTAGAGAGGGAACACAGCACGGGGAGTGAGAAATGGAGAAGCAGGCTTCCCGCCGAGCAGGAAGCCCGATGTGGGGCTTGATCCCGGGTCTCCAGTATCGTGACCTGAGCCGAAGGCAGTCGCTTAACCAACTGAGCCACCCAGGCGCCCCAGTTCACTCTCTCTCTTACCTGAGGTACATTAGCCACATTACTTTTTCTCTTTTTCAGTTTTTCTACCACCAAGCGTGTTCCTGAAGAAGGTCTGGTAGGAGATGCTCCCTGCACCTGAGAGAACCTGAATTGCCAAGAGCTGGTTTATCAACGTCATTCAGATCTGAGTTCAAACGCCACGTCTCTGATCACTTCTTATAACCCAGTCTTTATTGTGCTACCTTTTTTTTCATTCTCTGTGGAGCCCTCTCAATGTTCGTCATCATTCTTACTTACAACCTATTTATCTACTTATCAACCCCCACTAGAATCTAAGCTCCATGAGACTGTAGATGTTGTCTATTTATAAAAGCTAAGCAGATATCGTTCTCCCCTCACACATGCCATTATAATAATGAGAAACACATCTAAGTAACATAACTGAAAAGCAAAAAAATACCATTTGATAAGAACAAGTAGAGTTCAATGAGACATCTAAAATGATGGAAAAGTGATCTACACTTAGACTATCAGAAAATATTTCCTGAAATAAGTAAGCAGTTTTATGATAATAAATAAATATAGACTTTGAATATAGACAACAGGAGGGAATAAGTTTTGTTCTGAGCTGAAATGTCAGTGGAAGAATTCCTAGTCTTGGAAAGGACTACAAAACTTTTCCATGTTACCAAGAACAAGGCTCTCAGGAGGTCACAATGAGAGTCAGTTATACAAAGTCCATGATTTGAACTGAGAATATCCTTCATAAGAAGAAGATACAATCTGTTTCACAACTTTCAAGGAAATGACATAGTCTTGGCACCTATCAGAAGCTTCTCTAGGGGAGTAGTGAGTATTCTCATGATCTAGAAAACAATGTGCTAGTGAAAGATCTAAATAGTTTACTCTATGAGTGAAGTGTCTCTTGACAACTCTCAATTTTCGTTTACAATGTCAAATGGGAGGAACATGCTAATGAAAATAAAAGTAAACCTTGGCAATAGAAAAGAGATAGAGAAGCAAAGAATTTGAGTTCCTAAGTGGAAAATCAATATATCTATTATTTTAAGTAATAGCTGTGAAACGTCTTCTATATATGCTGGAAGGTAATCCCTAGTAGTAAACAAGGCAGATAAAGTCCTTTCCACAATGGGTACATTTTGGAGTTTAAAACAAGACATGAACATATACATGAGTAAATATACAGTCTATCCTATGTTGGTGATTTCAACCCTTCTACCCCAGGACCAGGTTTATTCCCCACAGAGCTCATGTGTAACTCAAACTAGAATAATGAGAACTTCTATGAACATCTTTCCCAAAGTTGGGAAAATTGTGTTTTATAAATTTTTGCAACTTTTAAAAATTTGCCTCAAAACATAAGAATAATTGCAATGTTTGTGATAATCCCATTATATATATTTATAGCTCATGATGAGATATCCAAGATCATTTTTAATTACTCTTCAATCTGCCCCCTTCGTCACTGGCATGGATATTGGACAAATTCTAAGGGAACTTAAGAATGTTCTGGTATTCATATGTCTTCAATTTTTGACTCTGGAGGTATTATTCAAGGGAAATGAGATTTTATCCTCAAGCTAATGAAGTACTCATTTAGAACACAAGAAGTTGGACCATGAACAACTGGCTCTGAGGTAAAATAGGATTGTATTAAAACAGAAAAACCTATCTGAACAGTATTCTGGAAAATTATCAAGACATTTTGACATGGAGGGTGAGCTTTAGAAAAGGATAAATGCATTTATCCCTATGAAAAAATTATTTCTACCTTCTCGGTCTTGATTTTTCTGATAATATACAGCGTTCTTATTGGGCCATATGTTCAACAACATCATAAACTTAGAAAATGTCCCAATTTTATCATTTCCCTGCTGTTTCTGCCTTGTTTTAAGGTAAACTTACTTCCAGTGTTGGTGCATATATACTTTCTGCGATTACCCATGCTGAGAAATATGACACCATGTAGTTCTCAGGATGTGCATGTGTGCATAGTGGGAGAGCCTGGAAAGAACAGAATGTCTTAAGCAAGAATAAAAGACGTCTCTCCTTCTCTGAAAGTCGTTGCCTTTTGTTATTCTTTAAAAGTATTTTCCTTTTTTTGTCCCCCACATAGACTATTTAAATTATATTTAAGATGTAGAACATAAGGAATAACGCTGAGGACCATAGGGAAAGAGACGGAAAACTGAATGGGAAATCAGAGCAGGAGACAATCCGTGGGAGACTCTGGACTTGGGGAAACAAACTGGGGGTTACAGAAGGGAGGGGGTTGGGAGGATGGTATAACTGGGTGATGGGCATTAACAAGGGCACTTGTGGTGATGAGCACTGGGTATTATATACAACTAATGAATCACTGAACACTTAAAAAAATTCTCCATCTTATAAAAAAGAAGAATGTTACTAACTATAAAATTTATTGAAGCTGGACATAAAGCCATTATAGTTTATGGAACTCTATTTACTCTAGTTCACTCTGCAGAACAAGTATAGTGTAGTTGAGTTTCCCCCTTCCTATTAATTCAATGGAAAAACATGCAATAAAAATTGAAATAATTAAGGAGAAACAATGACTGTGGAACTAAGATTTCAGAAGAAGATGTTTCTCCAAAAGGGCAGCAGGGATGAAAACACTTAGTTTTCTATGGACATGACCTAATGTCTTCTATTGTCTTCATAAAGTTGAAGTCAAACCAATAGCTTCCATATTGCTACAGGGAACTACACTAACTAAGAAATCACAAACTAATATTTGGAGGGGACTTTGTAGCTCTGAGAGATTCCAGAACTCACAATTAACACTCCTACAGAAAAGTTCTAAACAAAGCCAAACTTCCTTACTTGTCTTATTCCGTGATGAATTGTAATCTCCAAGGGCAGACATAGTTGTTGTGGAAGAAAATGGCTACACAAATTACAAGGAAGTATTAAAAAGCTTCTATAGGTAAAGCCGACCTGTTTTACTTATGACTATCATCTAGTACCACAGCATGGGCAGTTATAAAGAAAGAAAGAAAGAAAGAAAGAAAGAAAGAAAGAAAGAAAGAAAGAAAGAAAGA
>PITA01000979.1:0-222565 GCA_004023965.1 Spilogale gracilis
TAACTCTCTCCATCTCCCCACCCACCTCTTTTTTATTTAATTTGGCATTTGACTCCGTAACTAGGTGACAATTAAAAAGAAAGGTTCAGCCTTGCAGTCTGAGTCTATACTGCCAGAGATCCCTTGTTGAAGAAATCTGTCAATAAACAACCTCAGCAAACTGAGAAACTAATCAATTGCCTCCCTAAAAATATCTTTAGCCTGGAGAGATTCAGAATTAGATATAACAATGAGCTAAATCAATATAAAATTAGTATACTGAGTAACTGATTTAGACTTGTGAATTTAAACCAGACTCTTACTAAGTTCATCAACAGTAACAGAACATTTAAGAGAAATAAAGATTCACCACATCTAAAGGTATTATAAACTATGCTCATAAGCGATGTTTTATTAGTTGACAACTGAGGTATAGAAAATCAAATACAGTATATTAAATTTGACTCCAGTTAAGTTTTAGGAAACATAATTAAATTGCAAAGCCTGCTTGGAAGTAAATTTTAAATTCTGCTAAATTTATAAAATAATTTATATTAAAAAGTATTAATAGTCAATTCCAGAGAATGAAACCATGAGATCTAAAACCTCTGAATCTTGCCATAACATTTTAAGGATTAAAGCACTTTAAAAAATCAGTGCTTCTTGTGAGTAACAACTTCTAAGAATCTTCTATAATCAGTATATGGATAATAGTAATAATTCAAAGGGCTTAAAAAGTATTTAAAAGCAATGATCCTGAAAAAAAGATCTACAGAAACAGATTAACTTGGAGCTCACAGAATGTGGGATTCTACTTTCCAAAGTTAGGATAACTGGATAAAATATAAATAGGCTACTCTGCCTCAGCTTTTCCAACTTCAACTATCAACTGCATTGTTCTTGGGGGAAAAAAGACTAAAGGAGGATATCTTTTATTGGAATGTTAAAAGGCCTGAATTTAGGAGACAGGCTAATTAGAAAAATAAATATAATCAATTGTGCCAGCTGACGTAGGAGCACATGCGAACTATGGCAACGTGAAGCTAGGAGTTAAACTGTATAAAAAATAAGTAACTTTAAAACTCTTATCTACTATTTAAAAACATTTACATATAAATATGATTAACCATATCAAGCTCGCAAAACTAAAGTTTAAATCGTGCAAGTCAACCGTACTGATCTTTCCAATTTTCACATATACACTCTAAGTGACTTAAGTCAAATGTGATACAGGAATCTTTTAGTCCTACTAGACCATAATTGTGAAGGTGGTAAGTTATGGATTTGGAGGGAATTCATCCTAGTTTCTTTTGAAACTGCAATTATCATCTCTTTGCCATTATTTCCCCTCCCTCCCTCCCTTCCTCCCTATCCCATCCCATCTTCCCTACCACAGGACTCAAAATTAGACCCTACAAATATATACCTAGATTTCATGTTCTTCCTTGCCAAAAATAGGCCTAGAGCAATCTTTTGTGGTTCTATAACTGTAAATTTCTCTAGCTATCTTTCAAATACCATGTTCTAGAACTGACAAAATAGAATGGAATTTAAACTGTCTCCACCCACTTCCCACTACATTATACCCACCACATCCCCACCCCCAGATGAAAGTTAGGTTGATAAATGGATTTTGGAGATGAAATAAAGCCAGACATCAAATAACTTACTTGAAATCCATCTCTTACCTTCTGTACTTAACCCTGGACTTGATGTGAACTTGGCTACATCAACAATTTTTACAGCAAATTGTTGCCCAGTTTCTCTGTTGATACATCGTCGTACAACACTGAAGGGACCCCTTAAAAAAAAAAAAGGCCAAGTTTAATTCATTGATTCATTGCTTTTAACTAACGTCCCTATCAACATCTCACTGATGTCTCAGTGTCTACTATGGCTATAGTTTAAGATCAAATTTAAGTACCATAATTTTGAACATATTTTTCTATTATCCATGAGGTAAATAATTCATAAGTTAAAGTTATTAAACCAGAATAGAAAACAAATCCGATTTCAAAATGACTTATGGAAATTCTAACTAGTATTCTTCTTATATTCAAGGCAAATAATTTTTGTAATATTCTACATATATTATCAACATCCTAAAGTAAGAAATCACAGTGGTAGTACACACAGGTTTTACCTTTTGAAGCAGAAACTTAAGCCATTCTTGACCCCTTCCCCTTTCACCTTAACCACCACTTACCCAATCTTCACTAACAGGTCCTACTGACTTTCTCTCAAATCTCTCTCAATCCTGTCCACCTCTCTCCAGGTATCATATCCTAGGTCTAAGCTACTACCATCTTCTACCAGGACTACTGAAGAACTTGTTTCTCCTACTCATCTTGGAATCATGTTTTAAAAATGGAAATCTAATCTTATGTTTCTGCTCAAAATCCCAGAGAAAGAAGGTATTTTCAATGCATATATTTAGTTAAGAACCGAAAACCATAAATAATTCCCAAATAGGAAAATACACCCCGGTAAAATCTGGCCAAAAGACTCAAGGAGGCACTTTTGTCACAAAGAGAAAGCCCTGCATGATTTTGCCTCCAACAACCTCTCCAAGTCTCACAAGAAGTTACAAAGAAATCTATCTTCCTTAAACTTCAAATTAGAATTATTCGAAATTGCCATAGGAAAGGAAGTACTTTCTACCAGGAGAGCCACTGAGCTACTCATTTGAGTCATCCACCTTTCTCCCTAAATTGGTGGCTTTCAATATTGGTCATACAATTCAGTCAACTGGGATGATTGATAAAACACCAATGCCTGGGCCCATGCATTACATACATACACATGTGGGCACATACAGTTCCTTGTGATTAATAGTTATCAAATAAGTATATGAACCAAAGATAATTCATAGATTGATTTGTACACATACATGCTTGAATTGACTACTGAATAATACGGAATACAGTAACAACATATTATAGCAATTTATCTGAAGGCGAGTATAGTTTAAGTCACTAAATACAAGTATATGTACACAAATGTGTATCCCCCCCACCAGGAAAAATAACTCCCTCATTAGCTTTTACAGATAAACACAGTAAGTATGTAAGTGTGGATGCCCATGGTCATTGAGCAGATAAGTAATTTATTTACATTGGGGCACTTGTGATCCTGCTTGCCTTAAAGAAGTTTGTCTTTCTCTCAATTAGGGAAGAAAAGAAAAGAATATAATTTAACCCAGACTTAAACAATTCTCTAACATCATATGAATTAGTTGATTTCACCATACCATCATCTGAACATCAATTACACCACAGCCTCAAATCTCTCTCTTCAACCTGACAAAGCTCAACTGGAAGGGGAAAAAATGGTAGTAATGTGCCTTTCAGAACTCCGAAGAAAAAGGACCTTTTCAACAACCACTCCAAACTCCTCAAAGATTTTGCTCTAAGAGAAGACGATATAACAAAGGCAGGCAGGATTCCCACAAATGTTTTCATTCTCAATCTGGATGTCTTACTTCTGACTACTTATCCTGACAACAGCAAGCAATTTCAGGAAATGCTTACTGTAATTAGTTTTTGTCCACATATAAGCCCTTGGAATTCTATTTATATATACATTTGTGTACTGTGTTTCAATTCACTACATCTTTTTGGAAATTTTCCAAGATCTGTATGTGGGATTATTTGTGGACAATAGAGTCAATTTTTTACTTTTTCCTGTTTGATGAAAGGTGAGGAAGAAAAGCAAAGCTTCTCTCCCTGCCCTTTTAGTAACAGTAAAATGAAGAAAGCTACAGAAAAAGGAGAGAAAAGAAAATTTGGAGAGAGAAAGAAAAGGCATTTCAGTCTATGAATAAAAGTCAAACCCAACCCTCAATTCTTCAGGCTAATTCTATAATGTGAAGCAAGGAAAATGAGTTTATTTATTAACTACTGATGACCTGAAGACAGGTCAAAAAGTAAAGCATTGCAACGGCACTCAGGGAGTTAGCAAAAGTGAATCAAATTTAGTACACACAAAAGACACTGAAATATACTTTAAGTTTTTCTCACGATTTAATCCATCAACCGGAAACTCAGTGGAAACTGATAAAAATTTAAATGAGTATACGGTGTCTGCAATTTTAGCAGGATTTGAGTACCTTTATTTGGTTGATAGGTAAGATGGGCAGGCAGTACTCTGAAAACTCTGGCTTGGTTTCCCATCTTAAAAAGAGAGGGTGTAATAAAGTGTGTATAATACAGTAATTGTTTTATACTTATTAATTATACTGGAATGATATTTTAAGGAACAGCAAAAATTCAGGAGGCCTAAGTCTGGCCATTCATCTGGCTGAAACTCTTCCATGCTTGAAATCTCATCCTTACTTCTTTTTTCTTTTGTAATCTATGGTACAGCTGATTCTCAAGTATTTACGTGTGGGAAAATATTGACAGATAGTTGTAAGCCATCATCATAAGCTATTATCTTTCTCATATGTCTACTAATTCTGGCCAGCATGTTAATCAAAATGAAATAAGATAATTGATAGCATTTCAGATTTGATAAAACAGATGTTCTTTGTTCAACACTTTTAGAATATGAATTTATTTTTTTATTGTTACTTAAATTTTTTTTCAGTGTTCCAAGATTCATTGGCCATTCCCCACACCCAGTGCTCCATGCAATAAGCGGCCTCAGTACCCACCACCAGGCTCTCCCATCCCCCCACCCTCTTCCCTCCAAGTCCCTCAGTTTGTTTCTGTCTCCAAAGTCTCTCTTGTTTTGTTTCTCTCCCTGAATTACTCTACTTCCCATTTACTCTCCTTCTCCTACTGTCTTCTATATTACTCCTTATGCACCGCACGTAAGTGAAACCATGTGATACTTGACTTTCTCTACTTGGCTTATTTCACTCAGCATAATCTCTTCCAATCCAGTCCATGTTGCTACAAAAGTTGGATATTCATCCTTTCTGATAGAGGTGTAGTATTCCATTGTATATATGTACCACATCTTCTTTATCCATTCATCTGCCGAAGGGCACCTTGGCTCTTTCCACAGTTTGGTGATTGTGGCCATTACTGCAATGAACACTGGGGTACATATGGCCCTTCTTTTCACTACATCTGTATCTTTGGGGTAAATGCCCAGTAGTGCAATTGCAGGGTCATAGGGTAGTTCTATTTTTAATTTTTTAAGGAATCTCCACATTGTTTTCCAAAGCGGCTGCACCAGCTAGAATATCAATTTTGATAAGGATTGTGGCAGAAAGTTCCATCTGAGGCAGGTGTCAGCTTGCAGAATTCTGTTTTTAAGTAAAAGGTCAGTGGAACCAGAATATGTTGCAAGTGAATAAATATTGCTGTACCACGGCCCAAGGTTTTGAAAAGAATGCAGCTGCGTCTCTATGCAGTCAGAGTCCTCTCCTCTGGTTTTCATTTATGTGAAGAAAAGTTAAGTCCAGGAAATGAGCAATTTAAAAAAAAAGATTTATTATTTTAGAGAAAAAGAGAGGAGTGGCAGAGGGAGAGGGAAAGAATCCTTAAGTAGACTCCTTGCTGCGGGGGAAGCCTGACAAAGGGCCCTGAGGATCACGACCTGAGCTGAAATCAAGAGTCAGATGCTTAACCGAATGAGCCACCCAGGAGCCCTGGAAATTAACAATTTTGATACCAAAAGTAAATACATCAAAAAAGGAGACTAGAATTAAGGCTGAAATCAGGCTAGGGTATAGTATGTTGGCTTCCAGGATAATAGATTTAACACAATGCATCTACTTTATTTTCTTCCCCAGACCCCACTAAAATAATACCAAAGGAGCTACCACTTTTTAAAAAGGACTAGGAGAACTAGAGGTGACAATAGTAATATTCAAATTTGGGAAGCAAGAGAGCAGTGATGGAGTAGTGGTAACTGACTTAGCTGAAGTACAAAGAGAAAATAAGGCAAGTTCATAAATCAAACCCACTTACACTCCAGAATTCTCAAGAAACTCTTCAACTGGAAGCACCAGATAATCCTGGAACTAGAGGGTGGGGCTAAAAGAAGAGGTTTGAATGAAATCTCTAAAGCAGTAGTTAGAGCCCTAGACCCCCTCCCTACCCACACTCCATCCCACTGTGCAACTGCCCTACCGTCATTCTATCAGAGACTGACTCTAGAGAGGATAAAACACAAGGTCTGAGAACTCGGGGCACAAGGCAGTTGAAGAAGTGGGTACTAGTAAATGGAAAGCAAGAGGACTGAGTGATCACACACAAACTGAATGGAGACAGCCCCATTCCTTTTCCCTTTAACGGGGGGGGGGGGGGATGTCAGAAGCTAGGGCTTTAGCCTTCAGGCAGGAGGAGAGATATTTTCTGGTGTGTATCTGACCAGGCCAGAAGGAAAGACCTATAGATAATGACTTAAAATTCTCAATGAGCTCTGCCCTTAAGTTCAGAACTCTCAATCGCTTTCAGTCCCTCTACTGCAGGACTTCCAACCTCAGCATTACTGACATCTTGGCCTGGATAGGTCTTTGTTGTGCGAGGATGTCCTCTGCATTGCAGGATGCTTAACACCAATTGGGGCAGCACCCCCTGACCCAGTTCTGACATCCCAAAATGTCTCCAGAAATTGTCCTATGTCCCCCTGGGGGGCAAAACTGGCTCTAGCTGAGAACCACTGCTCTATGCCTATTCATGAGTACACCTCCAACCTTCCAAGATATCTGGAGAATAGTCTGTAATTTGGAAGATAGAGATCACAAAATGGAAAGAGCAACCTAAAGGAAGAAGACTAAACAAGAAAAAAAACTGCCTTAAACTACCACGAATATCCTCAGAAAGCTATTATAACAATGAAACAAAAACAGAACTCTCAGAAAATAAAAAAAAGGACTCTTGAAAAAGAAACACTTAACGAAATTTAAAACTCAATAGAAAGGCTAGAAGATAACATCGAGGAAATGTCCCAGAAAGTAAAGCAAAAAGAACAAAAGGGATGGAGTGGAAGAACACAAGAGAATCATCCAAGAAAATTTCCCAGAACTTAAATCATGCATTTCCCCAAATTAAAAAGACCCACCAAGGGGCGCCTGGGTGGCTCAGTTGGTTAAGCGACTGCCTTCGGCTCAGGTCATGATCCTGGAGACCCGGGATCGAGCCCCACATCGGGCTCCCTGCTGGGCGGGAGGCCTACCTCTCCCTCTCTCAGTCCCTCTGCTTGTGTTCCCTCTCTGGCTGTGTTTCTCTCTGTCAAATAAATAAATAAAATCTTAAAAAAAAAAAAAAAGACCCACCAAATACTCGACAAACCAGATCATAGACCCATGTCCACACATGCCACTGTGGAACTTAGGAGCACCGTGGGTCAGATTTTCCATTTCTAGAAGTGGAGGGAAAGGTGTGCTGTGAGGGGAGGATCATACAGTTCACACAGAAAGAGCAGGAAGCAGAATGGCTTCTGATTTCTCAATGGCAATTCTAAAAAAGCAAGATGACAACAGAGCAACACCTTCAAAATCATGGAGGAAATTTCTAACTTTTAATTCTGTATCCAGCCAGAAAAATCAATAATCACAAAGACATTTTCAGACATGGAAGAGTTCAATAAATTACTTGCAATGCATACTTTCTGAAGAAATTATTTTATGACATGTTTGCCAAAACAAGAGATAGATCAGTAAAAAGGATGTCAAGAGACAGCAAAGAGGAGACCCAACACCGGAGACACATAAAAGGAGCCCCCAGGAGTATAAGGGAGAGAGACCTCAGGCTGACAGCAGGAGAGGTTAACCAGTCCAGACTGTGAGCTGTCAAAGATTCCCACTGCCACTGACTCCCCTTCTAACCCCAAAACAAGCAGTGGGTGTGCTGGGCCCAGGTTCTTCTGTTTTGCTTTTTCTGATCAGGGGTTGTTAAGATTTCTGCTCTTTTCTGCTGCCTCGATTAGCAGAAGATTGTCATTTTGCTCCACGGCAGTTGGCATATTCCTGAGAGCTGGAGGCAGGTCTCAGCCGACTAAAAAGCAGGAGAATGCAGAGCAGCCCAAGCCCCCTGACCAGATCCCTGCTGAACAGTAAACCAGCCCCTATACTATAGTACTGATGTCCTGCATGTGAAGAGCCCTGTGTCATGGGATTTCCTTGGGGCCTTGCCAACTGACTTCCCAGACAGGGCTCCTATACACTCTCAGGGTATGTGAAGCCAAACTGGGAACAAGAGGTTCTGTTCAGCTTTTCTTCTCCTGAGAATCTTCATACGATACTGGTAATATTGCCCTTTCCCTACATACTGAAGTTTGTCCTTATTACTCTTTTAAAGACTAAATAATATACTCTCTAGACATACATACCTAGGTGGTAAAGCTATAAAGAAAACCAAAAGGAATAATTAATATAAAAGCCAGGATAGCAACTGATGGGGGGAGGGGAGGTTGTTTTTGGGAAGGGGCATACAAAAGGCTTTTAAAGGTACTAAAGGTAATATTCCACTTCATCACCTGGATGATGGATTCATGAGTTTTCATTTCACTGTTATTTTTTAATACACACACATTCTTAATACAATCCTTTATATATAGATTTCCTAGTTTAAAAAATGTTTTTAATGGCTTGGAGGTATATCCCTAAGATCTTGCTAATCAAAGGTCTTACTTTTTTTTTTTTTACATATCTGTATAAATTATTTTAAGTGACTTGATATACATAAATGAAACCAATGTTTGTATCTCAAACATCATAATGTTAATGTGAATGATGTTCATTGTAACAGTGTGACCTTCTTGTCCATATCACAGGTCTAGAAGCTCCATTGCCTTAAACGAATTATGCAATGTACCACAAGGATACAGGAAAACCATGAAGAAAAAGCACCACCAATTAACAAACAGAAAGAAATAGATGGGGGGGAAGTATAGACCAAGAACAAATTCATATTTTATATATATATTTACATACACACACAGTTAATATACAGTCAATCCTCATTATTTGTAGAGTATTTACGAAGTCACTTACTAACATTTATTTGTAACCCAAAATCAATACCCACTGCACTTTCACAGTCATTCACAAACACATGCCCAACAGTGAAATCTTTGAGTTGCCTGATGTGGATGTTACCAGCTAAGGGTGAACAAGGTGACACTTGGTCTTGTTTGAGTTGTCATACTGTAAGCAAGTGTCCTTTTTGCCATTTAGTGATTTTTAACATTTTGTGCTTTTTGTTGGTCATTTCACTGTTTAAAATGGCCTTGAAGGGCAATGGTTAAGGGCTGTCTAGCATTCCCAAGTGCAAGAAGGCTGTGATATGCCTTAAGGAGAAAATATGAGTGAGATAAGCTTCATTCAAGAATGAATTACAGGGCTGTCAGTACTGATTCAATGTTAATCAATCAACGATATATATGAAATAAGGTATCTTCAAACAAAAATACACATAAGACAGGTTATGTATTGATTAGTTGAAAATATGACCAAAGGCTCACAGGAGCCTAACTCTGTATTTCCCCTAGGAGCAATGGTTCAGCATTTATTCAGTGACTGGGGGAACTTCATAGAACATAACTATGGCAAATAATGAATATCACCTGTGTGTGTGCGTGTGTGCATACACACACATATACACACATGTGTATTTGAATTATGTAATGTATATTTATAATATATAGTATTATTTACATGTTTTTAGAATATACACTCAATGAGTATCTGGTATATATTAGACCCTCAATAAGTATTTGGTGAATGATGGATCAAAAATAAACTAGGAATGAGCAAAGCCACTGATAAATTTATCATGCCACACAATTTTACACAAGTATATAAAACTGTAAAACAGTGGTACTTCAGCTATTTCTCTACCAATTCACTAAGCCTATACTTTCCTACAACTTTCTATATAGTTCTGATATGAGTCGAGGGAAATAAATGGTGGGTGGGTAAAAAGGAAACAAATTGCAAATATAGTAGTAATAATGACATCATCAGTAAGAATAAAGTCTTAAGACCTACATTCTATACACACACACACACATATATATATATATATAAATAATACTTAATAAAGGTAACAGTGGTCTTTTCCTCTTATTTCAACATTGTTAGTCACTGCCACTAAAGAAGAGCTCATACATATTCCATTAGAAGTTCTTTCCTTGTCTTCCTGTAGTCTTCTGGCAATGATAGGACAGGAATGTTTTTCTGATACTTGTTTCTCTCTTTAATATTTCTGGTGCCACCCCCAACCTCCAGCACACACACTTATCTATACATAGCAAGCTGGGTTACTTTAGGTACAGTGACAAATCCAAAGGAAAAAAAGCTTGCCTAATCATAGCTACTACTAAAAAAACACATGAGATGAAAAATTATTAAAATCAAAGTCTCAGGAACTGTTGCTTAAATGTTAACAATTAAAGACCTGACACCTCGAAGAATTAAGCTCAGTATAATTCAGATTGTTCCTTGAAAATAGAAAGGGGAGGTTTACTTGAAAATCTGGCAGCAGATCTCCAATAAGCTAACAGAACAAATCTAGCTCAACTGTCAAAGCTGAGTAATTCAAAGAGTTAAGACTAACATTTACTAACTCGGTACTTATATTGGCATAATTAGTACCTCTGTCAAACCTTGATGGTTCAGTGAAAAGTTTAGTAGACCTTTTTTTTAAGATTTTATGTAGCACACAGTGAATCTACACAGGATATATTTATCACTTTTATGAGAAGACTGACTGCAGAGTATATATAGCAATTTCTGCTAATCTGAAAGTTCTGGAAAACTTGGGGGGGTAGGGTGTGTGTGTAAGCACATGTGTTTCAAAGGCTAGAGTTAGGGCCACAGTAGAAGGATATGGACTCTAAGTCTCCGTTAGCTCATATATGATGGAGCATGTATCAAAGAGACTTGCTAAGAGGAGAAAAAAAAATTTTTTTAACAGATAAGAAACAGGAAGAAGAGCAGACAAAGGAGGAAGGAAAGAAAAAAAAAACATATGAACTGTAAACACACCCCAAAGTAAGAATTTTGACTTGGTTGTACATATTTAGGCCTTTTTAGCTAAATATATAAAGAAATTTCAAAATACTGGATATTGAAGCCCTGACATTAAAAAATTCTATTGATATTTGCACATTTTATTCATTTACTTCATTTCCCCCCATGGAAGTAAGATAAAAAAAACACAAAGAATAAACAAAAGATTAATAAGCAATTCTTGTCCTCAGGAAACACCTAATCTTAACAGATTACTATTGGTACATATACATGATTTCAGTATAATGTTACAGAACAATGAATTAAAACAGTATAAAACAGCATAATACCAAGAATTTATTATCTGTGGATAGGAAGGTGGTCAGAGGAAGTCTCTATGAGACAAACACTTAGGAGGGCTTGGAAATGTGAATACATTTTTCAGGCCAACAAGGGAAAGGGGGAAAATTCCAGAAATTAGTAGGAGCACATAGAACAGCCTACAGCTAAGTCAAAACATGGTTTGTGCTGGATACTACAAGCTATTTGGCACTGCTGGTGTGACAAATCAGAGGGTGAGAAGTAGCTAGAAAGGGAGAAAGGTAAAGGAATGGAAGGTGGGTTGAAGAATGAATGGAGGCCAGTTAGGAAGTTACTACATTAGCCCAAGCACGAGGTGACAAACATCTAAATCAATACAGCAGAGGTAACAGAGATACTTAAATTAACAATGTAGTAGGGAACCTGGGTGGTGCAGTCAGGTGAGAGACCGACTGCTGGTTTTTGCTCAGGTGGTGATCTTGGGGTTGTAGTATCGAGCCCCGTGTCAGGCTCTGTGATCCATTTGGAGTCTGCTTGGGACTCTCCCTCTGCCCCTTCCCCTGCACGTGCACGTGCACTCCCTCTCAAACAAACCAATCTTTTAAAAATTTGACAGTGTAGTGAATGATCAGCTTGGGAGGGGGGTCAGTCAAAAGAATGACTTACGGATTTCTGGCAATAGTTACTGAGTAAATAATGAGACCATCAAATAAGAGGGGCTACATGACAAAGAGCTAATAGAAAACTGAGAAAGGAGACACATGGTGGTGGCTTTGAAAATACTGATTTCCAATATATTGATCTCCGTGAACTATCCAGGTGGAGATCTACAGAGGACAATTAGACAGGAATAAAAAGTTCAAGGAAGGGGTAGATGATGCAGATGATGAAGACAACACCAAGCACCAAGCATGCTGCTAAGAACTTTACATGGATTCTCTCATTTGTAATGCATATCATTATCTAGCATAACAGCTAAGAAACTATTAGCCCTGTTTTATAGATTAGGAAAACTGAGGCCAAGACAGGTTTTCCAGGGCCAGACAGTGAATGGTAGAGTCAGGACTGAATTGGCACTCCAAGTTCTAAATTCTCAATCTCTGAACTCCGTAAGGAGGCACCAGTGAACAGGAGGTAACTTAAGCCATTCACGTGAATGAGATTACTTACAAGTACAGACCAAAAAGGACAGAAAAGACAGAGCCCCAGAAAACACAAACATACCCCATTTCTCTGAAAGGAACTGCTGGAAACATCCCCCTCAGAAAGACTGGAAGAAGTCCAGAAAGAAAAGTGCTAAGGGCAAGTTCTTAGAACACAGTATGTTACAGAAATAGAGACACAAAACCAAGTGCTTAGCAGGGTCTGCCCTAGGCATGAGCACGGAGATTCTCCCCATTCTTCTCAAGGCAGGCATGAGAAAAGCCTAATTTTCTTTTTTAAATTAAGAGCTGCACAGTCCCATTGTTATTTTCTAAATGTGGGACTACATGTCAGAAACTGACCCAAAGAAAATACTTCGTAGAGCGACAACTTTTTGGAAAGTTGCTCCTAACTTTCTACTAGTGTTCGTGAACTTAGTTACACATAACTAGTACTAAAATTATCACAGTTGTCAAATTCTGCATGCATACCTAGTCTTTATAAATTGAAACTACAAATTATGGAAGGCTAGCAGTATGAGGTTACATTGTAAGTCAAATTTATAAAAGGAGTGTGTTCTGTTAATATGCCACTAACATAATTCTCCAAAAGCTACATTATTCCTCTAATAGTACATTGCCTGCCATTAGCTATCACTTGGGCCCAGAAGTTACTATCTTCATTACACATTTTTTTCAGTGATACTTCTGTAGAGTACTGTTAATCTCTTCCCACTCAGAACCACATTTTATGGATCTCCGTAACAAGTTAGACCTAATTCTGAATTAAATAAAATTAAATTATCTCATTTAAGTTACATAAATTGCGAAAGAAACCTCAAAGCCAGCAATATGCTCCTTTATTATTCATTTTAGTTGCGATAGGATTATGCAAAGTTTATATAGCAGCACAGAAACAAAAATGGATTTAGCTAACACTCTAAATTGGGGTTTCCCAAATTGGCATCTTGTGGAGTCCTTAAGGAATAAAAGTTTCTCTGTCAAGTTTGACAAACACCATATAAAATACTTACTCCTCATCCCCGCCCCATATTCAAATGTGAATACACATCAGCAACTAAGTCTTTTTTTCTAATTTTTAAGATTTTATTTATTTATTTGACAGAGAGAAACACAGCAAGAGAGGGAACACAAGCAGGGGGAGTAAGAGAGGGAGAAGCAGGTTTCCCGCCGGAGCAGGGAACCCGATGTGGGGCTCGATCCCAGGACCCTGGAATCAGGGCCTAAGCTGAAGGCAGCCGCTTAATGACTGAGCCTCCCAGGCACCTCAGCAGTTAAGTCTTGGAGTCAGAAAAAGAGCATCTCTCTCCTTCACCCTCTACTCCCATCACCCACGCTGCACCATTAATCATTAGTGTTCCCTGAAAGACATGTTGCACTGGTGATCTAAATTTTAATATTTATAATCACACTACAAATTACAAAGTTGTAACGGCTGTGAGCCATTCAGATTTCCAACTCTTCTCTGAAACAAATATTCTCCCACCCCCACAGGGCATATAAATTGTTGTTTAAATTCTTACAGAGACGGAGATAATCCAATTGTTTGCTTAGTAAAGGATGGAAAAGATTTAACTATGCAATTTAAATGTCTATTCATTAATACTCCCAGAAGTAATTTACTTTTTACAATTGTTAATATAAGCATATTCAGCAGGCAATAATGTAACCTCTGGTCTTTTAACCAAAAAACAGTTAACAAAAAGGCAAAGCACACAAAGGAAATAAGCATTTATACCTAATTACCCAGCTCAGTGCAGGGCAGCAGAAAATAGGTTTTGAATCATAATTGTAGTAATCAGTTTCTAGGTCTAAAGAAGGAGATGATCTGGAAAATAACTGCTTTAGGGGGGAAAAGTCAGAAAATAAGAGTATAAAATAAGTGGATATAAACTGTTTAGGCAAGACAGTAAAATCGAATATTCAAGACAGTTGGGAAATTTTTCAAGTTAGGTAAGAAAGGAAAGTCCCTGCATGTTACAAGGAATATGCAAGTTAGTAAAGCTTATTTTTAACCAGTTTTCCAGGGATGGATCAACTATTCAGTGCTTTTGTAAGGACTTCCTTTTAATCAATAAGGCATGTAATGGAGCACAGAAGACAAAAAGAGAAAAGGACTAGCACATTCCTCAACGCATCTGAAACTGAACCCCTGAGTTTTTCAGTCTCCTTTCTCCCAATCTCAGTTGAAGGCCAATTCCACATTTCCTTCCAGTTGCTTAGCCAAAACTTATGATGCCATTCTTGATCACTTTCTTTCACATTTCAATTCCGACTCATTAGGAAATGCTCTTGGCTCTACTTTGCTGAGATCTTTATTTTCATTTGTTTCAAGAAAATGTGTAACCAACTGTTGGAACAATTTTATGACAGCTGAATTAAAACTCCCATGAAATAATTCTAATATCTGATTCAAAGTCGGTATTGGCCTCAGTTGAAGGCCTTTTCTCATTCAACTTGTGGTTTTCCGGGTGCTTAGTACAAATCTTGGACACTGTGGTTTTTATTAGATTCTAGATCAAAGAATCTTCTATTTTAGCAGGCAATTGCCCTTTACGTTTAGTATGTAAGTTCTTGAGTTCTTTTGTGGGCTTCAGTTCTAATGACAGTTGTACATTTTCTGAGCCCTTACAGTGCTGTTTTGGTCTGCTTCCTCTTTCCAGTGTTGCTGGAGGCTCCCAGTCAAACCCTGCTGATGCTGTCAGCGGGGGTTTGCAAAAGGTGCCTCCCAGGAACACGTGTTCTCCCTAGGCGACCTTAAAGGAGAGTGGGGTGCAGTCAGAAGCGACAGAGCCTGGATCTCCTTCTGCCATGGGGTGGAGGACAGGGAAACAAATAACAGCTGCTACCATGGCCTAGCCTTTGTTCTTCTTGCTGCTGCAGGCAGATCAGATGTCTGGGGCCTACGTTGTGGCAGAGGGACTGAAATGGCCAGGCTGTGATGCTGCTGGCAGATGAGACCACCCACCAGGGCCCCAGGCTTTGCCGTTCTTGCTGGGGCTGTGGGCAGATCAGACTGTCAGTTACTGGGCTCCAGGTGTGGGGTCCAAGTAAGTCTCTGTTGAGCTTCCCCTTGCCTGGGGAAAAGGGCTAAAGAAAACAGGCTTTTGTTTCTGTTTTCTATGCCCTTTGGTGGATCTGGGTAGTAGGTCTCTCCAGCACCCAGTCCAGGAGTAAATGGGAGGTAAAAAAGAAAACCCACCAAATTCTCCACATTGTCATTCCTCAAGTACTGTTACTCTGCCTTCTTTCCACTTATGAGCCCTTTTATTGATGTCAGTTAAGTAATTTCCAAGGTATTTATAGTTGTATTTATAGGGGAGGGGCAGGAAAAAGGGAATCTAAACGATCTTGTCCCAGAAATGGAAGTCAATGTATTTTCAACTTCTTCTATTCTGGCTAGTATCTGGAGTCCATGCTATTCAAAATTTGGGGATGAGTTACAGTTCTTTTATGTCCAACATAGCCAGTTAAAAATAATAGCCATTAAACTCATCAGGTCCATGCTATAGTTCTCTAGGACTCCTTCAGGATTTGAGAGTCTCAAGCAAGTAACTGATGTTTCTCAACCTTCTGCGGTTTGAGGAATGCCAAACTAGACAAGGTATACTAGAATAGGGGTACCTTTCTGTTGTCTACACACACGTGTGCACACACATTCATACTTGCACACTTGCTCACCCTGGCAGTCATCTGAAATTTAAAATGAGATCTAAGATACCAGAGTCTCTTTGGCATATTTTAGTCATGGCATATTGGTTGGAAAATGGTGTTTTTAATAATCTCATTATTAGGTCTTATCTATTACAGAAAGTAAAGAAAGTTAGGGGTCACAGTAATCCACATAAATAAGGTGATGTACAATTGAAGATCAGCTCGTAAAAAAGGATCTGTTGGGTGACCAGTAAACTAGTACTTTGAGGGCAGGGATTTTTACTTATCCACCTTGTTTCTTAGTATACAGAACTATGGGTGCCATTATGCTAGTGGAGACGCAAATGTTTTCTGGATGGACAAATGGACTCATAAATCCATTTTAGGATGAACAAGGGTGTCATCTTCAAATCACATTAGTGTAATTCTATTTTATTTCATCTAAAGTATAGTTGATAGCTTTCTAGCTCTCTAATCTCTTTGAGATTTTCACTTCTCTAGTAGAACTAAAACTTTTCACTTGTCAATGCTGGTAGCTTGAAAGGCAGGCGAAAGCTATAAAATTATACGACATGTTAAGTTTTAAATACTTCTTTAAAAATACATCCTTGGGCGCCTGGGTGGCTCAGTGGGTTAAAGCCTCTGCCTTCCGCTCAGGTCATGATCTCAGGGTCCTGGGATCAAGGCCCGCATGGGGCTCTCTGCTTGGCGGGGAGCCTGCTTCCCCCTCTCTCTCTGCCTGCCTCTCTGCCTACTTGTGATCTCTCTGTCAAATAAATAAATAAATAAAATCTTTTAAAAATACATTCTTTTGTTTTACTAGAAATGTTGCACACCAGTTCAAAATCCTTCTAATGCTACCGTAATTAAAACTCAAAAAGCAGACTTTTTTTTTACTTCTAACATGTAGTAACATCTGTTCTTAAGCACTTCCTTTTAATGATTTGAAACAGGCCTTGTAAACTTGAGGCATTTTACAAAAGCAGTATTTTGTAATGGCAGAGACCCAAACACAGCTCCTAAAATTTAGAAAGCTTTTCAGCCTGAAAGTTTATAAAATCAGCTGTGATAATGATTAGCTCAAAACCAACTGAAGCTTTTTGTTTACTTGAATGTTTAAACAGTTTACTAAAACAAATTTCACTTTGTATAATCTGGCAAGATTAAATATGAGCTTCAATCACAATAATAGTTTACCACAAGATATAACCAAATGGAAATGAACTACTTCTTTTATTCATATGATCACTTTTTTTGATGAAATTACAAGTAAATAAGCTCAATTAAGACTTAGAAGACAAAGAAACTCCATGGATCCTAATTAATGCTGGACTGAAGACTAAATTTTAAGCACAGGCTTAAACCAGTAAATAGACATAGGATGAGATGATAAAATTAGAAGCATTCTATAAACAATGACTAATCATCCATCCATTAAAAGTCAACATATATGCAATTACTATTCACTATCCCTTAACCAAATCCTTTATTTTATAGCAGCCATTAAGGAAAAAAAATAAGGAACGAAGCATGCAGAGTATCTAGCACAGGTACAAAAAAGATGGGTTGAGATCACATAAAAGAACATGATGTTGTTAGCATACAAATTTTTTAGGTAGCTCCACCGAGTGACCACTAAAATTTCAAAACAGAAAAAATTATTCTACTATCCCAGAATCCTTGCACGTTAAAAGTCACAATGAACTTACAACTTCCTTTTGGCATGCCCAAGCAACCTAGAGGTACAAAAAGGCCAGCTGCAAATATCCCTGAAGTATGAAAAGTCCCGTTAAGAGAAGACACTTTAACTCTTGATAAGACTAACTTTTTCCTCTTTGAATCACAGCCATCACAGCATAAACAGAGCATGGGCTTCACAATTCCAAAGACTTGGGGCTGAATCCTGGATCTGCCCATTACTATAATGCCATTTGGTCTGTCACTCAAGCTCTCGGAGTCCACTTTATTTAAACTGTGAAAAGGAGATAACAGCTACTTCAAAGAGTTCTGAGGAGATAAGAGAAGGTGTCTAGGCCTGTGCCTGACATGCACAAGAGGGGACTTCTTCAGGGGGTCATCTGTTACTGGACAAGGATCTCTTTACTCCTCCTCCCCTACAAAACAGGAGACATCTCCCATACTACTTAGGTGCCATTTCACTATCAAAACCAAGAATCAGGAAAGAACCAGGGAAAAGTTCTGTTCCTATTCATAGTGAAACAGGTAACCAGGACCAACCTTCCTACTGAAGAACAAAATAAATCCCAGATGCAAACACACACCCTTTCTCGAAAGTATAAATATTTTATAAGGTACTTAAATTTTGCCAGTTAAAGACCTAGGAGAACAAGAGAACCCACAGCAGTAAGCTCAGGGGCACACAGCTTCTTTTGCCCACAGGGCAATTCTCTACTCCTGAGAGGGAGCTGCCTCATAGGACTCACATGGCCTCGTAAGAATGGGTGAGTGAAGAGAAAGCCTTGCAATTTAATTGAGAAGCCAATCCCCACTTTATTCTGGTTTCTTCTGAAAAGCGATGCCTATGGTGGAAGTGAACAAAAAGCAAACCTAGCCTTGCATGAACTTGGAGTATGGCTCCTTCTTATATGTAGTCCACAAAATCTCAAACCTTAAAGCTAGATTAGGGCATTCCTGGCCATGAACTCTCCCCTACAATGCTAGCAAGGCAAATCCTCTCTTGAGAAAGACACTGCCATCTTAGTATGAGCAAGAATCAGAATAAGGGACAAAAGAAAAAGACCAAAGCATGAGATGCTGAAAAAAATATAATAGCCAAAATTTAAAACTCAAAGGATGGATTTCTAGGAGCTGAAATTAATAATTAGTAAAGGGGAATACAAGTCAGAAGAAATGATGTGGAATATATCATGGAGAAAAACAAAAACTAAACAAAGAACAAGGTAATAGACTCAGCTAAAATAATGAGAAGATTTAACCTATGCTAATTGGGACCCCCGGCAGGAAAGAAGACAATGGGGTCAAGGCAGTATTTGAGGAAATAGCAGAGAACTTTCTTATAGAATATTTCTACAGAATATTCAGACATGTCTAGCCACAAATTCAAGACTCCCAGTTAATCACAGAATAAACAAAATCTATACCTAGACACATCATAGGAAAACAAAGACAAAGAGAAAATAACCAGAGGGTTAAAAAAAAAAATTATCTCAAAGAAGTGACAGTTTGACAGCTGACAACAAAATCCGGAAGACAATGGAAAAATTCAATGAGAAGAACTAAACTGTCATCCAGTTTTATACCCAGGGACTTTAATCATGAAAGCAAAGGCGAACACAAACTGAAAGAGTATGTCACAGCAGACCCACACTAAGCCAGTTTCTGGGAGGGAAAATTAGCCCTGACGGAAGGTCGGAAATGAAAAGAATGAAGAGCAAAGTAAGACATAAATATATCGGTAAATCTAAATATGGCCTGCGTAAAACAATAATGTCTTTTTGGTGTACAAATATAGAGAATTAAAATGTATGACAAATATTAAATCAAGAAGGAACAAAGTTCAAATTTCCTAAGATCTTTGTGCTGGCTGAGATAAGGGTAATAAGACTTCCCAGTATTACACTCCATAAGTGCATAATACATGTTATTTTAAGGGTTACCACAGAAAGAACAGAAAATGCCTAAATTCCAAACTAAGTGGGGGAAGGAATGGACAAAAAAAATGATCTTGTAAGAAAAAAGTGAAAGAACAGGCAGGACAAGCAAAATACAAAATACATTTAAACTCAAGTATATTACTACCTATAAACATAATAAGGAAATTATAAAGTATATTAAGAGGGGTAAGTCTATAGGAAAAAAGAGTAACATTCAGGAATTGGGAATATTAAGGTGGTCTGGGACAGGTTGTATTATTGAATAGGGCAGTCATTAAAAAGGTAGCCTCTGAGCAAAAGGCTCCATCCTTCTCTACAGCTGGCCTAAAGGCACATACCTCCAGCCACAGTTCCAGGCAGGCCATTGTGGGGACCATTATTCTCAATGTCTTGTTTTGTGACCATGTCAGTCACCTTTAATTTTTTCTACTCCTAGTACTTCAGCAATACTTACAAAGATTCACTGTTTCTGAAGGCATGCCATAGAGTGGAGAAATCTTACACTTTCAAATTAAGTCAAAATCTCCACAAATAAGTACTCCTTAAGCAAAAAGCCTAACAAAATGTCACTGATTCTGGTCCATTTTTCCTGTCTACCACTTTTATCCCATTTAGTACAAGTAGATGAGCCATTGCACAGCCTAATAAATCCTTCCCGCTCCGCTCCCTGAAATGCAAAATGAATTCAGGTAAGATTCTGTGAAGAAAACAACTAGGAAGCTTTGGTTGATTGTGTTGCACCTGGTTGGCACCCTTCTTTAGGGCTCTGATAACCAGGGTGGAGCACAAGGACACCAGGGTCATGAAACTCCCAATCCACCTACTAGTTACGACCTGGCTGCTGAAGCACAGTTCACTACCAGTGAACTGAGTAAGTGGAAGAGCCTCTTGCTAATTCTTTTCAGGCCAGAGACTGAGCCCATCCTGGGCTAAAACAAGCGAGTTGAGAGTTGGCCTTTGGCACAGACTCTCTTCCCATTCTGGGTCCCCTCTCCTCACCTGGCACTGGCCAATGGCCCTATCTTCCTCCGCGCTGGTCGCTGGTAATCACTGAGAACACAAGCAGATGGGGTGGGTGGTGGGGGCCTGTCTGTTAGAGTCCAGAAGGAAAAGTGTTAGTGGCAAGTGCTCTAGGAGGAGCTCAGAGAGGACTCTGTTGGGTAGTCTCCTCCCCACTGCCAAGAGAAGATGGGCACTCACAGACTAAACAGGACTGGAGATCAGGATCCAGAGGGACTCAAAGCAGGGGAATATCTGAAGAGGACAAGAACAGAGAAAGTTCAAATCCATGGAACTCAAATGGAACTAATCCTGTACAAGATGTCTAACACAACAGCTGAGGTCACAGGTTCACTTGATTTCTTCCTATGCCCTCATAATGATCAAATGCTTTGTGCCTGAAGAGTAAACTAAATGAAAAGCTGACAGAAGAGTCTTGTTGTCAGAAAAAAATGACAAACAAAAGGTCTGGAATTGTGTCATTTGAATAGTATCTAAAATATAAATTTTCAGAAGAGCTTTTTATCCAAAATGTTTAGTCATTCTACTAAATTTTAGCAAAAAGAAGAAATCCGTATTTCTGACCTTGACTCAATTCTCTCCTGGCTCAAAGAACAGCCTGAGAAGCAAACACAAAATTACGCTGACCTTGCTTTCTTTATTGGGAAGAAAAATGAGAATCCAAGTATGTCGCCAAGAAAGACATATTTATACTGCTTAACATTCAATGCTCCAAACAAAAGGCTAATACTGAAGTAAAAGGTAAAAAATGCATACCAAGAACCAAGACTTTAAAACAGTACATCTGGTATGAAATTCATTGTAGGGCTGTAGGCAATTAAGGTTTCCTCAAACATCTTTCACAGAGCCAGCTACAACAGAGAAGAAATGAGTTCCACTGCACGGTTCTATTTTATTTTGGCTGTAAAGCTATCAGTAAATAACACTGAAAGCACTGAATAACAAAGAGTTTATCAGTTGGGAAAAAAATCACCAACACAATTCTTTCTAGGGAACACATCAAAAAAGCCATTACCATTCCATTTGTCAGAAAATTCTGGTACTTCCGCAGTACACAAATGCAGAGTTACTGTCCTTAATGAGATTGTAATTTGTCACTTCCATGTAACAGACTGGATTTTTTAATTTGTTTTATACCCCTGATTTACCACAAATACTTTACTGATCCACAATACAAACAATCCAGAGTACTATACAGCTGTTGCTTTAATTTCTTGGACAAATGGGCCTCAATATCTGCTGAGGAAATCACGTTAGGCTAGATATCTCATCTATTGAACCTTAACTCTAGTTGGTGAAATGCATTCAGGTGATCAGAAAATAAAGATGGCTGTGCTGATGGGTGGAATTCGCAAAGGCTGCTGTTTCAGCCACTGCCGAGGATTCTCTTGGCCTTTGCTGTAGTGCTGCTTTTCACAGAACTGAGAGAAGCAGGGATGGTGACAGATTGCTTACTGGTTTAGAGGAGTACTTGATTCAAATATACAATGCTTTGTGTTTTCCAATCTTAATAAAGCATTACAAGAATTAAATTATCAACCATTGTACTCAATGCTAAAGCTGTCAGAGCGCATCTGTTTTTATTGCCTTCTTTAAAAATCTTGGAGCTCGCCCCTAAATTAAGAAGTCCCTCCTAAGACAATAGTTTCAGTTATGTGCTCTTTAAAAAGTGAAGTTCTGTACCTCTCTCTTTGCCTACAGTAGAATTGATCAGCAACCAAGCGTTTTTGAAAACCATCATACTAACCCTTTTGGTGCTTCCTTAAATCTCAGTGAGCCTTCTTTATGGCCCGTTACAGCCTTCTGGTCCTATCAAAGCTCCTGCTCCGGAGGCAGTTTCCTTAGAGTGTTTGCGAAACCAGTTCAGCCTTCTTCCTGCTTCCACCTTTGACTCCCCTCATACAGAAAACATCTTGGTTCACTCTCAGCTTCAGCCATGCTACTCTCCTTGTCATCGGAAACCTCACTACGGGGGCACCTTCACCCCTAGTCACTGAATGAGCCATAATCTATCTCTGCTTATGCTGACTCGAGTTACTGAGACGTTTTGAAGAGGGCAGTATCTTTTTTTAAAGATTTTATTTATTTATTTGACAGAGAGAGAGAAAGATCACAAGTAGGCAGAGAGACAGGCAGAGAGAGAGAGGAGGAAGCAGGCTCCCTGCTGAGCAGAGCCCGATGCAGGCCTTGATCCCAGGACCCTGAGGTCATGACCTGAGCCAAAGGCAGAGGCTTTAACCCACTGAACCACCCAGGCGCCAGGGCAGTATTTTTTTTTTTTTTTAGATTTTATTTATTTATTTGACAGAGAGGAACACAGCTAGAGGGGGAACACAAGCAGGGGGAGTGAGAGAGGGAGAAGCAGGCTTCCTGCTGAGCAGGGAGCCCGATGAGGGGCTCCATCCCAGGACTCTGGGATCATGACCTGAGCCGAAGGCAGCCACTTAATGACTGAGCCACCCAGGCGCCCCTTGAAGAGGGCAGTATTAACAACAATATCAAGTCAGGGGAAGCTGGTGGAGAGGACTGCCAGGGAAACAAGAATGCATGTGAAATGAAGAATGATCTGGAAGACGCCCCTGGAAGGCCTCTTTTAAGAAGACCACACTGGCTGGTATATTAGCATAAAATGATATAATAACGTGTATAAAAGAAAACTTACAATGCTAGAAGCCATTATTTTAAAAATTTGGTATTTTAAAAAGACTGATTTTAGGATTTATACAGAAAAAATGTATCCCAATACTTCTAGGAAAATATAAAAATAGGAAAAATTACAAATGGTTTAACTGTATCATACAGAAAAATGATCAAGGAATTAAGTTGGCTTAGTGGAACCATCTGGACTGGGAACTACTTTCTCAATAAAAAAATTCATTAATATTGGTTTAATTTTGAATATTCATGTTTACATCCAAGTAGTGAAAAGCTTCCATAGATCAAAAGTCCTGCACTTATCAAAGATTATCCATTCACATGTCACATTTACCACAGTCTTCTAATAAGAGCAGTAAGAATGATAAAATTATTAGTGACAGGTACTGTATTAGTATATATTATAGTATTATTATAGGTATAGTATATGTTATAGTATATATATAATACATAATATATAATATAATATAGTATATATATTATATATTATAGTATTAATATTATAGGTATTGAGTACTATATGCTAGTCATATAAGACTTGTTGGTATTAACTCAATTCTCGTAACTACTCTAGGACAGGCAGTATCTTTATTCCCACTTTATGGAGGAGGAAACTTGAGGTACAGAGAAGATAAATAGCTTGGCCTTGTCCCAGACCTACAAACTGGTTCAATCAGAATTCAAATCCAGAAATTCCATATCCAGAGTCCATGGTTTTCTTAATCACCAAGTTATTCCTCCCACACACCTGTATCAGACATATGCCCAAGGTCTCCTACTGAAGTCATCCAATCTTTATCCCCTTTACAGAGGCAAAAACTCCCCTGTTATATTTATCAGGAAAATTTGCAGACTTCAGTTGCCTTGTATGTTTTATTTATATTCTGTGGTACTTTGGGTTTTGTTTTTAAAAAGCATATAGCAAGTATTCACTTATGATATGAGAAAAATACTGTATTTTGTAGAAAGCATCTCTCTTCATGTTCAAAGTTAATTTGAAAAACAATTTCAAACTACAAAAAAGTGAAATTAATACTGCATATTAACTTAGGCTTCCTTTCTACTGTATAACTACATTATTAAGTGGCACTAAAAACATCTTTAGTTGGTTAGAAGGTGATGCAGAACTAGAATATTAGCAATATTTCTTCTAGAGTAATTCTATAAATAAACAGCAACAATTCTACCAAATGCTCTGTAGGCAAATAAACTAACGGAATCACACTCTCATGTATCTAGCACTACAGCAAGAGTCAAGAAAATACGGGTGTCCACTTCTGGCTTTGCAACTGATGGGTTATTTTTGAGTTACAGTCACTCCGTGCCTGTTTCCTCGATTTTCACAGAGGGTGTTAGAAGTAGGTAACTACTTCTATTCTGCCAAGATCTAAATTTGGACTTAGAAACAAAACACAAAACATAAGGCACTAGAGGTTTCCTCAACAGGTTTTTCTATCAATTTTGTCCCTGTTTCATCGACCACCACAGGGCAATCGTCATCTGTGACCGGAGAGCAGAGTGTGTTCTAGTTCTAAAATTCATCACCAACTATTAGTTTCTACTCTCTGGTCTTCCCTCAGAAAGGGGAATTAGACTGGTCCCTTACTCTCTTTTTGTAGGGGCAAGTTACTTCATTTACCCAAAGATTAAAGATGAATGACCAGGAGTAAAAGGGAGAATCTGCTAAGGAGAGACAGCACCTCCAGGGTGGAAGAAAGATTCCTTTCTGAGAGAAGTTATCAGATTCCAGCCCCATTGCCAAATAGACATTGTAGGCGAGGGCAAAACCTACAGTTCTAACTTCAGACTGCCAGAAAGACCAAAGCCCAGAATGGAGAGGGTATGCCAATACATATTGAGTTCTAACTCGGCACTTCTTTTACTTGAAATACTCATTACCTTAAAAGAATGCTGTGACGGTAGAATACCCGTGCCTAACAAAACCAATGGTTCAGTAAGGTGCTTGCTGATTTCAAGTCTGACCAATCAGATCAAACTACAACATCTTCCAAAGGATTTGGTTAACTAAGGTCTAAAATACTAGGCTCTGAAGAAGTCATTTAACCATTCTATACCATGAATTTCTCTCCCTTTCCATATCTAAGTAGGATCATGGTATCTTTAGAATTTAGCATAAAATTATCCTGGTGTAAAGGTGCTATAAAATACAACCAACTTAAATCACAACAAAGCTTCACTTACCAAAAGGGTAATAATACATCTTAGACACAGTTGCACAATATTGTGAATGCAATTAAAGCCACTAAATTGTACAGTTAAAATGCTGAAAATGGCAAGTTTCATGTTATATACATTTTACTACAATTTTTAATAATTTAAAAAATGAGAAGGAAGAAAAATACATCTTAGAAGCAATTTATTTTCATGAGGCATGAGTATATGTTTTTAAAAAATTAACCAGTACATGTTTTAAGTGAAATAAGTACATTATGACACTTGTGTTTTAAAAGGCCAACTTTTTCACTAATAGCAGTAATCAACATCAATCACATAATGGCAAAAATAAGAAACAAAAAAAACAAAAAGCATCCCAAGGATGAGAAAGTAAATGCCTACAGTTACAGGTGGATTTAACTTTTACATGTTACACTTCTGTAAACTTAGTTATATGTGAATTACATTTAATTAGATTGGAGGGAAAAACTGACAAAACTCAACTTGAGAAGGTGATTTCTCAACAGTGAAAGATTTCTTTCTGTAAAGCAAGTGAGTGCCCAATAAATTACCTAAAATTCTAGCTTCTGTACACAGTTTTGGTAAAGTGAGGCTCATCTAGAAAAAAATGTCAGCTGTAGAGATGATCCCAGGTGTCCCTTGATCCAGTCCCTCATTTTACAGATGAGGACTCTAGGTCTACAAAAGGCAAAGACAACCATCACTTCCCACACACCCTCAGGACACATAGACACATGAGGTGTGGTGACAGAGCTAGGACCTCAACTCTGACACTCAAAGCACAATAGTCTTCATTCTCTTCATACTGTTTGCCGTTGCTCTTCCTTCCAATCACCATGGCTCAAGAACGCCAAATAAATGTTCTAATTCCTATGAAACACTTGGCTACTCACTTTAAAAAGATTTTATTTGTTTATTTGACAGAGAGAGAGAGTGAGCAGGGGGAGTGGGGGAGGGAGAAGCAGGCTCCCCATTGAGCAGAAAGCCTGATGTGGGGCTTGATCCCAGGACCCTGGGATCATGACCTGAGCCAAAAGCAGATGCTTTGAACTGACTGAGCCACCCAGGCACCCCCGTTACTCATTTTTTTAGAAGTCTTACTTATTTTGAGAGAGAGACTGCACACAAATGTGTGAGTGGGGAGAGGGGAAAAGGGAGAGAATTTCAAGCAGACTCCCCACTGAGTGCAGAGCCTCATGACCCTGAGATCATCATAATCTGATCCAAAATCGAGTTGGTCACTTGACCAACTGAGTCACCCAGGTGCCCCAGTTACTCATTTTTAAACAATTTGTATCCCTATCACATTTCCTAAGGTATGTTTTGAGGTTCACTATTCTTACAAAATGCTCTACTAATCAAAGGTTCTAAGAGTAAAGTACATTTAGGAGACATTCTAGAACATTCCTATTTTTAAAAATCTCAATGCATATTACCAAATTTAAGTCTCTGAAATATCCTATGAAAAAGAGACTTCTTAAATATCATTAAAACTAGCATTTTCTAAACTTCTGAGCATACTTTTTAAAAAAAGATGTAAAAGATGTTTTTGAAACATTTTCAGGGGCACCTGGGTGGCTCAGTTGGCTAAGCATCTGCCTTTGGCTCAGGTCAGGAGTCTGCTTCTCCTTCTGCCTCTCCCCCTGGCTTGTACTCTCTCACTCACGCTCAAATAAATAAAATCTTTAAACAAAAAAGAAAAACATATTTTGGGAGATGAAATCCTACAGTTTCATTCAGGATCTGGAGTATTCACATACCTGTGGAATTGAATTCAACTCGAAATACATCAAATAAAGTGTCAACAAAAACATAGCTATCAACTAACTATACATTTGACTGTTAGGGGAAGGAAATGTATCAGAGTGTATAAAGATAATAGACCCTTTATAGGAAAAGAGTGAATTCTGACAAATCATTTTTATTCCAAATTTGACAGAGTTTAAGGTCATGTAAACACAAAAAAAGCAAAACTTATTCTGATGTGGAACATGTTTACCACATAGACTCAAAGAATTTTCAAAGAGGACTGTGACATACTATAGGTAGACTAAACACATGCCACTCCTCCACAGAACAAATACTCTTAAGATTGGTGTTCTCCCATGGCTTTGGGAAGCAGTCTTTCTGTTGAAAGTTACAGATTCAGTGGTAACCTGACATGCTCATATAGGTTTGCTGATAAACTGAAGGGAGAATTTGGGAAACTGAAGCTAAACAACCAGGATAGCATTCTGTTAACTCTATCATGAGATTTGGGGAATTTGATATAAAATATACTATATCCACCTTATGTACTTTGAGATGTTCTATCTACTTGCGCTAATTGACAATGGCAAACTATGGAACGTCTATGTTTCCAAATTTTTCTCTTTTGCACTAAATGGAAGGGACAATTAAAAAAAATTCCTTCCTATCCTAATTGAGTAGGTCTAAACAGTATGCCTCTTGCCTAGGAAAGACATGCTCTAACGCTGTACAGGAGAGTCCTTGTTCTAATGAGGAAGGGTTTACATTTACTCATGGGCCCATGTGACCACTTGGTAGCCTTTCAATTCTGGCTAAACAGTCAGAATACTTGAGCCAAGTACTTAAGATTAAGACAGTTTTCTTTCCTGGACATGTTTTAGCTTAAATCACCTTATGCTGCATTCACATTTAAGATACTCTCTGTAACCACAAACCAGATTCTGCCTTATTACCAGTAACTAGGTTTCTCCTTGATGTGGAAAACAAAACAAAGCAAACCCTCTCTGTCTTACACATCCCCCTGCACCACCTCTTTCAGAGCATCTATCCATGCTAGCCTTTATCCAGAAGACGGAGAAGAGAAGCTGGGTTCCTGAGGGAACCGAGAGTCACATGACAAAGGGGGCATGTACTATGGGCAACATGAGCACAGGTGATTGCCTACCCACTCCCCTCTACTCTGTCACAGGCCATGCTTGAGACCCACAGATCCATCCCCAATGGAATGGACTGAAGTCGCTGACTATATGGAACAAAATGAGAATGATTCAAATGCCCAAGCAAGTCTATGAAAATATGAGTCAAATGATATTCGGTTCTAATTTTTCATTCAATTTCACATTTTCAAATTCTATTTTAAAATCTGGCAACCCTAGGCAATACTCAAATGTTTATTACAAGTACAGCTGCTCTATTTATTCTTTAGAACTATACTGCCTATGTTAAGAACTTCCCAAATAAATCACCAAATAACTGAAAGAATTACTGAACTTCTGCCCTCAAAGACAACTTTAAATATCAAAGAGGAAATAAATAAAATGACTTTACCTTACAGAAACTAAAAATCATAGGTTCACTGTTTTTCATTTATAGGTAAATTCCAGACTAGCTCTTAAGGGGATCCAGTAAGATGTTGTGGAGGGGAAATGAATTTGGAAGCAACAGAAAAATGCAGAATTGTTGTTGTGGTAACTAGAGCTGGCGTCATTTGTTAGAGTAAGCATTAATCTGTTATCACACTAAGTAAATCAAATTTTTTTCAGGAAGTGTTACAAGTGTATGTAATTTCACTTATGATTACTCAGCAAGAAAGCAATTACTCAGTTAACAGTACTAAAAACATGAAGGAGGACTTACTGTCCTAAAAATCTTTCATTAACATTCAGGTTAATATAAGGAGATTCAACATCAGACCTCTTGAAACCTAAAACAGAGATATTTGGTGAATTCAAGATTTGTGGGTATTTTCAAAATGTAACTTGCTTTTAATTCTGGGAGCTACCATTCCTTGAATATTCTCAAATAATGAGTGGTTTCATATTGGTTGAGCATACAAAAATATACAAGTTACCTTACTGAATCCCAAGAATTACATTTTTTTAAGTAGGCTCCACATCCAAAGTGGGGCCCAAACTCATGACTCTGAGATCGAGAGTTGCATGCTCCATGGATGGAGCCAGCCGGGCACCCTAAGAATGACATCTTGTATAAACTAACAGTAAGACATCACACTCTGCTTGCACATCTTTTCTTTTTTTTTTTTTTAACAGAGAGAAACACAGCTAGAGAGGGAACACAAGCAGGGGGAGTGAGAGAGGGAGAAACAGGCTTCCCACGGAGCGGGGAGCCCGATGTGGGGCTCGATCCCGGGTGGGATCATGACCTGAGCTGAAGGCAGTCGCTTAACCAACTGAGCCACCCAGGAGCCCCCACATCTTTTTAAAAAAATATATTTTATTTATTTATTTGAGAGAGAGAAGGTGGGGGGGAGAAGGTCAGAGGGAGAAGCCGACTCCCCGTGGAGCTGGGAGCCCAAAGTGGGACTCGATCCCAGGACATGACCTGAACTGAAGGCAGTGGCTTAACCAACTGAGCCATCCAGGCGCCCCTGCTTGCACATCTTTATGGTTAGTTTTAGATGGTGGTTTTGTCCTTTACTTTGTGGTTTTCAGACTTACTTGCTCATTTGCCCCCAATTTAATACTAAGTTTATTACAAATACTCTAAGTAAAAAAAAAAAAAAATACTCTAAGTAAGCTCTATACAACTTTGGAAACTCGTCCTACTTCCTCAGGTCTAACAGGGCTGGAGCTATTTCACTTCACTTGCGCAAAACTACCTGAGAGCGATCAAAGCACTTTTTGTCCTTTCTCAACACTCCTGAACAGTGAAGAAGACAGTATTACTCCTATTTTAAGGATAAAAATGAAAGTGCTGGAAGCGCAAAGATGGCTCTGGCAATGGCCTCATTTCTTGGCTTGGGTGCTGGCTACAGGAGCATGTTCAGTTTGGAAAAGCTCATCAAGCACCACACACCTACGGTTTGCATATTCTTCTGTAGTTTCTGCTATATTTCAGTAAAAAGTTCAAAAAAGGAAAAAACTAAAGACCCATATTCTGAAACATCTAGTGACTTGCCAAACATCAGTGGTAGAGGCTGGCCCAGATGCACGCCATGCAAAGCCTTGGTAGTCTTCCATTTTCCACATCCAACTGCCATGCTGCATTCACTATTAATCATTTCTTTCCACTCAATGCCCCGATCACTAACAATAAAATATTCTGCCTCATCAGAATACGCCAGGAACATCACACTTAGAAAACTTTCCCCCAGGGGCACCTGGATGGCTCAGTCGGTTAAGCCTCTGCCTTCGGCTCAGGTCATGATCTCAGGGTCCTGGAATTGAGCCCCACATTGGGCTCTCTGCTCAATGGGGCGCCTGCTTCCCTCTCTTTCTCTGCCTGCCTCTCTGCCTTTTTGTGATCTCTCCCTCTGTCAAATAAATAAAATCTTAAAAAAAAAAAAAAGAAAGAAAACCTTTTCTCAGGCTCAGCATGGAGTTTGCTTGGGTTTCTCTCTCCCTCTGTCCCCACACCACACACTTGTTTTCTCATGCTGGCTCTCAAATAAATCTTAAAAAACCCTTACTTTTTACATCAACTTAATCTTACACACATGCAGTAATGTATACTCCTCCAACACTGAAACCTCATCCTAGCTAGGAGATCCAAATGCATTTCACTAATTGATAACCATGCTTTAGTAGTCTGACTGCAACCCTTATAGTTATTGCGTTGTGTACAATTATGTTTTTAACCATAAGACAGCTCATTACCTAAACTGTTTAAATCCATCCTTATACATTAAAAATGTTAACAATTAAAATGTGGAAGAGAAAAGAATCTTATTCCATTCCCCTACAGCTCTTAGATTATCTGAAATGATGGGGAAAGGTCACTAGAAAAACTTTGCAGAAACTAAATTTGGTTACATAGATATTTCACATCTATTTATTTTTCTCATCTTATCTCTTAATACCACCTAGACACATACTACATGTATCTACACTAACCACAGTAATCTTAAAAAGATGAGATTCTGGGGCGCCTGGGTGGCTCAGTGGGTTAAGCCTCTGCCTTCAGCTCAGGTCATGATCTCAGGGTCCTGGGATCGAGCCCCACATCAGGCTCCCTGCTCAGCAGAGAGCCTGCTTCTCTCCCTCTGCCTTCCTTTCTTCCTACCTGTGCTCTGTAACTCTCTGTCAGATAAATAAAATCTTGAAAAAAGATGAGATTCTCATCTACCCTCAATGCCTTTGTACTAATTTTTGAAAACTGTTCCTCTGCCTAGAATACCCTTCCCCTTGTCCAATCCCTCTACACTCATCCTTCAACATTTAGCTTCTATATCTAAGAACTGTTTTTAATTCCCCTCGAGCAAGTAAAACTCTCTTTCCCCTTAGTCCTCACAAAGCACAGGACTTCAGTACAGCAATAAGAAGAAGAATAAAGTGTCACCAAATTTAATGATAAAATATTAAAGTATGTTGTGGAGTCTGAAATACAGCTCTACTCAGAAGCTGGAGTGTTCCCCCATCTCTCACTCTTGAAGCAGGGTGAGCTCCCTTTCTATGTTCTGTCACAGCATCCCTTTGGCTTCCCTTCACGGCACTCACACTTGAATTTTAAAAAATTACTTGTAGAATTATTTAACCCTGGTCTCCCTCTGTAGACCAGTAAGTTCCATGAGAGAATGGGCACCTTCTAGGTTTTCATGGCTATATCTCCAGGGCTCAGAAGAACCTGGAACACAGTAACAGCGCACTACATTCTGTTGAATGTTTCTCAGAAGCTACATACTATTTTCGTTCATTTGATATGTCATTTTTGTTCACATGATAGACTATCTTGGTTTACTGCTTTAAAAACAATATTCTGACTTAGCATGCCACAGCTGCTTCACACATGTGACTTATCTTTACAGGCATTATGAAACAATCACAGTAACTATGACCTAAGAAAGTTAAATAATTCCATTTGTTATTTACGCGTTTACTTCCCCTATTGAGTTCCCAAATGGCAGGGACTATGTACAACTACAGCGAGATAGCTGACCAATTCAGAGGAGAGAGGCAAACAGCTTAGGCTCCCCGCTTTACCATTCAAGAGCTTGGTAACCCTGGACAAGTGACTTAAACCTCTCTGAGCCTCTATTTACATATAGTGATAAAATATGTATAGACTACTACTACCTACCCTCCTGAGATTGTTTTATTTTTTTACACAGTTTTACTGAGGTATATTTGAGGTATATTGAGGTATAATGAGAGTTGTATATACTTAAGGCATACATATGATGATTTGATATACATATACATTGTGAAATGTACTGGAATCAAGTTACTAATTAACGTGCCATCAACTCACACATTTACCATCTTTTTGTGGTGAGAACACTTATGATCTACTATCTCACAAATTTCAATCACATAATATAGTATTAACTATAGTCACCATGCTGTACATTAGCTTTCCAGAACTTACGCATTCCACACAACTGAAATTTTGTACACTTTGAGCAACATCTCCCCATGTCTTCTACCTCCCCAGCCCCTAGCAACCATTATACTCTCTGCTAGGAGTTAGATTATTTTAGACTCCACATAGAAGATCATGCAGTATTTGTCTTTCTGCATCTAGCTTATTATTTCACATAGCATCATGCCCTCTAGAGTCATCCATTTGTCACAAACAGCAGGATTTCCTTCTTTCTTTTAAGGCTGAACAAAACTACACTGTGTTTATGTGTACATACATATCCCATTCTCTTTAGCCATTCATCCACCCACTGACATTTAGGTTGTTTCCATATCTTAGCTATAAAGGATAATGTTGCAATGAACAAAGGGGTGTAGATTCTCTTTGATACCAATTTTATTTCTTTTGGATATATACCAAGAAGTAGAACTGCTAGATCACATGGTAGTTCCATTTTTTGAGCAACTTCCATACTGTTCTCCAAAATGACTTTACCTATTTACATTTCCATAAACAGTGTACAAGGATTCCTTTTTCTCCACATCCTTGCCAACAATCGTGTTTATGAGAACAGTCATGTTTTGATTTGCATTTGATGATTAGTAATGCTATGAATATCCCTCTTAGAACGGCTTTGCCATATCCTGTAAGTTGTAGTATGTTGTGTTTCCATCTTACAATTTTCTCAAGATTTATTTCCCTTTTGATTTCTTTGACACCTCCCCCCCAGCTGTTACAGTTGGGGGGGGGGGAATCACTAGCTAAATTTCCATCCCTGATTGGAGAGCTGTGATGTGCCATCTATGTATATCTTAGGACTTCTGAAAGAGCCCCTGATAGAGTCACTGTGTAATTAGGGTGTGTGAATGCTTGCGTGCATGTGTGATGCAAACAAAACCTTTTTTGGTTCTTTTGTGTCTGAAATCCATTTTACTCAATATATTTTGTGGTAGTAGACCTACACTACTTAGAGTGCTTTGTGGCTTAAAGAAACCACTGCCATTTCCTCTTAGGTACATAAGATAGTATTCTTTGAGCTTAGAGCTTTTTGTAACTTGTTTGCAAGACTGTTCCAGATTACAACTTTGCAGTGTTGTGAAAAGCTCCAAAGACTGTATTAAAAGAGGGAATTTTGTATCAGCTTTTGTCTTTGCATTTGGGCATCTGACAGATGAAGTAGTGGTTCATAATGTGAAATTTTAGAATTTAAGTACTGTCATCTTGAATACAGTATTCTTCATTGGCAGTTCCCATACCCACTCACCCCGTGCTTGGAATATATCATCCCACTATCTCTTGGCCTACAAGGATCTGTGCACAGTTTTATTGTGAAGGCGGGGGGGGGGGGGTTGGATTAGAGATGGCTTATATGTGACAAACTGCTTTTCTCTTGCTGTTTTCCAAATTCTCTGTCTTTGACTTTTTGATTGTGTCCTACTGATGACTTCTTGATGTTCAGCTTATTTGGTGAACATCCAGATCCATGATACCCAAAGTTCATTTCCCTCCTAAGTTTGGGAAGTTTTCTGTTAAGCTTTCTGCTCCTTTCTCATTTTCTGCTTCTTCTCAGAGTCCCATAATACATATATATTTTTCTTGATGGTACCCCATAAGTCATATATGTTTTCTTCACTCCTCACTGATTTTGCTCTTCTAACTGGATAATTTCAAATGACCTGTCAAGGAACTCACAGATTCTCCTGAATGACTGAGTACGCTGTTGATGTGTTCTCTAAATTTTTCAGTTCAGTCATTGTATTCTTTGGCTCCACATTTTGGTTCTTCTTCATTTCTATTTGTTTGAAAAAACTTTTAATTTTGCCCTTATATTGTTTTCATGATTTTGCCTAGGTGTGTCTTTGTTCTCTTGCAGCCCACAGAACTTCATTAAAGAAGACGTTTGCATGCTTTCCCAACTAGCCTATTTCTTTAGGGTCGGTTACTGGAGCTATATTAGTTTTGATCTATCATATCTGCCTGATACTTCATGATCCATGTAGCCATATGTTGGTGTCTGTGCATGTGAAGAAACAGACGGTTTTGAGGTAAACACCTGCTCTTGATAGGTCATAAAACTGATTAGACTGCCTCTAGGATCACAGTTGAGTGGGGATAGAGCCAGGTCTTATGGTGGTTGTTGGAGTCACAGTTGATAGGCCTGCTACTAGGGCTGCAGTCAAGTGTGGCTTCCACCACCTCCCTGAGCATGCTCCCACTGGGTTGCTGGGCTGCTTGGATGGAGGAGGAGGTGGGGCTGGAAAGACATCCTCCAGACTTCAGTACAGCAGGACTGTAGCCAGGTCACAAGACAGCTTCAAGAATTACAGTGAGATCTGAGGTTGATGGGCCTATTACTAGGGTTATCTAAGGGCATGGTTTCTACCAGGTCCTTAGGTGGGCAGGACTGCCATGGCAACAACAGACAGAGCAGGGCTGGACTTGGTTCATGGGCCTGCAGTTGGGTTCAAGAATCAGCAGGCCTATTATCAGGAACAGGGAAAGAGATGGCTCCCCCTAGGTACCTTGATGGAAGGGTCTGGTGGCAGGACTAGAAACAAGTAAGGCTAGTGCCAAATGCACGAGGAAATGCAGCTGCTTCTTATCGGCAGCCAGGACCACAGTTAGTGGGCCTAAACAGATCTACCTTCTCAAAGTGGCCCCCTTAGGTCTTAGGCTCCACTAGGGTCTGCAATCTCCTACCTGGATACCAAAACTCTTACAGAGGCACTTCTGTTTATGCATGGCTGCCAAATACTTGTTTCTATTGGGGGGAGGGATATGGGCTGGGGTATCTCTTATTCTGTCATCTTGCTCTAACTAGGCAATTTAATAGAATAGATTGTTGTGAGGATTAAATGAATACATGTAAAATGTTTACCATTGTGACTACTGTTTTATAAGCACTCAAAAACTTACTAGTATTAAGCACTAATGTCTAATATAATGGCTGACAACTGGCGTTAAAATATCTATTGTTTGATGAATCTTCCCCTTGTAGCTCATAGGATACAAAAATCTGAAATCTTAGAAATGGGATTCTTCAAATCAAAACCACATTGAGATACCACCTTACACCAGTCAGAATGGCCAAAATTAACAGGACAGGAAACAAGTGTCAGAGAGGCTGTGAAGAAAGGGGAACCCTCTTACGCTGTTAGTGGGAATGCAAGTTGGTGCAGCCACTTTGGAAAACAGTGTGAAGATTCCTTAAAAAAATTAAAAATAGAGCTACCCTATGACCCTGCAATTGCACTACTGGGTATTTACCCCAAAGATACAGGTGTAGTGAAAAGAAGGGCCATATGTACCCCAATGTTCATAGCAGCAATGACCACAATCACCAAACTGTGGAAAGAGCCAAGGTGCCCTTCAACAGACAAATAGATAAAGAAAATATTGTCCCTATATACAATGGAATATTACACCTCCCTGAGAAAGGATGAATACCCAACTTTTGTAGCAACATGGATGGGACTGGAGATTTTGCTGAGTGAAATAAGCCAAGCAGAGAAAGTCAAGTATCATATGGTTTCACTTACTTGTGGAACATAAGGAGTAACACAGACGACAGTGGGAGAAGGAAAGGAAATGTGAACTGCGGTAAATTAGAGAGGGAGAGGAAGCTTGAGAGACTTTGGACTCTGAGAAACAAACTGAGGGTTCTGGAAGGGAGTATAGGTGAGCCTGGTGGTGGGTATTGAGTGCACGTATTACATGGAGCACTGGGTGTAGGGCATAAACAATGAATCTTGGAACACTGAAGAAATAAAACAAATTATTAAAAAAATGAAAAAAAAAAAGAAATGGGATTCTAGTGCCCATGTACTACTTATCTTCTTCTTTGTATGTTAATGTTTTCCTTTTTTTTTAAAGGACTACTTTGAAGACATCTAATCAGGGAAAACTAGCAACATAAAGAGGTCGCATCACTACCAACATTTCAAGTTAAGTAGCATAAAATATTATTCTTTATTAGAACTTGTCTTTCAAGACTCAGTCTAGTACACTGCCAAAAGGTAAAGTTTATGGAACTTACAAGTCTTTTGACTGACAGAATCATTTACATAACGGTCAATAAAAAATTAGCATATATACACGCTAAGTACCAAATAAAGCAGCCACAAAAGAATTTAGTTTTCATTTATAGGTGAAAATGAGTATATACCATCCAAAGGTCCTAATATTGAACTCAAAAGCAACTAGCTGCAAGTTCACTTTCTACAGAACCATGTTATCTCTCACACAGACAAGAACCAAGACCCCGGGGTAAACTGCATCACCTGATGGCTGACATCAGAAAACAGCTGGCACAACAGCTCTTCTGCTTTAATAGAAACTACCTATTTTTTCTTGACCATTTACCCATCACTGATTAACTTTTTTGGAAATTATGTCCACATATTTCTTTGCTCATACTTTTCCCTTGTCTTTGCCAAGTGTTCCTGTCCTTAGGAAAAAGCACTCCCTGCTGGTCCTAATTTTCCCAATTTAGGAATTAAAAAGCAGATGTACACCAAGGGGTCCATCGGTGCTTAGAATACACCTATAGGAGGGTAAAGAAAAGATTTCTTAAGAACTAATGCCAGTCTCTTGGGGCGCCTGGGTGGCTCCCAAAGACCCGAGATCGAGCCCCACATCAGGCTCCCTGCTCGGCGGGAAGCCTGCTTCTCCCTCTCTCAGTCCCCCTGCTTGTGTTCCCTCTCTAGCTGTGTTTCTCTCTGTCAGAGAGAGATAAATAAATAGAGATAAATAAATAAAATCTTAAGAAAAAAAAAAAAGAACTAATGCCAGTCTCTAACAAATTCAAAGTGACTTTAAAGCTGGTTATTCTTGTTAGGTGGTAGCAAAATATCTGATAACATCACATGCCCAATCACACTATAATTTAGGGGAACCATAGGAAAATTTCAGGACACGGGTATATCATGGCTTTTCCTTGCAGCTTTTGAGTCCGGTCCCAGGAGAGACCAAATCAAACTGGAGCTAGACATTCTAGGCCTGCAGTCTTCAATCTAGATTGACTGAGAGTCACATCACTTGAAGCTTTGCAGGGCTGTAAATATCAACAGCCTCTGTACCTCAAATTGAGGTGATTATAAGCACTAACTCACAAGTTGCTGTCTTAGCAGGAGATAAGACCACAGCCCCAAGCTGTTTTAATAGTTCTTTTCAGGACAAGGAAGAAAACCAGCGAGCAAAAAAATCAGATTAAGGATGTCGCCTACCTCAAGGCAGCTGGCTATTAATTTAAAAGCTAAAAGAGCTGAGAACAGAGGACAGTAAGCAGAAGAATTTAAGCTAAAAAACTATGTCTTGATGTGGCTTCTACTCCATGGAGCTTACTGAAAGCAAAATATCAAACACCCATAAGTTCTGGAGGGAATATCACAGAAACTCTAAGACTGCTCTGCAGCAGCCAGCAAGCAAAAATAACACATGGTCCCAAATCTTCACCAACAGAACATTTATTAGTTTTGAAAGCTGTACTTTCCCCAAGAAAAGTATGCTCTTGAGACAGGGCCATGGGGAAGAATGGAGAATAAAGAATCTCTAGAGAACAGTCAGGGGCCTGCACCAGGGCAAAGGAAATCCCCCTGTATTATTCAGACTATTCCAGCTGCTGCTCTGACCCTGTTATTTAGCAAACCACACCTACCCTGCCTCTAGGGACTGAGTGCCACTTGGCCTCTGTCACCCCAGGATCCAATTACCCACCCTGTATTTAGGTTTGCCAATCCAGTGGCAGCAGTCCCCACTATAATTTCTGACCTATAGGGAGGAGCAATCATAGAGCTCCTCAAAGATGCTGGGATTCCCCTCTCGAATTTGTTTCCCAGGCAAAGGCAATCCCTCTAGAGAGCAGAGCCAGGGACTATCACATAGGCCATCCAGGGAACTTTCTCAGTTGGCAGGGCAGGGAGTCTTTGTTTTACCTGTTCAGTAGGATTTGGTCACTGCTATCACCCAATCTCCTCTTTTTTTGCGTGGGAACTTTTACTATAGTTACCAATTGTTTTTTCCCTATCTATGTAACAACGGGGGAGATGGCAGTTTTGTGAAATATCAGTCAGGACATACCTAGGCCTAATGAAGTAGACTGCATTTCACTAAGAAATTGACTTGGGAAAAGGGACAAATGAGTACATAACACTTTGGAGGTATTTCCACTGCGGACAGGGGGAGCATATTCTTCGTATGGGGAAAAAGATTCAATAAGGCTTAGGGTATTTAATGGGGTATACTACAGCAAAGAGTGTCACCCTCCCCCAATATCCATTCTCCCTTTTCTTGCTACCAGAAGCCCAAAAGTTGTTGGGCTACAATGTGCTCCAGTAAAAATACATGTCCCAGCTTTCTAGATGAAGAGGCCACGTTATATAGTTTGGCCAATGATCTAAAAGCAGACTTCACTGGATGTGCTTTACAAGAAAGTTCTTTAAAGAGGTCTTTTGCATCTGGCAGGCACCATTTTGCTCTTTCCCATCTTCCAGCCTGCCTAGAACACAGATGGGATAACTTGGGAATAACCTATAACCATAAGCCTATGCTAAAGATGGCTGGGAAGAAGGCTAGAAGGCACCTGGGTCCCTAATGGTATCCTGGAGAACCTGTATCAGCCCTGGGATGCTGAATTTTGGAATTTCATGAGTAAAAAGTAAACTCAAATTTAAGGCCACTATTATGGTTTCTGTTCCATGTAGTAAAATTAAATTCTTTACCTGGTACACATACAATCTTTTAAGTTACTGAGGATTCCATACACAATCTATAAACTACCAGGTACCTTAGATTTAGCTAGCATGACTGCTACATATTTGCCATCCATACGTCACCCCCATGTCTACGTCAGACATGGTTCAATCAGGGGCACTCTCCCCCAGTAAGCTGGAAGTAGGCCTACAAAATGGTTTCAGCTCCAAGTCTCAATAGCTATAACTCATCTAACTGACCTGGCACCCAATAGAGAAACTATTTTCCATTTGTATCAATTTCAGTTTCTCTAAGCTCCAGAACTCTAAGGATAAAATCACAGACCTTAAGATGGAGACAATGTGTGAAGAGTTCTATACCTACCAAGGAACTCAGATAATATAATCTGAATTATACAACTCTGGACCAGTCACATTTTCTCAAATAACTGGTTCCTTTATTTGTGAGATGGAAAAAAAAATGGAAAATCCACTTACCTCATAGGGTTAATGTGAAGAGCATATACAAAGTGACTGTGAAAAAACAGTAACTTTGAACTTGAAATTACTATGAACACATAAATCATTAATCTAGAAAATGTAATTTATTCTTTACAACTAGCATACTTTCCTACCTATTAGGGATACTCAACATTTAAAATTCACTTCAGGAACAGGGTTATTATGGGGTGCCTGAGTGGCTCAGTTGGTTGGACGACTGCCTTCGGCTCAGGTCATGATCCCGGAGATCCGGGATTGAGTCCCACATCAGGCTCCCTGCTAGGCGGGAAGCCTGCTTCTCTCCCTCTTTCGCTCGCCCTGCTTGTGTTCCCTCTCTGGCTGTGTTTCTGTCTGTCAAATAAATAAAAAAATCTTTAAAAAAAAAGAATTTATATTGTTTTGATATCACTGAACAGAACCTAGATCCCAACTACAAAAAATAGAAGGCATCAATGCAGATAAGCACTATATTCTATAAGTGCTATGCAAATTAGTGTCCAACTGTCAAAGGACCTTAATTCTAAAATATGAACAAATAAGGACATGCAAGCAGAGTTAAGAAATTTCAAGTCAAAATTCAAAACATTCTGGTTAGAAGAGAAAAATCTTCTTTCAAAAACCTAGCTACCTGCTAGAGATAAGAGCACTAGATACACTCTATTGCCTAAACCATCCTCCTACTTGGCTAATGCAGATGGAAAAGCCCCAGTAACTTTCTAAAAGGCACTGTACTTTGCAGGTATGCCATAGCACACCTCTAACACTGGGCATGTACGCCCACAATCAGGAGACATATGCTAGAAACTGTGACATTAACAGCCTTCTCCCTTGCTATTACTATCCACAGTGGGTACCATCTGGAATGATTTAGAGAACCACACAAGCAAAAACAGGAGACTTAAGATGTACTGCATATTCTCCTATACAAAGTTTTCTACATACTGCTACCTAATGAACTCTACTACATTCTGCCAAACTGGCGGTAGCACCTTCTGAGGAAAATGGTAAAGAAATAAAATCTGCCAAATAAAAAAAGCCAAACACAATCACAAACCCTGAAGTACTGCCTAATCTTCAAGATCACCACATGAAAGAGAAATTAGAGTGGTAGAGGCTAAATGTTTAGGTGTCCCTAAAATTCACATTTTGAAACCTAATCCCAATGTGATGGTTTTCGGAGGTGGAATCTTTGGAACCTTCATGAATGGGATCAGTGCCCTTATAAAGGAGACCTCTCCTTGCCTTCCTCACCCAATTCCTCCCCTCACCCCATGGGTCCTGAGAGTCCTATGAGGCCACAGAATATAGTCACAGGACACAGGCCCTCATTAGACTCCCAGTCTGCCAGCACCTTGATCTTGGACTTCCCAGCCTCCAGAACTGTGAGAAATAAATGGTTGGTGAAACTACCTAGTTTATTGTACTGTTATTATAGCAGCCTGAACAGACTATGACAGAAGACAAATTCTACATCACAGGTACATCCCAAACCAGTTTCTCCTAAGTGTTCACCCTTGGCTTCTGACCAAGATCATTCATCCCCCCTTCCCCAGGCTAACTGGGTCCATTTTTTTTGTACAAGTGTCAAATTCTAACCAAATACTCTACTATTTCTGAAGACTTTATCTGCTACCCAAGCAAATAAAACCATGTATAGGATACATCTATACATTAGAATATAAATGCTCATAGGTATTCTAGACATGTCCTAGAAAGACACAGTGAAAAGGTCAAAATTAAATGTATTAAATGGAAGAAATTACCTTGGAGCCAAAAGAAGCAGGAAGCAATAGAGGCTGGTAGGTACACGGAAGTGGTTGAGATCACAGCCCTTTAACCCTTTTCATTTTAATGCATCAGGCACAGCAGTCTCAGCACATACTGAATTAAAAGTTTAACACCACTCTTTTTGAGCCTTACACAAAGCAGTGATAGCTTTCTAATTAGTTTAAGCAAGGTCTCTGAAGGCACAGAAAACAAAAATCCTATCTACTGAAACTATCAATCCATTACAAACATCACTCTTCTTCAGCTAATTCCCGGTGACGAAATCTAACTCAAAGGAAAAACCCCAAAGCAGTAACAACACCAATCTATAGCCACATTTTTTCTGAGAACTGTCAATACTTCTAAAATTCACAGAAAATATCACAACCCTCGATGTCTTTATTTCACTTTTCTCTCCTGGAACGGAAAGATAAAATAAAGCTCTTACACAAAGATTCCAATTTAGCCATCTGCCAATAGATCATCAAGCCATCTGAAATTTTAGACTACACAGAAGCCACAGGTAGCTCCAGATGGTCTAAAAAACTGGGGGACACGTGCTGCATGTGCTCTGCTATGCTTTCTAGCAAGAACCCCCAATAACCGAAAAGTGGAAAAGGGGAAAAGGGCTTACAACTGGAACTTTCCAGAGTAAGAAAAGAAGACAGCTTTAAGAATACCAGAGCGCAGCTACACTTGTGGTGAACACAGCATAGTGTATGAAGCTGTGGAATCACTAAGTCTTACACTTGAAACTAATGTAACATTGTGTGTCAACTATACTCAAAAAATAATAAGGCCCTGCAGCTGAAACAGATCTCTCATGTTGGTTGTTTGCTTTAATACGATGCTGATGAGTCACTCTGAATGACTTATAATACAAATAAGTGTTTGGAAGCTTAGATAGAACCTATCAACACTAAATATTTTGAAAGTAAAATTCATACAGTGATCATTTAAAGAGTAAACACTTTAAAACATAAAACCAGCATTAAAAACACTATATAATAAAATTTCACTAGTAACATTTGCTTCACAGCAATTCCTTAATATTAATTCCATATTTTCCATGTAATACTTGGAAGCTGTCCACAGCCGTAAACAGTGTTAGTCTATTTCACTAGCTGACCTAATGCTTTGGCCCAGGAAAAAGCAATTATTTGCACTGAGAAGTTGACTTATTCCAAAGGCTTACATGAAATGCACCATAATTCAATGAAATTACCAAAAAGAATTTCACAGCGGAGGGGCACCTGGGTGAGTGGCTCAGTCATTAAGCGTCTGCCTGCAGCTCAGGTCATGGTCCTGGAGTCCCAGAATCCAGCCCCACATTGGGCTTCGTGCTTGACGGGAAGCCTGCTTCTTCCTCTCTCACTCCCCCTGCTTGTGTTCCCTCTCTAGCTATGTTTTTCTCTGTCAAATAAATAAACTCTTTAAAAAAAAAAAAGGAATTTCACAGAGGAAACTGCTAATACAGGAGAGTAAATCATGTTTTCGAGTTTGACAGGACCCACAGAACTTTAATTCCTTCCTTGCTGACACACCCTTTATTAATAAACTACATAAGGGACCCCTAGGTGGCTCCGTTGGTTAACCATCTGACTCCCGATTTCGGCTCAGGTCTTGATCTCAGGGTTGAGAGATCAAGTGCCACGACCAGTGTAGAACCCACTTAGGGTTCTCTCTCCCCTTCTGCCCCCTCCCCTCTCTAAAAAATAAAATAAATGCTTAATTGTTTATGCTTTTTAAGCTGCTTAATAAACTACTTCACTATTACACACATAGAGAACTCAGCTGCCCCCTAAAATGGCCATTTGGGGGCAGGGCCTGGGTTTTCAAAGAGGTTCTAGAGAATTACCCACTTCTTGCTAACTCTGTTCTTACCTAATCACCCAATTCTCTTTTTCATACATGCGCACATGCACATTCACCTCTCACTATTCTCTACCTGCCCCGCCCTAACCCCAAGGACAATACTGACTTTCCACTCCCAAGATTAGACTAATTGTTGAGAAGTAGAAATGACACTTTTGATTACTTTTACGAAAGTACTTGCTATACTGGAAAAACTGGCACATTATTTGAAGATGGAAAATCTATTTAGATCTGTCATGGTGAACAACAATAACTCGCTGATGAATCAAAGAGTCAAACGTAAGAAATCAAAACAAAGACAAATGCAGGTGAATTTCTACAGGACTCCCAGGAAGGGAAGGACTTTCTGCATCAAAACAAATATATAAATAAAGGGAAGGACTAACAGATTTTGATTATGGTAGAAGCTCTCCTAATCAACCTCCCCTTAACCAGTTCCAGACTAAATCATTCCCCAGGCCCAGTGCAGAAATCTAATGAGTGCCCACAGCATGTCCACTGCTTAGTGCTAACAGGCTACTACGTACTATGCTTGTCCATGAGCCCTACAAATTAAGTTGCCTACTTACCAAGAGTTATGGTATAAAAGCGATGTTAATTAAATGTGGGTGATAAACCCGTAAAAGACTGGGGGCGGGCAGGGGCCCTGTAAATTACCTGAAAGGATCCTGCCTAGATTGCAGTTCATTAAGGTATCACTCCCCCTTACAGAGAGAACTAGAAATCACTGATGATGCATTTTGGATATGATGTAAACTAGAAATATTTTATATATACAAATATATATATTTCTAATCAATTAAATCCTATTCAAAGTAAAGGGCAGCTGAATACAAAAGTACTAGCTACTTAATGTGTGTTCTGAAGCTTTAACGTTAAAGATACATGATTACCTTTCTTAGGCTACCCCTCCCCATTAAACAGTTCAGCTAAAAGATCTAATTACACCAAATGAAGAGGCTGCTTCGGTAGGATTTTCAGATTCTGCATATCCACACTCATCAGGAACAGAATCAAAAGGTGAACTTGAAAAATATTTGAAAGGATAACAGATTGTTTGAACATAAAAAGTTTACATAAAATGTAAAGTAGTAATTATCTGCAGTCCAACATGGGAAATAAATTATGAGACATCCAAACAAGATGACACACAGCCCTCAGAAATTACTTATAATGAATTGTACCAAGGATCGAAGTACTTCTAAGTGAAAGCTATCAAACTAGAAATGGTATAAAAAATACACCAGGAATCTAAGGTGGGAAGCAGGACTTCTAATGGCAGAATGAGGACCTCAGTCATGAACAATCCTAGATACAAACAGCGTCCATGGCATTCTAACTTGGGGCTGCTTCCATTCCCCCCAGCACAATCCGGTGGCATTAAAGGGAGCTGCCATTAAAGGCAGCTGACCTGATTGGAGCTCCAAGGGAAAATCCCACGCCTACAGCTTTGTCAGAAACAAGAGGGATCATTAGCAAACAAATATCACAGCTGCTTAAGCCTGCAATACTGGTTGAGGCAAACAAGACTTCAGCCATGCAAAAGGGAGGTCTGGGGAATGAAACAGCCAGAAGGGGCTTAAAAAGCTCTGGCAGATTCTTGGTGTGCTGGAAGGCTGGATGCATGTGAGGAATTGTGGATAAGGAATAAGCAAGGATCAAGGAAAGAGAAGAGCTTCCCGACTTATCTACCAGAAAGATTTCGCTGATTTGAAGTTTCTGCACAAGCAGAAAGTAAAAGCCAAGGCACACTTGGCTTGAACTCTGAATGTGTGGGTTGGGGCATACATTCAAAGTTCATTCATTTAATAAGCCTACTACACAGCAGACATTATACAAGTGCTGGAGATATAAAAAACCCTGGTTCCTGCCTTTGAGAAGCTTATATTCTAAGGGTAGAAGCAGATGCCCAAGTAGTAATTAGAAATCCAGGATGGGGGGAGATTTCAGGGGAGGGAGGGGCTTCTGATTAAACACGGCTGATTTAATATAAGCATTTATCTACCTCCCTCTAGAGACCATGAGTGGGATTAGAGACGGTATGAATTTACAAGAAAGTTGGAGAGAACCTGACAGCAAAGGAGGGACAACCACAAAATTAGAAACAAAAAACATCTGGAAAAGAAGTAGCTAGCCTTGTTGTAGCTTTCTTTCTGCCAAGCACCTGCAGTAGGAGAACCTAAAGTGAAGCCAAGTGAGCTAGTTCATTCCTGAGGGCCTTGGAAAAAGCAGTAGGTAAAAAAAAGCCCAAGAACTCCAGTTTCCAGGAACATTTAAAGGAAAGAGAATTTTTTTAAGGTGGGGGAGGGGAGGCAGCTTGGGGCACCTGGCTGGCTTAGTCAGTGGAGCTGTGACTCAATTTCAGGGGTTTGAACTTATGAGTTCAAGCCCCATGTTGGTATGGAGTTTACTTTAAAAAAATGAATAAAAAAATAAAGGGGGGTGGCTGAAAATTCCTTTAAAACAACACTAAGACTCCTGGTTTTCTCATCAGCCAGAGCAGCAGGGCAAGCGACTGCCTCCATCCACCGCCCCCCCCACCCCACATCTCAGAGAATACTTATCTCAGGCAAGACTGAACCAAAGCATTCATGAGCTTAGGAGCTCCAGTCATAACTGAGAGCAGAAATGGGATGCCTTACTGAAAAACAAGGAGGAGGAAGTCAGTGTTCATGGCTGATGGTGATAGAGTCAGCTCTTTGCAGGCTGGGCTTCTCAACACTAGTGGTGAGTTTATTACCACCAAATTTCCTCCCATAAGAGAGTCAAGGAGTCCTATATAGAAAAACTGGCTGTAGAAAACAGAACAGATAGAGAGTTCCCCATAAATGCCCAGGTTTTCCCCCCAGTCACACCAGAGCCAAACCCAGGAGTCAACGAGGCCCACTTGTGAACACAATTTCCAATCAACTATTCCTTAATAGAAAGAACCTGCTAAAGACGCTTGAGCAACACCTCTAACATGAAAGACAGGTACAAGACTGAGAAAGGGAAAACAAAACGGAGAAAACAGACAATATAGGGGAAAGAAAATGCCAAAATAATCATTTCTCTTTGAAGACATTAAATCTAGCACCCAAGAAACAAAAGTCAACCAAAAAGCTCTTAGAAATGAATTACAGAATCGGAAAATAAGTTGAAGGAAACCTCCAGAAAATAAAAGAGAAGTGATGCTAGATATGAGAATGGAGGGCCAAAAGCCAAGTTCTGAAGGGGAAAAAATAGAAGAGAAAGCATTATCAAAAAAATCTAATTTTCCACAACTGAAGAAATGAATCTTCAAATTGATAGGCCCATGAAGTGCCCCATAAAGTGAATACGACAGCATCCATACCAAAGTATGTATCATGATATTTGAGAACCCTAGGGACAAAGTCTAAAAAGCAGGTAGAGGGTAAAATGAAAAAAAAAGTCACAAAAGATAACTTTTTTTTAAAGATAAATAACTTTACAGAGAACAATGTAGCAATGCCTTCAAAGCTGAGAACAAATTATTTCCAACCTAGAATTCTATCTTAATAGCTACACAAATTATGTCTACATAAACTCTCAATCAAGTCAAAGGGCATAATAATGACATTTCCATACATGGTGTGTTCATAATTTCCCACTGCTGTTGTAAAAATTTACTATAAACTTAGTGGCTTAAAGGAAGAGTTTTTTTTCTCTTACAGTTCTGGAGGTTGGTAGTCTAAAATCAAGGTGTCGGCTGCATTCTTTCTGGAGGCATCGGTGAGAATCTGATTCCTTGTCCTTTCTGGCTTCTGGAGGCTGCCTGCCATTCCTTGGCTCGTGGCCCCTTCATCTTCAAAGCACATCACCCCAATTAGTTCTTTTTCTTTTTTAAGATTTTACGTATTTGTCAGAGAGAGAGAGCCCGCAAGCACAAACACGGAGCCTGATGCGGAACTCAATTCCAGGACCCCTGGATCATGACCTGAACTGAAGGCAGACGTTTTACCGACTAAGCCTCGCAGACCCGGCTAGTTCTGTTCTCAGTTCTCCTCCTTCTGTTGACTCTGAGCCTCCCGCCTCCCTCTTATAAAGACCCTTATTTCCATGGGGCTCACCTGGATAATCTCCACACCTCAAAATGCTTACCTTGATGATATTTGCAAAGACCTTCTTACCATGTTAAGGCAATAGATTCACAGGTTCTGGATATTAGGATGTAGGTAGGATCTTATTTAGCATATTATACACAGTCTCAAAAGTTACTTCCCATTCAATCTTTCTCCAGAAGCTACTGGAGGATATGCTCTACCAAAACCAAATAATAAACTGAGGTCAGCATAAGGTTAGAACAAGATGACCTGAGAATCCAGGCAAGGCCATGAAAAGAGCTGTGGAATTCAATCAGGTATCTTTTTTTTTTTTTTTTTTTTAGCATCAAGAGTTTTGTAGATAGAAAAATATGAAAACATGGCAGCCTTTTATCGAGTTTAAAGAGCCTAAGCAGAAAGCTGTAGTAAGAGGCACTTGACAAATACTGTAGCAGGGAGGATGGAGAGGGCAGACCTTTGGGAGTGGAAAGAAGAAGGTAATGTATGTAAGCTGAATTCAAGAGCCTGGACAAGAAGACCATTTCCTCGTTACAGTCACCAACAGAACAGCTACAAATAGGGCTCCGTGTCTCACAGTGTCACAAACACGAATCCATCCCGCAATTTCACCCAGGTGAGACAGCAGCCCCCAACACTGCATGACATAATTGTTCCCTTAGAGGATAAATATCTTTTAAATTTGGGACTATTTAGAACTTAACTACGGAAACAGAAAAAGGCTGCTGAGCCTGGAAAAGGTAGGAAAGCTTCACAAAGGAAGGTTCAGCCGAGCAGCGCCTTGAGGTGAATGGAGCACAGGCACACCCTAGTGCTGGGTGAGGGCAGGAGGACCAGGGAGGGCTGGCTAACAGACCGGCTTCTGCCAAGGCAGAAAAAGCACTGTGCATTTAAGGTACTGTGAATAGCTCTCTGTTGGGCTGGTAACAAATAAGGGTGGAGGATGGGTGGCAAGAAAAAACAAATTCCATAAGGAGACCGCAACAATATAGCACAGAAGGAAAGTACATTTGAAGTAACCCAACCTAGGGAAGAAACTTGGCTGGGCCCTCACCAGCTATGCAAATCTCATAAACTCAGTAAAGCCTCCATTAATTCATTTGTAAAATGTGAGAACAACAGTACCTACTTCATGGGTTTTGAGAATTAAATGAAAATACTTCGGGGGCTGCCCAGTGGAACAGTCAGAAAGCAACAAAGAGTAAAATTGCCCAAAAGTAACATTTCTCCAAAGCATAATCATATAATCTGTCTTCCATTCCATTCTCTCTGTGATTTTCAGACTGTATTTTTTCCTCCCTACTCGCCCCCGCCACCCTCCGAGGCCTCTTTTGGTCCCAGACTAAGAAACTCGGTTCCTCTAGACCATCACTTTCTTTCTTTCTTTCTTCCTTTCGTTTTTTAAAAATATTTTATTTATTTATTGAGAGAGAGAGAGAGAGTGAGAGACAGCATGAGAGGGGAGAAGGTCAGAGGGAGAAGCAGACTCTCCGCGGAGCTGGGAGCCCGATGTGGGACTTGATCCCAGGACTCCAGGATCCTGACCTGAGCTGAAGGCAGTGGCTTAATCAATTGAGCCACCCAGGCGCCCCTAGATCACCACTTACTTTTTTTTAAGATTTTATTTATTTATTTATTTGACAGAGAGAGAGATCACAAGTAGGCAGAGAGGCAGGCAGAGAGAGAGGAGGAAGCAGGCTCCCTGCTGAGCAGAGAGCCCGATGCAGGGATGCAGGCCTCAATCCCAGGACCCCGAGATTATGAATTTAGCTGAAGGCAGAGGCTTAACCCTCTGAGCCACCCAGGTGCCCAGATCATCACTTTCTAATAGAACTTTGTGTAATGATCAAATGTTCTAAATCTGCACCATCCACTCTGTAGCCACTAGAAACATGTAGCTATTGAGCACTTGAAATGTGGCTGGTGCAACTAAGGAACGAAGTTTTAAAAAACCAGTTCATTGAGATGTGATTCACATACCATCAAGTTCACCCTTTTAAAGTATACAGTTCAGTGTTTTCTAGTATCTTCACGAGCAGGTGTTGGATCAGGAAGCAGTATCTAATTCCAGAACTTTTAAATAATCTAAGAAAACCCATACCCTTAGCAATTATGCCCCCTGCCCCCTCCCCCTGGCAGCCCCTGGCAACCACTGATCTAGTTTCCGTCTCAACATATTTGCCTTTTCTGGACATTTCATATGAACGTGGTCTTTTGTGTCTGGCTTCTTTCACTTGTCAAGACGTTTTTGAGGTTCATCCTTGTGGAAGCGGGTACCAGCACCTCATTTCTTTTCTGGCTGAATAATATTCCACTACCTACAACTACCCCATTTTGTTTATCTGTTCATCAGAAAAATGGGCATTTCCGTTGTTTCCACCTTTTGGCTACAGTGAAAAATGCTGCTATGAACACTGATGTACAAGTTTTTGTGTGAACATAGGTTTTCAGTTCTCCTGGGTATATATCTAGGAGTAGAATTGCTGGGTTGTATGGAAATTATAACTTTTTGAGGAACTACAAGAGTGTTTTTACACGGTGGTTGCACCACACTACATTCCCACCAGCAATGTATAGAGAGATCCAATTTCTCCATATCCTTGCTAACATTTGTTATTCTCTGTCTTTTCAATTATAGCCATCCTAGTGTATGGGAAGTGGCATCACTGTGGTTTTGATTTGTACTTCCCTAACAACTAATGATGTTGACAACCTTTTCATGTGTTTATTGGCCATTTATAAATCTTCAGGAAAATAGTCAATGGATTTTAAGTTTTATTTAATTTTAGTTAACTTTAAATAGCCACATCTGGCAGGGGCTAAAGTATTAGGCTGATGGGGGGATTTAGCAGCTGGTTGCTTAACTTTCTCAAGGTCAGGTGAGGCTGGTTAGGTGACTGAAGGTCTGTCCCAGCTTCCCCAGACTCCCCCAGATGGAACCTGGGAAAGGGAGACTGGTGCAACACTTAGAAGGAGGGGGCACTTGGGAACCCTCAAAGCGCACTGTTGATGATGAAAGCAACTGGTGTTTATGCACACTTCTGAAGGGCTAGGACTGTGCCTTTATACCCGCTGTCTCACTTAAGCCTTGTAACAATCCCATGAGGTAGATTCTACTGTCTCCATTTTACAAATAAGAAAGCAGTTTTAAGCATATCGGGTAAGACTTAGAAACTTTTCTCGATCCAGTTTAATTATGGCAATGATCTTCTAGGTCTCAACCAGGGAAGCTAAGTGTTATTCCTGATTCCACCCTTTATGCTCACCACCTATGTACAATTCTGTATCTACTAACCTATCTCCAAGGCACAGTCTGAGAATGAGATGGCTTTTGAAGCAGCAGAATATTAGAACTAAATGAAAATACGAATTCCTGACTGTGTGAACGATGGGCCAGATTTTATCTTTTCCAATGTGTTCAGCTACTTCCACCTCTTTGAATTGGTTTAACAGGTATGTAACACGAACCGTGTTACTATGGACAGCCAGATGCTGTCCTAGGTGTAGAGATATAGCAATGAATATGACAGCCATGCATCCTGACCTAATGAAGCTTAAAATATATATTAAAGAAATACATGGTTTTAAAAATACACCAACTCAAATAAGTTTATGTCACATGGAGGCCTTGCTGCAGTGTCTATTTCATAATGAACCTTATCCCAGCAGCATAAGTACCCTTAAATGGCACTCTCTGCCTACTAAGAAATTCTGAGCCTGAACATTATAGCCTTTAAAATGGCTCAAAATCCATGCACTTGGCAGATTCTACAAGAATTGCTTCTAGGGAAGTAGCACCCAGCTCCCAAGGACAGCCAGCTGCTAAGGAACAAAGGCACTAAAGCTTACCTCCAGCTCTACAGGGCTATCCCAGACTCCTATGCACACAAGAGGAGGCCAACACAGCAAGAGTCACAAGAGCATTTCTCTTGCCTAGAGCATGGCGTGAATTCCCAAGCTGTCATCACCACCCACCTCTGACCCCTGTTTCAGGTAGATAAAACAGAAATGATGAGGTTGCTCAGATGATTTGCATGGGTGGTTATTGTCCTGACTGGGGCAATAAGGCTGCAGAACACTACACTCTTTTAATAAAGTCCACATTTTATTCTTTGGTAGAAATAACAATTTAATTTTGGAAATACTGCATGTCCATGCTGTATTGTACAAAACAGTAAAAGTCAAATTCTCCTGTAGATGGGCTGCTTTTGGCAATAGACCTAAGTGACCACGCTGAGGGCTGGCCTTTGCATGACCCTCTCTCATGGTACCTCACCTCTGGGATGAGTCAGCAAGGTAAAAAGTATGAATTAAGTTGACTGGGAAAGCCTAAATGAAAGGTCTCACTCAATCATTTCCAGTTTTAACCTCACTACCTCTTGTGTCTTACCCGACCAAAATATTCAACCTGAATACACCAAAAGAAATCATGGACCAAGCAAATTCACCAGTGATACTGCTCAGGATCATTTGGCCAAGTTATGTTCCTTAACTTAAAACAACAATGGAATCACAGATGCAAAAGCAATACTTTGGCCTGCTTTTGCTACTAGAGCTAATGGAGGTGGTGAGAAGGTTTTCTTTTTTTCTTTCTTTAAGATTTTATTTATTTATTTATTTGAGAAAGAGAGAGAGAGAGAGAGAGAGAGCGAGCGCGAGAGCATGAGAGGGGGTAGAGTCAGAAGGAGAAAGAGAGAAAGAGACTCCTTTCTGGGCAAGGAGGCTCATGTGGGACTCAATCCTGGGACTCCAGGATCATGACCTGGGCAGAAGGCAGTTGCTTAATCAACTGAGCCACCCAGGTGCCCCAAGAAAGCTTTTCAAAAGCTATTACACTTGCTTCAGTGGAGTGGCTAGAGTGAAAGATTCCACGTGCATCAATAAGAACAAAATTAAAATTCAGTTCCTGTATTTCACATGACGCTGGCCACCAGTCACCTTAAAGGCAGAGAGCAAGAAAAAAAGATGTTATTTCAACTAAGGATAGAAGTAGCCATCCCTGGTTATGGGAAGGTTAACGGAAACTTGTCCGGTAATCATTCTAGGATTACCCACAATATTTGGTATTTATGTGCTCACAAACATGTTTGTGAAGTACAAGTGACTATAGCACTCCAGGCCAAGGATAAAACATTTCCACATGGGATGGAACTATTTCCATGGCTCAGAGGACACCAAATGGCTCCCAGGAATTCCTAAACTCAGCAGCCACAAGGTAGGCTTTCTCTTGATGAAGTAAAAAGGCAGTAAGACCTGGGCGAAATGAAGACTATAAAAGATAATTAAGTTAGGCTACACCAAGACTGCAAGAAGAACCAAGAATGTATCAATGCAGAATCAGTGAGGAAGTGTCACAGAATTGTTAAACAGGCTACCGCCATTAACAAACACAGAAGGAAAGGACAACAGTTGTGTATTTTCATTCACAGGTCTCTAGCCACTGAATTATAGGTTGATATCAGAGAGAAGAATGGGTTTCTAGAAATAAGAGGGTCAAGGGTAAAGGCAACAAAAAAATTTGGTGTTTTACCAACTGATTTCAGATATTTGTGGTTCAGTATAATGGGCAAGAAAAGAGTACCAAGGCTTCAACTCAAGCAAGGATCAGCGAACTTTTTGTGTGAAGGGCCAGAAAGCAAGTATTTGTGGCTTTGCAGGCCATGTGGTCTCTGCTGCAGCTACTTACCTCTGCCCTTACATGTAGAATGAAAACAGCTACGGACAATATTTAAATGAACAAGCATGGCTGTAGTCCCAAAAATCTTTATAAAAACAGATAATGGGCCAGTTTGGCCCATGGGCCATAGTTTACTAAACCCTGATTTAGTTTCAAATCAGTGGTTCTCTAACATTAATGTACCTCAGGATCCCTTGGAGGGCTGAGATTCCTGGGCTCCACCCCCATTGCCTCTATCTGTAAGGTAGGCCTGGGGCTTGAGAATCTGCATTTCTAACAAGCTCCCCTGAGATACTGCTGTAGCTGCTCAGAATGAGGTCCACACTTTGAGAGCCACTGCTCTAGACCTTATTACTAAACAAGAAGTTCAATATTTTAAGTAGCTGCCACAGTTCCCATCTGATTTGGCACAGAAATTTGTTACTTGTAGTAAGTTCCAAACTTCAAAGCTCAAATAAAAATTAAATAATACAAAGAGAAGCAAGGAGAAACATACTAGTCAGGATTTTTTTCCTTCAGTGTAAACATTGTCCCACCAGTAAAATACACATAATTCATCCTCAAATCTCTTATTCAACATTTTCACGTAGCATGTTCTAATCCTATAAAGAGTTGAGAAGTGTTAAGTTCTAGAAATCAAACAAAATACAACCAGTACTAAAGACAAAGGTAAATGATTCTTGCAAAATCAAAGAAAATTCAACGCAGCTCATTCCTAAGAAGTGCTTCGTCTCAATAAAGTCAAAATAATAATATATTGAAGACAGCTTAAGACTTTTGAAGAACTGTGTCATTTTATCCTAAGAATCTAAAGAAATAGGTAATACAGCCTTTACTATCCTTCTTTTACAAGATGAACAAACTGAGGAAAACAAGCGAAGTAGTGATCTGCCACCATTATTTTAAAAAAATCCTTAAAATATCATTTTTCTCGGTAAGTTTTAAGCTGTATTTATCAAATCCAACTTTTACGTGTCTTTTCAGGACTATGTCTTTGAATGTGTCTTCATGGGGAAAAACATTCTAATAACATCTTCAAGTCCATACTCACATTCATAGGCCTAACTCTGAAGCCACTCCCACAAGTCTAACCAAGAAGCCTGAACTTTAATCGATGGCAATTTAAACCACACTCAACCTTTGGTGTAAGTGGGTCATAGATTACGGAAGTATGGTGATCACTTCCTGCAGTACAATAGAAACACTCCGTGATGGGAGAAATACTATTAATGGAGATAATCCAAAAAGTAGAGCAGCAAGCCTAGAATCTCTCTCTCTAGATACCCAGGCTCTTTCTGCAATGATGATAATGAAAATGCATTCATTTGAATAGATATTTACACAGATCAGTTTCACGCCCATTATAAGAGGTAAACGTTTTTTAAAAAGAAGGGAAGAAAGAAACAAATCTCACAATGCATATGGTCAGTAGAGGTTTTTTCCATTCCTATTAACACACTTTTAAAAAGTTTTATATAAGTTGATTATAATGTGAGATAATTACATTCTCACTCTAACCTGTGATCTGAATACTCCAGTAACATTTTAACTTATATGAAACATAATTAAAGAAAGCCCTCAGTGAAAACACCTTCTTGTTTGTTTTACAAGTATCTAATTATTCTACAAGTGACTAAAGAAAAAATATTTATTAGAAAGATCATTTCAAATTCAATGCCATGAATTACTGTCGGGACAGACACCCAGTTAAGATGATATTAAACCTAAGAAGACCAGTAAATATTCTATGTAAATAAAAGTAAACCATTCTGTTTTTTAGATAATGGCTCAGATGGAAGTCAGCAAAAACTTCAAACCTAAATAATGCAATATAAATAGTACTGTTCGTGGATTATAGAAGGGGTATCTTCTACTGTCCTCTGAAGCCAACCTAGAGAAGTATTTTCATCAAAGTAGGTGGTCTAAACAGATTCCAACGTGATCATTCTTCCACCTGACAATGTACTAGATGAAATGTTGCTCTGTAAATTTAGGGTATTTAGAGTCAGTGCCCAACTGTGTCAGAGACTGCCAACTTTAGAATCTTCCTACCTCGTTTTGCTCACTGTTAAAATGTGGACACTGCTGCCATAAAAAATTTAGGGAAGTTACATAAAAGAACACTATAATATTCACAAATCCTTCATATGGATATTTCCTAAATACATATTCTGGGATTTTTCTTGTCTCTTTTCTGAAATTTCACATTACGAACCATTAATTCATCTGTCAGATGTCCAAATGCAAAGACAAAAGCTGTGATACAAAATTCCCTCTTTTAATACAGTCTTTGGAGCTTTTCACAACACTGCAAAAATATAATCTGGACAGTCCTGCAAACAAATTACAAAAAACTCTAAGCTCAAAGAATACTATCTTTCTTATGTACCTAAGAGGCAGTGACAGTGTTTTTTTTTTTTTAAGCCACAAAGCACTCTAAGTAGTGTAGGTCTACTACCACAAAATATATTGAGTAAAATGGATTTCAGACACAAAACAGAACCAAAAGAGGTTTTGTTTGCATCACACATGCACGCAAGCATGCACACACCCTAATTACACAGTGACTCTATCAGGGGCTCTTTGAGAAGTCCTAAAATATACATAGATGGCACATCACAGCTCTCCAAACAGGGATGGAAATTTAGCTAGTGATTTTTCCCCCTAACTTTATTAAAGCTGGCATTTTAAATAATCTTTCATATCTGAACATTTTCAGTACACTCTCAACTCTATTTTCATCCACTCTATAGGCAATAAGCAAGCATGAAAGAAATAATTTTATTTAGGAACTCCACATTTATATTGCTTCTGGTGAGACAATCTTAAAAGAATTTTGATGGGTTTTTTCCCTTTAACCTAGGATTGAAAAAAGAATTCAAAAGCAGTAAAAAAAAAATAGATTTAACATCCACAGAAAACTAAATGTACAGCATTTCCCCACATAAAAGTGAACACAGTTCAGTGAACCAGCCTCAATATTTTTACATTTTTCAGAAACAACCTACTCATTATGGGGCTACTCAGACCACTGACAGAATATCCCAACCGTGATGGTAAACAAGAATAGAAACTTGAGAGTAAGTGCCAGTTTCATTTTTAGTCTAAAACAGGATCAGCAAATTACAGCCCAAGAGCTAAATCTACCCACTGTTTTTGTAAATAAAGTTTTATTGGAACACAGCCACACTCATTTGTTTTCATCTGGCTGTCTTCACGCTACAATGGTAGAGTTGAGTAGCTATGACAGATGTTGCATGGCTCACAAAGCCTAAAATATTTACTAACTAGTAGTTTACAGATAGTTTGCCAACCCTTGGTCTACAACATCTAAAATTGATGAAAATCAGTATAAATAGGTCTGTGAGATAAAGGTTCACTAATAACCCATAAAATTTACTTTTATTTATGTTATAGTGTATTGAACAGACTCTATACGCAAACTCTGATAGTACTCACCTGATTAAAAAGCATTCTAGCCCTCATACACTGCTGGTGGGAATGTAAAATGGTGCAACAGCTTTGAGAAACAGTCTGGCAGTTCCTCAAAATGTTAAACACAGAGTTACCATTTGACCCAGCAATTCTACTCTTATGTATATATATACCCAAGGGAAATAAAAATATGTGTCCACACAAAAACTTGTAGGCCAGTGTTCATAGCAGGATTACTTATGATAGCTAAAGGATGAAAACCATCCAAATGGCCTATCAACTGATGAATGGATCAACAAAACGTGGTATATCCATACAACAGAATATTACTGGGCCTTAAAGATGAAATACTGATACATCTACTACATGGATGAACTTTGAAAACATGCTGAGGCAAAGAAGCAGTCACAAAAGACCACATGTGGTATGATTCCATTTACATGCAATGTCCAGAACAGGCACATCTGTAGAGATAGAAGGTAGATGGGTTGTCACTTAGTGCTTGGGAAAGATGGGGTTGACAGCTAACACATACAGGGTTTCTTTTTGGGGTGATGAAAATGTTTGGAAATTTCTTGTGGTGATGGTTTTACAACTCTGTGAATATACTAAATCCCACTAAATTGTACACTTCACATTGGTGAATTGTATGGTATGTGAATTACACCTCAATAAAGCTGGTATCAAAAAAATGCATTCTATGAACCTGCTGAAACATCTAAAATCAGAATGTTAGAGTCTTGTATTTAGTACTAGCCCTTAAAAGACAACCAGTCTCTGCTCATACTAAATGACAAGCAATAAAACAGATCTGAAGAGCAGGAGCTTAGATGGGTCATAAATACCCAGGTCTGAATCCCCAGGCTGCTGCTTACTATTATTGACACTTTGTCCAGGGCAAGTTACTGATCTTCCTCTTGCTTAGTTTCCTCATCGGTTAAAGGGGAAAGGGTGATTGCTGCAAAGGGAAGGCTGGTGGCCAAGGTTAAAGTAGAAAAATATAAACAATTTAACGCTGCATCTGGCATATAATGAACACCTGAGCCACAGAATTCGAGAACCAAAAAAAAGAAAAAAAATTCCTACCATTATCCCTAAAACCTTTAATTTTATGTTTATTGTTCATATTTCTTATGTATATTGTCTGTGTCACTAAACTAAAATAGGAGTGGTGGACTCAAAACTGCTCTAAAAATAAGGTTATTTTAAAAAATAGAAATTTTTTTAAGTTTCATAAGATTTCTTTAATTTTCCTGACCTGTATTCCTCTACTCTGTTTTCTAAATGAGGAAACAAACAAACAAACAAAGATGATATGGGTTTACCCAAGAAGACTAACAAATCATTCAAGCCTGATCTCCTCTGTAAAGATTTCCCCAACTTCCTTTTAGGACTAGGTGGTCATAGTCTCTGGATTGCTCACTTAACACTCACTCCTTCAATAACTGAGTACTTACTGTTCGTCAGTTACCAAGTTAAGTGGAGGATACTAGGTGAACAAGTCAAAAGCAACCCTGGTTTTAACAGGACTTAACGTGTAATAACTAGATTTGAGCCATCTGTCAACTTCTCCCATTGACAGAGAGCTCCTGAGGCCAGAGAACTCAAGCATTTGGAGAATAATAGGGCGCCTGGCTGGCTCAGTCACTGGGAAACAGGACACTTGATCTCAGGATCATGAGTTTGAGTCCAACGTTGGGGATAGAGTTCACTTAAAAATAAATTAAAAATATAAAAAAAATATAATGGCAATTAAAATAACAACAACTATCTTTAGTCATTTTATACAGATCACATCATTCAGTCCTCACAGCAATCCTGCAACGAATATACTGTCACCCTCATTTTACAGATAAAGAAACTGAGACACAGAGAAGTTAACTAATTAACTTGGCCGGGGCCACACAGCTAGAAATGAATGCATAAATGAACAAATGAAGAAACTGTTAGCACCACTAACAATTTTACCCACGTGATAGGAAAGAATGTTCATTTCACCATATTATTTATGTAATAGAGCCCATGTTTAGCACTGAGAAAGTGCACATTTGAAAATTGTTGAAACTTATCTACATAGCTGCCAAAAGTAATTTGAGTATCTCAGAGACACTCTAGAAATAAAAAATACTTATGCTGCACTTTACAATCACTAATCCATGCAAATAGCTTTGTGAAGTGGCTATCATTCTTTCTATAAATAAGAAGAAAATGGCCACCCTGTGCCCAAAGGCTACCAGATCAAGATCTTAGGGGGCTGCCTCATGAGCTACAAAACAACGTCCATCCATATGTTTGGGGGAAAGTATATATCAAGGATAAGCAGAAAGACTGAAAATCTATGATGGTTCCTAAAAACACAAATTAGATTCCATAAAATAGCAGTGCTGTAATGGTAATCTGAACATCTTAGCAGGGCTAGGCCCTTGTAATTGCATTAATAACATCAAGAGTATTTTAATAAAACATTAGAATCTGCATATAGCTAAGCAGTTATACTTCCATCTTAGATTTAAATACACCATGATACACTAAACTGACAGTTACAATTAAAAAGCCTGAAATACAGACTCGACAAAATAGATTTTGGATATCATTAAACTACACTGAGAGGGAGAGAGAGAACACAGTCATCATTCCAAACTTTGAGTGACTCAAATATTCAAAACAATGGTAACAAAGCAAAAAAAAATGTGTATTAAAAGAAATCAGAGGGTCGTCTGCGTGGCTCAGTTGTTGGGTGTCTGTCTGCCTTGGGCTCAAGTCATGATCCCGGAGTCCTGGGATCAAGCCCCGTATTGGGCTCCCCGCTCAGCGGGAAGCCTGCTTCTCCCTCTCTCACTCCCTCTGCTGTGTTCCCTCTCTTGCTGTGTCTCTCTCTGTTAAATAAACAAATAAAATCTTTAAAAAGAATGAAATAGAAAGAAAGAAGAAAGACTGGAAAAAAATAATGTGCAACGGTTCAGCAATAGAACACAGATGCTAAAATGAAACAATGTGCACTTACACAACCAAAAAATTGGCTTATGTGCAATAAAGTAATCATTTATTTTGAATGGGTGTGCACAACTACAAAAAAACCAATGAACAAATTTAGTTGGAGAGTGGGGGTGGGGTGGGTAGAGGGACATTATGAGACAAGGAAGGATGAAGTTCCCTGTGGGGAAGGGATTTAAATAAAATAAGAATAGTTTGACTAATATTAAGAACTTAAAGTAAATGTAAAGTATCTAAAATATACCATGTCATATAATGAAAAAGATATCAGCTCCTTTTTTTTTTGCCTAAGTATATTGCTGTTGAGATGGATTCAGAGAAGTAGTGTATTATAAACACACACAGAACCTCGCTATTTAGTCACACCATGCATTAATATTTAACATTATATTCATTTTGATAGATGCTTTAAATTGCTTCTCTGCTATAAACAAGGCTTTTTTTTTTTTTTGGATCGTCCATCACAGTGTGTTGGCATGTTACATTATTGATCCTCCCCACTTTAAAACTGTGAAATCCAGCTACCCTGACTCTTCTAGCTCTGTGAGCTACACAACAAACCACCACTCTCCAGCTCGGTCACCTGTCAATAACTCATTCACTCAATTTTACTTCCCAAATCTTCACTGTCATTCCAGAACTCTCACCCAAACTTCAGTTCAGCATTTCCAATGATGTCTATTTACAAATGGCTTGCACTCAACTCAAAGCTACAATAACCAATCCATACCATGGAATATTGGGCAGTGGCTTAAGAGGAGACGGAGTTCGACAGAGATGTAGATGGATATGGAAAGGTCATCAGTGACAGCGTTTGTCAATGGAAAATCAGGATTTCAGCATAGTGTGCAAATATCCCATTCTGTTTTTTAAACAAACCTTCCAGAAAGATGTACAAGAACTGGACAATGGTTACCTCTGGAGAATGGGGCTATGGGTGGTGGGAGAATGGAGAGAGAGAGGCACATTTACTTCTGTACAGTCTAGATTTTAAAATTAATTTTATAATTTATTTTATAAAGACTAGTCCATTTACAAAGAGAAAGTAGTAGAAAATGATTGATTCTCAACATTGCAAATAAGTATTAACTTCCTTTAAGTCAAACTAGCTTCAGACACAAAATCTTCCTGGTGTGGATGTGGGGAGACTCTCCCTATACTGACTTGGGCTCTATGACCAGTCACACCAGAATTCCATAAAGGCCATGGGGGTAATTACATTGGACTCAGTTCAAAGAGGGGATACCAAGACACTGGATGGCCCCAGGAAAGAAAGAAGAGAGCATATCCTGTAGCACCTTGAACCCTGGAACATGAATTCGGAGCCATATCTGGTGGTTTCAGAATCTGTACTGTCAGATGCATCTAAAAAATAAAACTCCAAATGCGAGAGCTCATCAGCTCATTGGCTGGGGTCAGGGACCTGCTCAGTAAACTCACTCATTCACCTACTTGGGTGTGCAGTACTGGCCCACAGCCGGGATGCTCACAGCTCAGCAGCTGTAGATCAGCACATGGTTTTCAGAGTCAGCGAGAGCAACTGCAGGATTTGTAGCACAGGATACAGGAGTAATGACCCCATGGAAACCACCACCCCCACTCTACTCCCAACAAACACCCATCTCCGACACCTCATTACTTTTGGTTTGGCAAGTTAGGAGTCATTAATCAACAATTCTGTTTCCTGGGGCAGGGGAATGGAAATGAAAAACCTGGAGAGTAAAAGGCATAAAGGAAGTTCCAAAACAAATTGTATTCTGGATGGATGGGCAAGAGTCTATATTTCCACTACTAAAGAATGCAGAAACTTAATCAGTTTGGTGACAAATGCAGATATCTCATTAACAAGAAAGACAAAAGGGAAAATGAAATGGGTGAAACAATGAATGGTTGTATGGAACCTCGAATGAAGAGGTGAAAAACAGAACTAGAGTGTGGAACAATTAAAATGTGCTGTAAATAAACTCTGAAAATGAAGGCATGGGTCTCACTTTAAAGAAACCCAATGTAGCACTTTCAACAACTGGAATCAGCAGCAGAATGCGGCAGGAAATGGACGGACTTCGGAACCAGTTGCAATTCCATGTGATCTTAGGCAAGTTACCTCTCTCTGAATCGCAGTGTTTTCTGTAAAGCAGATATAATCAGAGGAGATAATATATGTAAAGTGCCTAACACTAGAAGGCATAAATGTCAACTCCCCTTATGAAGTAAGCATTAAGTGATAAAAGATTTTTGTTTTTACCTTTAAACAATCTTACGTCAAAGTTCTTTTAAACAGTGCTTCTGGCAAATTTAAAATGTGAAAACGTTTACAAAAATGCAGTAATTCAAGAACACTCTCAAAAAGGAAGGCATACTTGCTTCTTTAATTTGTTGAGTAGAGCTACAACTGGGGATGGTAAAAGAATTTTCAATTTAAAGGAAATATCCAGGAATACAATTTAAGATGCATGAGAGGTAGTCTGTCAGATGAAATGTTGCAGATTCAAGGGGGAAAAAGGAGGGGGACGGTGAAGTGCATATGTCAAGGACATAGAAGCAGGTCACAGTGGTAGAACGCAGGGAGTCACAAGAAGTCTTTATAAAGACAACAGGCAAATGACACTTCAAAAACCCCAAGTCCTAGGGCAGTCTGTAGAAAGCGGGCATGAGGAGACTCCGAGAAAGCCGTGCACATGCAGAAAAGCTCAGTTCCCTCCAAAATGGTCCCAGAAGCCAACTCCATCATCAGGAATCAACACTGCTTATCTACTCCCCAAAAGGCCAGCCATGGCAGGCATCCACACCGTGTTTAACAGGTTTTTTCTTCTGTGCAACTGCAGCTAATCCCCCTTGGCTTGAATCTTTCTGGGCCACCAACAGGCTAGCTGGTGACTGTGTTTCTTCTACCTTGCTACACAATTGTCACTCTGATGGAGCATTTCTTTCACAAAGCATCTACTCATTTCTGGCAATTTCCTGGTTCCTTCAGGCTCACACTTTTCCAGATACTCAAGACTAATTTGCTTACAATATCTAGATAAAATTTCCAAGAAAGATGTTCCAACATATTATAATGTTCCCGTCTGTGGTATGGAAATCCAAATCGGTGGGCCAATCAATATATGTGCAAGCCATGGTAATTAGTAAAAAGAGTAAAAGTGAATTTTCGTCATGTTAAATTACATATTTTACAAATGATTAATCCAGTGTTTATAAAGGCTGCATATAACTGAATTCTCTGGTAAATGGAATTCCAAGTGTGGACTGGAAGTATATAAGCAACATAACCACACTCTTTTAATAGAGTATATGTGCAAATACAATCCATACTGAACTGATAAATCTCTTAATATTAAATTAAGTCGTTGTAGTGGACAGCCATCATCAACTGTTATTGAAGCAATCCTCGTTCTGTGTTGTTTCAAACATCAGTCACTGTGTTAGAATTAGATGAGCATCATAAATCAATGCGAATCTTAAAAAAACCAGGAAATCAAAGCCAAACACAGGCTGAAACAAAATTCTGACACAACAGGGTGCAGAGAAACAGCACAGAGGAGATAAAATCCACGTTTTGGTCTCTTGGCTTCAATACCTCCCCAAAAGCATTTGTTCTACTTTTCAAAACCTGTAAGCCTCTGAAAAGCTAGTCCCAAAATATTACATACATCACCTAAGTTTTAAACCAATGACTCAATTGTAGCTGCACATCAGAATCACTTAGAGAGCTTTCAAAAAATGCCAGTGTCCAGGACCCACTCCCAGACATTCAGATTTCATTGTTCGGACACAGGGCCCTGGCATTGATCTTTTTTAAAAGCTCCCCTGGTGATTCTAATATGCAGCCAGGTGGAAATCCACTGCTTCAAACTAATACAGCCTTTTGGGATAATAATTGCTCTGAGGTTGATAAACATGCTTTTTTGCCTTTTAATGAGATTTTATTAAAACTACTCAATTCATTCCATAGCTAATGAGCAAACGTTACATTGCAGGGTCTGTGTTAATTAACGGAGAAAGATTATACATACATACATACATACATACATACATACATACATACATACATATTCCCTGCCCTCAAGAAGCTCCCTGTTCAGGGGCGCCTGGGTGGCTCAGTTGGTTAAGCAACTGCCTTCGGTTCAGGTCATGATCCTGGAGTCCCAGGATCAAGTCCCACATCAGGCTCCCCCCTTCTCATGCTTTCTCTCTCTTCCTCTCTCTCTCATTCTCTCTCTCTCAAATAAGTAGTAACAATAAAATCTTTTTAAAAAGCAGCTCCCTATTCACTAAGCAGAGAGATTCATGAATAAGCAACTGTAATTAAATATGGTAAGAGCTCTCAAGGTACAAGCAAATTCAGCATGCCTCACAAACTTGCATGTCATCCTTGAGCAGAGGTCATGTTGCATCATTCCAAGTTTAGTATATGTCCTACCAAAGCAGGAAAGTCAGAAGTTACAAGTTACTAAGAATCCTAAATACCAGGGCAAATATTCAGCCCATACAAGATGAACATTTGCTATTCGCTTTCACAGAAACTCCTGTACCATGAAGATAGGCATTTCTAGGTTTTAATTTGAATGAATCATCTTTAAATTGCCTTCATGTAATATTACTGATTGTACACTTACCTCCAGAGCTATACATTTGCAAAAGATACAGTAAATGATCATGGTATAAAAATGAGCCAATTTCCCGTGTTTGCATAAAATCTTTCTTTCCCACTAATTGCTATATTTGCAAAGACGAGAAGTTTTGGGACTAGGATAAGGTCCCCTCATTGGCGATTTGTTTCAGTCACTTGAAAGATGTTACACAGGAAAATGTTATGGAAACAATGGGCATTCAAAGGAGTTTTTATAAGACTTTCAAAAATAAGAAACACAGGGAAAGCGTTTAATTTTTTTGAAAAAAGAAATGGCACCCTCCCAATATTCCTAATGAATCAGGCACATGATTCCCTCGCAGACAGTGGATGAGTGAATGAGTCGATAAGCAGTGAGGTAGGGGAATGAGTGGGTGGTCAATTGATCTTGAAAACTGAAATCTGTTTTAAGGTACCTCAGTGGAAATTTAAACCTATTAACACCTTAAGGGCCAAAAACAATTTGTGATGTTAATTTGGTATACAAGAAAATCACAATTCTAGAGAACATGGATAGAAATCAACAAAAAGGTTTCCAGTACAGGTGAACATCTTCAAGGCCTTTCTGTTTAAAGCTAGAATCGAACAAATGCTAAGTTAAAATGTATGCTGTCAAGGTCTCTGCAAGAAAATCTCAAGTGAATTCCAATTTCCAGATCAATACATGCTGAGACAACTTGCCAGAGAAACCTTCAACCTTTACACAGGGTGAGGAACAGTATCATTACATTCTTTACCACGAAGCCTACCTTGAATTCATTATTTCATGAAATGACACATTATAAATGGTACTGACCAAGTCAGATTTTGTAGGGTATGAATGAGATTTCATATTCACAATAGTTAAGGGAGCCATAGGGTGCCTATCACCTCAGAATCAGCTTGCTCTCCCTCCTTATGCAGCTCTGAAGCAACAGAAAAAATGAATTTAGTTCTACCAGAGGTGTTTCCTGAACACATTTTATCAATTATACGCCAGCAAAATACTGATTGTGGTAATGTGATCCCGACCAGTTCGTTCTAATATCCACAAAGATCATGTCATCACTCTTTAAGACCTTAAGGAATCAGAACTGGTTACTAACATTGATCCAATGATGGCTATATTCCGTCATCATGATATAATTAACATTTCAATTTCACATTTTCCAATTTTGACTTTGCTGGCTCATTTAAAGCAAATATAACTAAGACACAACAAATATCATTCACCCACACACACAATCATTTGGGAGCTTTTGGGAAACCCTAATTTACCTTCACCGGGTGCTAAAAATGAAGAAACCAAGGAGATTTTTTTAAAAAAGAAACATGTTTGTCTCTACAGAACAGTGCTATCCACATATGGCTGTGGAGCACTTGAAATATGGCTAGTCCAACTGAGAAACTGAATTTTCAATTATTTAATTTTAATTAATTAAAATTTAAATTTAGAAAGAGATATTAATTAGGTTTTTAGAAAACTTTTAGATATGTTTGGGAAAACTTGGGTTTGTGAATCTACTTCTGCAAATGCAAATGCTATGAAACCTAATACAGATCAGGTATTTCTGATGAAAATTTAGCTTACTGTCAGAATTGAGATGTGTTGTTAGTATAAAATACACACCAGATTTCAAAGACTGAGTACAAAAGAAAGGATGTAAAATATCTCATTAATAATTTCTGCACTGATTATGTGCTGAAATGATAATAGTGGATCTAGTGGGTTAAATAAAATATTTTATTAAAACTGATTGCACCTACTTGCTTCTAATTTTTTTAAATGTGGCCATTACAAAATTTGCATATATAAAAATTTTGTATAGAAAATTACATATATGTCTTGCATTTTGTACCTTTGGACAGCGCTGCTCTAGAGCACTTCCACAAGCACCTTACAAGGCACACTGGATATCCTTCCTCTAGTAGACAGGCTGGTCATGTAACAATAGGGGAAAGGAGTAACACGTCCTTTTATCAACTGGGTCTGAGGAAAGTGTGTAGCAAGCTCTACCCATAATTTCACCATGTGAGGCAACACTGTAATACTTCAACATAGAAGAAAAAAAATGAGTTACCAGCACTTAAACAAACAAATCCAGTCCTGCAGACAACTTAAAAAGGGAGACAGCCAACTGCTCTAAGGTCTTGGTTTCATTTCCTAACTGCGGACCTTAAAATAGACAATAAAGCACCGCTTCCAAAAAGAGGTAAAATATTTCAATGGTAGCTACCTAGCGATCTTTAATAGAGAAGCAAAAAAATTGCTCTTAAATCTTATCTCAACTTCTAAAGACACGGCAAACACGCTGAACTAGGAAATCAACTTTGAATCGCCAGCCTTTTCCTTCACAAGCAAATTAGCAGGATTGTGCACTTGGAATACTGTTTGACAAGAATGAAAAGGAAACTATTCAAAACAGATTTAAGGAATGGACAATTAGATGAGGAACTGCAGATTTAATTCTCAATCAGCACTGTGATTAATCTGATTCCCAGCTTTTCCCTAGTGTAATTACACAACACAGATGAAAGGATGAGCATTTGGACTGTCAGTTCTATATTCTAGACCAGCCCGGTGACTCAAAGCAGACGGCTCTACCACACGAACCACCACCATCCCAACAACGGTCGAGGGAAGCCTCGAACACTGATTTAACAGTCATTGCATAACGAGGCGTTAAAAATTCGGATACTCCCAACTCTTTCCACACTGGTCTAGACACACCAGGTGAGGAATTTGCTGAAACTGAAACACCCCGTCTGAAAATGACCCCCTCCGATCCGGGCATGGGGTGAACACAAAGGCATCTATCTAATATCCTGCACAATAGACACACACCCCACAATTAAAAACCCTGGACATTTTCTCTCTATCGCTCCATGCAAGCAAAGGAAATGCAAGCTGCTCTTTTCGTTAATGGTCTGTGGTACACGCAAGGTAACAATAACCCCAACTGTTCCCAAGAAGCAACTATAAAATCGGGTCTGCCACGTCCCTGTGCAACCATCAGATAAAATGCAGACAGCGGATTTCGGCCGGCCCCACGCCTCGTGGGGTGGCCGACCTCGGCTCAGTGGCTTCCACGGATCGCTGAGAACCCCCTGGACCCCCGCCCGGCAGGAGGTCCGGTACACGTCTATAAATACTCCCGGGTGAGGAGGACGAGAAAGGCTGAGGGGAAGGGTGGGCAGGGGGCAGGCCCGGAGCGGGTGCCGGTGCGGGAGGACCCGGGCATCACTGAAACGCATTTTTCCACGCTCCCGCTCCCTCGCGTGGGAACTCACTTGCCGATCACCTCGCAGAGCTCGTACACATCCTCGAACAGCACGTCGTCGTCGGCCATGGTCCGGAGGGGACAGCGGCCGCAGCGTGGAGGGCTCCGAAAACGGGGGTGGGGGCGCCAAAGAGCTCAGTGCCCGGCCCCTGGCTCGCCTCCTCCCCTCAGGACCCGCGAGCCCTCGGTGCTGAGGACGCTCGAGTGGGGCTGCGAGGCCCGGAGACTGCGGCGCCTTCCTCTGCGGGCGACCGCCCCGGCGCGGGCGGCGGGGCCGGGGCGCGGGAGCGAGGGCGGCCCGGGCCCGGCGCCGCCCGCCCGCCCGCTGCTTCTCGCGCTGCTCGGGCCGCACTGCCCGGCGTGCGGATCCTCGGGGACCGCGCCGCGCCGCGCCGCGCTCTCCGCTAGTCAGCCCGCGCGGGCCGCGAGGCCGCGACCGCTCCCTCTGCCGAGGCTGGCTCCGACGCGGCGCGGGGCAGCTCAGGCTACCAGGGGGGCCGCGGCAGGACCATGGAGGGAGGAACGCCGCGGAGGGAGGTGGCGGCGGCAGATCAGCGCTGGGGACCAGGAGGCGGCGGCAGAGACGCTCCCTCCTCCTTCTCTTCCTCCCGCCGCCGCCGCCGCCCGCCTGAGAGTGGGAGGGGGCTTCGCTGGACTGGCTGTCTGTGCGGGCGGGAGTCGCAGCCACCGCCTTCAGCTCCTCCTCCTCCGCCCCAGCCACCGGCCCGCTCGCGAGCCCCGCGCACCCGCCTCGCGCACACACGCCCTCCTCCCCCTACGGCCGCGCGGCTTCCAGAACCACAGGCCCCGCCCACTCCAAGCCCGTCGGGAGGCGGTGGCCGAGGGACGGGGAACCGGGCTGAGCGGCGCATGCGCGCGCCGCGGGCCACGTCACGGCGAACGGGCGGGCGTCGGGGATCTAGAAGGGGTGCGGGGCGGCGGGGCGGCGGGCGGCGGACGGGGGCGGTGGCCCGAGGGGCGCGCCGGCGGTCGCTGCTTAAGCCGGTGCGGGGCGGGTCGTCCCCTCCGTGACCGAAATGCAGAAGGGGTCCTGGGACAAAAGGTCCTCGACCGAACGCACGTTCTTGACTCTCTGCGGCGAGAGGCTCTAACCACGGCCGCTCCCTTCTCTTGTAACCGCAGGAAGCCTTGCCCAGTTTTTGCCTGGGGAAGAGGCTGGGAAAGGGTCCGAATGAATGGGAAAAGCAAGAAGAGAGGTGGAGACGCTGTCATTCCAGACCATGCTCCGCGGCGGATGCTTTTAGTGCCACTCTGCATTCCTTATTTCAAATGAGTGCTGGGGAATGGGAGTCGTACACCTACAAGAAGACCCAGACAAAAACTGTCCAGGAAGGTGTGCAACAATAAGTGACAATTCATAGAGACAGCTTCTCCCGCATTCTGCCCCAAACTCAACAAATACCTATCCGGCGCTTGCTCACAGCCTATAGCGAGATCAGGAAGGCAGGGACAGAGACTCTAAGCCCCTTTGTATGTCACCTCCCTCCACCGCCAAGGTTTCAATACCTACCCTGCTCCCTGTACTCCCTATAAGTGTTAGACATGTCAGGATAAAAATGCAACTAGAGGGAGTGGATGCACAGGGTCAGCCAGGGAATGAGGTTCTGGGTGTTGCCGCTGTGCTAGGTTGTATCCAGTATGATTTCTGTTCAATTGAGCATGTGCAGAATGAGCCAACGCCATCAGACAGGTATATGCCTCAGTTAAGGACCAATAAAAAAAGTCTTTGTTCCTCTGCACAGCAGAAGTGCCCAATTAGTTCATAAGTCAGCTTCTAGAAATTATCTGGTAAAATTCTCAGTGCAGTAATAAAGAAAGAAAGAAAAAGAGAGAGAAAGAAAGAAAAGGAAAGAAAGAGATAGTATTTACCAAATTGTGGGAGGCGAGGGGAACGGGTGGAGACTCAGCCTATTTTCTCAGAAACGTTTTGTGCAAACCGCTTGACTACTCCCTCAAGAGACAGAGATTTGCCCGTGTTACGGATTTGAGAACTAAACATTTTTTACAACGCAAATCAGAAGGAAAATGTAATTGTATGCAAAGGTCTTTCTCCTTTCCTCAAAGACCTTGTGTGTTCTCTAGACAAGGGAGATTTTGAGCCTGAGAAACATTGCCTCCATTAAGGGTCCAGCAGTTCCAAGTCATTGTCACCCTAAGTTGTCATGTCCACCTGGTGCACAGTGACCTCCACAAGTCACCTTGTTGTCAGCTTCACTTTCTCTTCCCAGCCCGAGTCTGAGTTATGCCAAGACTTATCAACTCATTTTGGGACTTGTTATCTTCTGCAGGGGCTTATAGTCAGAGGTAGAAAAGGACGATTATGAAACTGTGGGGTTGGATAAAAAAAGACAATTCTAGAGATAGGACTGTACCCTATTCATGGAATCACAGCTAGTTTCCATCTGGAAAGAGCCTTAGGCATCAGCCATGCCAATTTAATCATTTACAGATGTGGGCAATGTGGTGGTTGCCCTCTCAGGAGCCATTCCACCCCTCCACGATGGGGTAGCGGCTCTGGGTTTCACTGGGGTTGCAACCACCTCACCTGGAGAGGTGGGTCCTGATTCATTAAACTAATAAATGAAACTCTCTTGCCACAGTGATGGGCCTAACTTAATCAGCTCCTGGCATTCCGTGGTCCCTGGCCTTGAGTGGTTCAAGGTCTTCCAATAAGCACAAAGCTTAGGACTTCCCCCCACCCATGAGTTCTCTTTCTCCCTACCCCTGCCCCCAACCACTACACTGGCTTTGAAAAAGAAGGTATGCAGCCTCAGTTGCTGCCATCAGATATCTGTACCCTCAAGGATAGTCAGACCTAAGATGAAGGCGGACTTGAGGGGCAGCAGGGTGATGTTCTCAGTGACATTTTCAATCTCTTGTTTGGCCAGCTCTCTACGCTTTCATGTCAGATAGGGTAACGAATTTGCTTATTGTTTAAACAGTTTTGAGTTGTTTCCTATTACTTCTAGAGAAAACATCCTACAAATGGTATAACAAATGAGAAAAATTCAGAGACCAACGTAAGTCCATGGTCACATATTTCATGGAACATCTCATCTTAGCCTAGATCTCCCAGCATGGTATTTAGTCATGCAGAAGTTCTCTGCAATGCACATCCGTAAGAACTCCTAGCACGCATTGTGACTGCAGGTCGCTCCTCTCTGCTTCTATAACCAAAATGACCAAAGCTTTTAGGGGCGCCTGGGTGGCTCAGTCATTGAGCATCTGACTTTGGCTCAGATCATCATCTCAGAGTCCTGGGATTGAGCTCCAGGTCCAGCCCCAGACTGGGCTCCAGGTAGTTGGGCTCCAGGTCAGGCTCTGTGTCATCAGGAGTCAGCTCTGTGCTCAACAGGGAGTCTGTTTCTCCCTCCCCCTCTGCTGTTCTCCCAGCTCTTGTTCTCTCTCTCAAAGAAATAAATAAAATCTTTTAAAAAATAAAATGACCAAGGCTTTTAAAGTTAAATTAGTTAATTCTTAATGTTTATAAGAAAGTAAAAATTAAAAAATGTTTTTTTTTAATTAGTTAATTCTTCTCTGGGTTTCTTACAAAAATCTAATACTCTTCCAACAAATATAATGCCAGGTGTAAATGGTCAGGTTTCAATAATCTGTTTTAGTTTTCACAAAGAAAATGTTAAAGTAACTAAGTGCATCAATTAGATTGTGCCCACATGTTAATAACTGAATATAATGTCAGTTTAAACAAATGAGGGGCTTATCTTCCTCACAGAGCCAGAAGTCTGGAGGTGGGTGGTCACTAACACTGAATCAGCTACTCCACAGTCTCATCAGTGACCAAGTTCTTTCCCTCCACTCTGTGATCCTGGACATGTTAGCCTCTCACCCTCAGGCTTGTGCTTTCACCATCGAAATATGGCTACTCCAATGTCCAGCATTGCACTGCATTCAGGGGCAGAATTCAGAAAGGCGACAAGGATAGGCAAAACCGTTTGTTCCCTCTCGCATCTCTCAGTAGGGAGAGAAAATATCTCTTCCCCACATCACTGGCCAGAACAGTCATACAGCAACCCTCACCTGTATGGGAAGCTGGTGACATGGATATCTGACTTTTCCTGTGTCTTTGGAGGTGGGCAAGAGAGAAGCAGGTGGAGAATGGACTTCGGTAGCCGATCAGCAGTATTTCCAATATTAGGGAAATTATCAATGAAATAATTCTAGATCTTCATCATAATGTAGATATACCTCAACTATATGACTGATAGAACTTTACTAATACATACATATATATATATATATATATATAACTTTAAAAATTCAGGAACATTTAAAAACCCACAAGGATGGAGTTGGTACTAGAGAAATTTGATTCTCAGATGACAGTGGAAATCTTCAATGACTTTGGGGCATTGGACTTCCTCGCAGTTGCATTAGACATACTCAGATTCTTTGGCTCCCATGTAATTTCAACATGACACAGATATAAAAGGGAATAAGACACACTAGAGAAATATTAACATGAGAACAACACAGAGGTCAGGCATAGGGTTAATTTGGGCAATTGGTTAATTTGGGGTGGCATAGGGTTAATTTGGGCAATTTGGGGTTCAGCCTCATTCTGTAGCTATGATTGTTTAAGCAAAAAATAAAAATTACTGAATTCATGAATAAAATTAAAACTGACACTGTTCTACACTGGAATAAAGTGATTGCCTTATGATATAAGCAGGCTGCTCTAAGCTGAGATGAAAGACACCATCAACGTCTCTGGAAAGAGTTGCATATACTATACTTATACTCTGATATCATACTGTGAATCATTTTTGTATATTTGTCTTCAATATCGTGTTGCAAATCATATCTTTTATATTCCTTGCATGAATGTTTACTCTAGCCACTGAGGTTACAGCTACAAATAATAAAGCAGACATGGTCTCTGCCTTTGCCAAGTTTTGCTCTAAAATGAAACAAGTATAAGGCAAGTAATCACAATGAAGAGTAACGGTTATTAGATTGTGGGAAGTGTGGGGAGCTAAGAGCAACGGGACATATAGGCCAGGGAAGGCCAACTGAGGCAATGTTTAAACTAAGGCTGAAGAAAGTATAGAAATTAACAGGGCGGGAAGAGTGGGAGCCAGTTGATCATAGGTGGAGAGCACAGCATTTGTGGAGTCCAGGAGGTATCCAAGACTATGCTCTTTCAGAGAAGTAGGTCATGGCTGAATCACAGAATGTAGAAAGAAAGAGGTCAGAGGTGTTAGAGACATAGGGAGGGGCCAGCAAGCAGAAAATGTCAAACACCATCTTAAAGAGTTCACCCCTCAGAAGACTGCACCTTTCAGTGGTACTAGAGTCTTATGTGTAGACTGAGCTCCCCCCCAAAAGGTCTAAGCATGAATGGAATTCTACAGAAATAAGTCTTCTCTGCACTTGGTGCAGACTGTTTCCTCCTTTAGTTACTTTTAAAAAAAAAATACAGGTACTCCTGTAGAAAATGAAATCCCTCCAATCATTTGACCAGACACTGTAGGTACTCCACTCACATCTCCACTGCTCCCTTTTACTATTTCCGTGTGTGCTCCTTCCCCAGCTTCAGCTCCATTTTGCTTCCAAAGCCCGTATCAATGACTTCCAAAGACTCTTGTGCAGAGTCTTCCACTTTGCCCACATGGAAGTGCCTGGGCATTTATGTCTCTCTGGTTATTTGGTGCAGGAATGTAGAAGCTCAGTTACCTTCCCTGAGGGACAGGGGACAACTTTGCGGGTTTGCTTACAGCCAGAGCTCCCCTTGGGAACAAGACAAACAGGACTTTCCCCGGCTCCTGCCCTCTCCCTCTCCTACTACTTCTTTCTCTCATTCCCTCACAGTTTTCTCCTGGGAGTTCTTCTTTAATAAATCATTTGTTCGTGAATCCCCTTATCAAGATCCGCTTTGGGGGGAACCCCACCTATGACAGTGGTGTTTCTCAAAGGGACAATTGCCTCTGAATCACCTGGGAGCTTAGAAAATTGTTTCATACGTTGATATCCTACTGTATTAGGACTTACTGTATCAGAACATCCTAAATCATGTCGTAGGAATCTGTATTTTTATAAGCTCCCCACAGTGAGCCTTAAACACCTGAAATTAAGAACCACTGCTGGAATACCAGCCACTGAATAAGCTCTGTGAAAAAATGGAGCCATTGCTGACCTCATCGTTAGGTTGGAGAAACCATAAGAAATGCAAAAGAACACTTCAGGGAGCAGAACCGGATCTGAATACAAATGTGTTTCCTTCCGTAAAACTCTGTCTAAAGATTCATGTTCCCCTTCTTCCTTTAATATCAATGGACAAGTCACTAGAAAGTTTTCTTTGACAGTGGAAATAAGATCATCTCTGGACACTGCACAGTGCCTCTGTACACTGAACATGTCATAGCTCAAACGGTAGCCACTTAAGATCACAAGTATTTCCTGGCACCCGGGAGACTCAACGTTGGGCTGCATACTAGTGGGGATTACAATGGTCAGGGTTTTTTGGTTGCAAGTGATGGAAGACCCAAGCCGGCTTAAACAATATAGAGAATCTCTTGGCTCACATAACTGAAAAATAGAGATATAGGGTAGCTTCATGTAAGACCTGAACCACAATTCAAATGACGTCGTTTCTTCCCGTCTTATCACTGTGCATTCTAAGATACTACTTCATCCGTAGGTTCAACAGAGAGACCCCCAGAGCTCCAGCCTTGAAGAAGCAAAAGAGTTGCCATTGTTCCAGACTTCACCTGCTTAGACATCAGCATCCAGAAAAGGAGTGAAAAGTAGGTCCTGCCCATGTTTTAGGATTCACTCTTTCTCTTTGGCCGTATGGAGGCACATGAGCCTCCCTAAACAATTCATTGTAGCCAGGGAATGACTGTTACTGGAAAATTTAACCAATCAGGGCCCACTCTTGAGCTGGATGTGGGAATCAATCTCTTGGTTGAGAATAAAACAAAACAAAACAAGACAAAACAGGAACAGGCTCTGAAGGAAAATCAGATCCTTTGGGCAGGAGAAGGGCAGAATAAGTGGTGGGAAGGCTTCCTAGCTTTCCCAGTTACCTAAATGCTGGCATTGGCTTTGTCTTAGCATGTCACTTCTTTCTCCATGTTCTACTAGTCATCACATCCTGCTGATTTTTCTTACAAAATTTCTTTGAGATTCTCTACTTCTTTTCCATTTCTTTAGTCTCCACCCCAACACACTCTCCCATCAACCCATGTTTAGATGTTGCCTTACTTTACTCACTAGGCTCCTGCCTCCAGTGGCTTGTCCTATCCTGTTCACCATGGGGAAACCCAACTGAGGCCGATGAAAGAGAATTCTGAGCATCTAGAACAGTGTTCGGTGTGTAGTAGGCATTTAAAAGGTTATTTGTTGAATGATGAATAAACAAATGAATGGCTTCATAGCCCTTTTCATTTCATGGAATTCTCTTTTATTTGTTTTGTGTATAGCCTTTCTTCTTCAACCCTTGAACTTAGAAATTGTCTAGAACATAGTAAGTACTTCATATATATTTCTTAACTAAATAAATGCTTATGTTTCTTGAACTGAATTAGAGTCACTCATAATTAGGGAGAGATTGAGGAGCCAACAGAAGCAGTTAAAGTGGTTGGATTCTGGGAAGAAAACGAGTAATGGAAGAAACAAGATTTGTGTAGAGGAAGGGAGAGCCAGCACAATCAGAACTGAAGACATATCAAAGAGAACAGGGCATTGGATTCATTTCTATTAATTGAAAGTAGTTCTACTAGCCTTCTTTTGTGTGGGAAAATAAATTAAAATCTCACATAGCATTTGGAATTTTTCCTTCTGTCTTCACTATGAGAGATTTTGAAGGTGAAGCAGGAAATTAAATTGGTACCTCCTGAATGTCCTCTTCTGGGTTTCCTGGTGCTTTCTTTCCAGGTTGCACCTAACCAACCATATTATGTGGTAAAAACACACCATCAGCTGCAAAATGTCCAATGGGTGACTTATATTGAGCCCAGCCCTGGTTAAGTTGCAAAGAGTCACATAAGTCAGCCAAGCCTCAGTGGAAAGGGGTACAATTTACTATGCTAAGTGCACTGTGAAAAAGGTCAAGTGATTAATAAGTCACCAACATGAAATACAAGCCTATGAACACTGGTAGGTTTAATCATTTACCCTCCTCTGGGCACAGATGGAGGAGATCCTCTCTGGGGTCTTTTATGGTGGTATGAGTCTGAAAAACTCTTAAGGAGCTATTTTCTTCTTACTATCCTTTTTCACAAATGATACTCTCCTTTTGTAAATGGAGACGCCTTTCCTGAAAAATCTTTTTTCTCATAGAGATCATCCATAATGTTGGGGTCTGCACTAATAAGACCTTTTCCATTTTGGTCAAGGAAAAAAAAATCACTATTAGAGTTTCCACAGGCTGTTTGTGGTAATTCTCAGATCTGATAGGAACTCTTCAGTGATATTTTGCCTTAAGTATTCTAATCAAATGTTTCCCATTCAAGCTTATTTACCCTTGTTATCTATTTTAAATTGTCTTATAATGGAGACAATAGCTAAGAAAGTAACCTTTTAAAAGACAACAGCAAAATCAATCCAAGGGGAAGAGCTAGAGATTGTAATGGTCTGTAAAAATAATGGAAGGACTATTTATTGGGGCTTATTATAAGTGCCAGACACTATACAGAGAATCACACATATTTCATTTAATCTACATAACAACTTTATGAAGTAGATATTACTGCCCTCATTTTACAGATGAGGAGACTGAGACTTGGAGGGAAGTTAACTAATGTCCCAAGGATTACGCAGCTAGAAAGAGACAGACTAGTGTTTCAAGGAGTCTTTCAGATTGCAAAGCCTGAATCACGGTGCACCCTGACTCTGGCTTTCTTGTGTTCCTCAGAGGCAGTACCTTTTATTTTCATTTCTTTCATCGTAAGCAAAGTATGCCTCAGGCAAAATGTACAATAACACAAGATTAACAGTTCCTGCTTGTTGAAATGTTATTTAGTGGTAGGCTTTTGTGCTTAGTATCTTTCAAGCATTTATTTGCTCATTCAGTAAAACTTTATTGAGCCTTTATTATGTACGAGGTGCTGAGGAGACAATAGTGAGCAAAATCAACATGATTCTTACCCTCTTGGAGTTCATAAATCAATGGGGGGGCATACATGAATCAAATACTCACAAAAGCCAGTGTATGATTAATTCCAGGGGGGTTCCAAGACTATTCAATGGAGGAAAGGACAATCTTTACAACAAATGATATTTGGAAAACTGGATATCCACATGCAAAAGGCTGAAGGTGGAACCTTGCCTTATACCATGTTTAAAAATTAACACAAAATCAACCAAAGACCTAAGCATAAGACCTAAACTATAAAACTCTCAGAAGAAAACATAGAAAAAACTCTTCATGACATGCAAGTTGGCAGTGGTTTCTTGGATATGACACCAAAAGAGCTGGCAACAGAAGTAAAAACATAAATGGGACACTATCAAAATGGAAAACTTCTGGGCATCAAAGGACACAATCAACAGACTGAAAAGGCAACATATGGAATGGAATAAAATATTTGCAAATCACATTTGTGATAAGAGGTTAAATTCCAGAATATAAGAAGAATTCCTACGACTCGACAAAAAACCCAATAACCTAATTAAAAAATGGGCAAAGAACTTGAAAATATATATCTCCAAAGAAGACATACGAATGGCCAATGAGCGTATGAAAAGGTATTCAACCTCACTCGTCATTAAGGAAACACAGTCAAAACCACAAAGAAATATTATCTCATTCTCGAGTAACTGTAATCAGGAAAAACAAATGAACAAACAAACAAACAACCCCCCACACACACACAAACAGTGACCAGAAAATAATAAGTGTTGGTGAAGACATAGGGAACTGGAACCCTTGTACACCACTGGTGTGAATGTAAAATGATGTCATTGCAATGAAAAACAGTATGGCAGGCTCCTCAACAAATTAAAAATAGAGCTACCATATGATTAGCAATACTAGTTCTGGGTATCTATCTGAAAGAATTGAAACCAAGTTCTCGAATAGATTTGTACATCCCTGATGACAGCAGCACTATTCACAATAGCCAAAAGGTGGAAGCAACCTAAATGTCCATCCACAGATGTGTGGATAAACAAAATGCGGTCTATCCATACAATGGAATGCTATTCAGCCTTAAAAGGGAAGGAGGTTGTGATGCATTCTACAACATGAGTGAACCTTGAGAACATCATTCTGAATGAAATAAGCTAATAAAAAGACAAATACTGTAGGATTTCAGAAATATCAGGTATGAAGAGTAAACTCATAGAAAGAGAAAGTAGGGTGGTGGTTACCAGGGGCTGGGGGGAATAGGAAAGTGGGAGTTATTATTTAACAGATGTAGAGTTTTAGTTTTATAAGAGGAAAAAGTTCTGGAGATCGATGGCACAACAATGTGAATATACTTAACACTGTACACTTAAAAATGATTAAGATGGTAAATTTCGTTATATGTATTGCATCTCAACTCTGCATTTAAAAATAATGTTAAATGTACAATTTAAACATGTATCTCTAATCTTTTTAACAACTCTATGAGAGAGTTTTTTTTTATTGGGCTCACCTTGTAGAACAAATTCAGTTTTAGGAAGACTAAGTCACTTGCCTAAGGCGACACAGTTAGTCACGGATGGGAATGGAATTTGAACCCATTTCCTGAGCCTAAAGTTCATGTTCTAAACTGTCACCCAATTTAGCTAGCTAGGTCTTCAAACAAATGAACCAAACTACCTCTGTGGTTGGAGAGATCACAGGGCACCAAGGTTGAGAGTGGAGTGTGGATAGCATTGGGGTGAAGGATCCTGATGAAAGGCCTGTATCCCAGGATTAGGTCAGTTCCTCCCCACCCCCCCCACCCCCTGCCATGAGAACTGAGTGTAAGTCTGGAATCAGGTAGCAGTTTGGTTTCCTTATTTCTATTCCATAAGTTTTCTATAGATATGTTTCTAAGATAACACCTTAAACCCAAGTGGAAATAGAGCTTAGAAACTTTTAGTCGAGTAGCTGTCTTAAAAGTGTTTTGGCAGGGCAGCATGGCATGCTAGGTTAAGTTCCTAAGATAAAGCCTCTGGTTACATCCTGGAATTCACGGGAAATGACAGATTTCTTTAGCTTAGGTAAGGCAGCTGGTGGGTGGGTGCTGAAGAGCACTTTTTCCAGGGAAAGGAGAAAAAAATGGTGACCGATGCCCTGGCCAGACTATCCCTGGGGATTCAGGTAAGTGTGAGGGCTGTGACCTGTTGAAGCTTCCAAGGACCTTCAGAGTGAAGTTAGCATAACAGTAAAGAAAGTGCTCTACACGGAGTGGTCTAGCAGATGCAGGCTGCTGCCATTGTGAGGACTGCGTGCTGGGCCAAAAGAGAAATATAGGCACTGGATGGCGAGAAGTGACTTAGAGGTAGACCAAGGGGCTCCCTGCTTATATGGGACCAAACAGAGACAGCACTTTGGCCAAGTGAAGGAATGTAGCCCCTTACATGGAGGGGGGCTGACATAGGTCATGGTTGCATAAACAAATTATAGCTTCATTTCCAGAAGGTCTAAAAGTCTCTAAAGATTCTTTACGACCATGAACTTGAGTATATAAAAAGGGCTGGGAGAGTATTCTGGGTATTTTGATACTGCAGCTTCTCACCCCAATATGATAATTTTAATAAGAAAAACCTGGGCAAACTATTGCGCCTCCTTAGCCTATTTTCCTCACAATTACTTTCTCTGAAAGCAATATAACCAATGCTAAAAAAAAACAAAAACAAAAACAAAAAAACCACTGAATTCCACGGTGGTCTGGAATGAATGTTTTTGGTTTTTTTTTTTTTAAAGATTTTATTTATTTGACAGAGAGAAACATAGCCAGAGAGGGAACACAGGCAGGAGGAGTGAGAGAGGGAAAAGCAGGCTTCCCGCCGAGCAGGGAGCCCGATGTGGGACTCGATCCCGGGTCTCCGGGATCATGACCTGAGCCGAAGGCAGTTGCTTAACCAACTGAGCCACCCAGGCGCCCCTGGAATGAATGTTTTAAGGAGACAAGGAACATCATTTGAGTGGATTTATTCCACGAAAGACCACATAGACTATGTGGAATAGTCTGTTGAAGCTCTTGGGCCGAACTGAAAGTTGCTAATTCCCTTATGACTAGATCAATGACAATGACCAAGTTAGTGGTAGGCTTCTTAGAAAAAACTCACTAAATGTGAATGTTTCTGATTCAGAGAATTCTAAGACACAGGGGGATGTCTCTTTTCAAACCTGGGGTCATTTGAGAGGAATAAACACTGCAGTGGGTTTCTAAGCTGTAATTTGCTGACTCATGAATCCTTATCCTTCGTGACCTGGGTGGTAGGACAATGCTGAAGAGGGAGGCAAGGAGAAGCTTTGGGTTAAGTCATCATTTATGTCTGGAACACTGAAGCAGTTTTATTGTACCTTACCAGGCACTTGTGGGAAGCATTGCCTCCTCAGGGAGACCAGGCACCGAGGCTGTGCTGGAGAAAACAGTTACAAGGGAATGATGGAAGGCATCATAGCTCTCAGAAATGAAGGGCTTTTGGCAAGGAAAAAAGGCTTTCTTTAGCAAGTTCCTACATAACTGGGTTGTAAAATTAATTTTCTTTCCCATATCCACTTTAGCTTCTCTTGAATTCAGAGAAATAAACTCAATTTTGAAGCAATTTGTTAATATTAGTCATGCACTCATTCTTTCTTTTCGTGCCTACTAAGTGCCTGGCAGGGTGCTCAGCCCAAGTGGCTCCTGGGGGAGCAAACTGAGGAAAACAGCTTCCTCAAAGGATCAGAGGAATTGTATGTGGAAGGTAAATGGAGATAAGTCCTCTCTGGGAAGACATAACGCAGACTAGGAATGTAGTAGGGGAAGGACAGATAAGGCGCCCCCAACAGAGGCGGGTGCTGGGGACACCTTATCTGAACTTATCATGAACTAGGCCAAGGGTTGGGTTTGGGGATGGAGAAGTCCAGACTGAAGAAATAGCTCAGTCAAAGGCCTTGTAGCTTATTTTAGGAACTGAAAGAAGGCCTGTATGACAGGAACAGAGGGAGTGAGTGAGAGTGACCCAACATGAGGTTGGAGGTGTAAGGATTTTTGATTCCTTCAGGAAGCAACTGTTATGTATTTTTTAAAGAATTTATCTATTTATTGGACAGACAGACAGAGAGAGATAGTGAGAGAGGGAACATAAGCAGGGGGGGTGGGAGAGGGAGAAGCAGGTCTCCCGCCGAGCAAGGAGCCTGATGAAGGGCTTGATCCTGGGACTCCAGGACCATGACCTGAGCCGAAGGAAGACACCCAACAACTGAGTCACCCAGGTGCCCCACAACTGTTAGGTTTTAAACAGGGGATGTAGTTTGGGGAGTACACTGGAGGGGAGCAAAAGTGGATGATGAGAAATGACTTAGGCTTTAGTTTAGCAGAGATGATGATAGACTGCAAGAGGGTGGCATGCTGAATGCTCTCTATTCCCTGCCAAGTTTTCTCTCTACCTTCTTCCTCCTGCTTTATTCCCTGGGAAGCTGAACTGTGAGAACCACATAGAGAGGATCCCGTGCCCTCTGGTTTTGGTTGAGTTTGGCCAATGGGGAGCCCCTCTAGAGGCCTAGAGAATTGGAGGAGAGTGAGGTCAAGGTATTTATTTTCCCAATTCCCTCCCTCCTAGGTTGCCTCTGGCTGGCTGTGTCCTTCATCAGAAGAACATATTCCTCTCAAATTTATCTTCTGTCCATGTCTCTCTCTTTCCAGATTACTGCTCCCTCCCTGGGTCCTTTTAGGCCTAGGGGTGGTGATAGCTTTGCCAAGGATTTGTTTTTTTTTCCCTTGGATTTCTATCTGTTCTATTCTGTGTGGTTTCTCTCTGCTCACCCCCTTGTAAATAACCCCCGTTTCCAATGATCCAAGTTTAAAGTGTGTCATGTGTTTCCTCTTGGCACACTCACTGACATAGGTGGTGGTGGGATATAAAGGGAAATGAATAGATTAGAGATGTATTGAGGAAGTTAAATTGCAGGATTGGTGATTGCAAAAAAGCATTACTTATAGACATAAAAATATTACAGTAATAGTACTTGTATTTTACTGCTAACAAAATAGATGTCATGGAGTATTGGCTGAAAATTATATTTGTGTTCATCATCATTTACAGGAATTGTGATTTTCAAAAGCAGCAAGATTCCAATAGCAAAAGAGAGACAACAATGATGGGAAAAGTAATATTTGGTAATTCCACTTTTACCCCTCCTTCTCTTCTTCTGAATCTGCCTGTTTTTCTCTTACATAAATCTGTTGTTGAATATCTTAACAGGAAAGCTAGTCCTATAACGTTAGATTCAAACTCTAGGCAAAGACTTTCTTCAATTATCCTGCTTGGTTGTGTTTTTGCTTTAAGAGAGAAGGAATGTGGGGTGGGAAGGTGCAGAGGAAGACGTAGAGAGAGAGAATCTCAAGCAGACCCCACACCTGATGCGGGGCCTGATCTCACAACCCTGGGATCATGACCTGAACTGAAATCAAGAGTTAGACACTTAACTTGACCAAACCACCCAGGTGTCCCCTTCTTGTTTTCTTTCTTTCTTTCTTTCTTTCTTTCTTTCTTTCTTTCTTTCTTTCTTTCTTTCAGATTTTAGATTTTATTTATTTCAGATTTTATTTATTTATTTGACAGAGAGAGACACAGCGAGAGAGGGAACACAAGCAGGGAGAGGAGTGAGAGATGAAGAAGCAAGCCCCCCGCAGAGCAGGGAGCCCAATGCGGGACTTGATCCCAGGACCCTGGAATCATGACCTGAGCTGAAGGCAGACACTTAATGACTGAGCCACCCAGGTGCCCTGCTTTTTTTTTTTAACATGTGTTCCCTGGTAGCATCCCCTGGGCTTTGCTCCTAAACCCTTTACCATCATGGGGAAATAACAAGCAAACCTTTCAAAAGATCACTTGTGACTTGTGCATTTCATTAGTGTCTAGGGTTGGCTTTGCTTTTAGTGGGACTGTACCTAAATCATACCAGAGTAAATAAATCCTCTAGGTTTTAGGTTCTTCCTGAAGGAGATGCCACAATCTTCTTTGATGAATGAAAATACCTAATGATGTGGCCGTCTGTACCCCTTCCTGATTTCTGTGGGGTTTAAGACTGGCTCATCATTATACTATGAATAAAAGATTCTCATTTACTTGAAAACTTAATCTTTCCAGAATTATCTGCCTGTTTCCTGAGTTACCTTCTGTAATAGTTTCCTATCGCTGCTGTAACAAATTACCACAGACTTAGTAGCTTAAAACAACATATTTTTTTTCTTCTCTTACAAATTCTGGAGGTCAGAAGTCCTAAGAGGAATCGGCAGGACGGGGTTCCTTCCAGAGGCTTTAAGGGCATATCTGTTTCCTTGCCTTTCTAACTTCCAGAGGTCATCTACCTTCTTTGGCTCATGGTCCCACCAGCCATCTCCAAAGCCAGCATTGTAGCATTTTCCCCTCTGTCTCTCTTTCTGTTTTTCTCTCTGGGCTCACCAGGATAATCACCCCATCTCAAAATCCTTAACTTAATCATATCTGCAAGCTCCCTTTGCCATATAAGGTCACATATTCATAGGTTCCTGGTCTAGGGACATGGATATCTTGGGGGGGGCATAATTCAGTCCACCACAGCTTCATTCTTATTGGTCTACTCTAAACACACCTCCTCTTTCCCAACTTCACTCTATCTGCTTCTATTGCTAAGGTGTTCTGCATATCAAAATCATCCTCCAATTCATTGTTAACTGAACACATATTTTTCTGAGTCTTGTGCTAGACTTGGAGATAAGTGGCAAAAGGGATACTGCTAAGATGTCAGTTCCTTCTGAAACCTCCCCACTAGGCTTACACTTTGGGGAGGGAAGCCCTAAGAGGCAGAGTTGAACTCTGGGTTTTTGTTTCGTTTTTTAAGATTTTATTTATTTATTTGAGAGAAAGAGAGAGAGAGAGAGCATGAGGGGGGGAAGGGGCAGAGGCAGAGGGAGACAAGAAGACTCCCCACTGAGCAGGGAGCCTGATTTGGGGCTCAACCCCTGAGATCATGACCTGAGCAGAAGGCAGATGCTTAACCTACTGAGCCACCCAGGTGCCCTGAGCTCTGGGTTTTTACTGGGTGCTTGGAGCTATGTTGAAAACACACATCTTTAAGTTCTTATTGTCTTGATAATTTCTCACATTTTTCCTCTGAAGTTCTTCTCAGCATTCTAATGGGTCTCTGCTGTATGCTTTCCACAACCCTAGTTTGGGAATCTGGTACAAAACATACTTCTCTAGGAATTTTTTAAATGTTACAAGAAATAATCAAAGAGAGATTAATCAAAGATATTATTAATAATATCTTTGCAATCACAGAGGGGGCACACAGAGGGAATATTTCTGGGTGATTTTCCTTATACTTTAGGTACTTATCAAATATTCCACAATGAACATGTCATTTTTTAATTAAATAAACATACAAGATAAAAAGGGAAAATGTTTCCAGTTTTCAGGTCTAAAAATTCAAATGCCATAGTAATAATTAATGCTATATTTTGCATAGACCCAGGAAACAAACCTGCTTCTTCATTTAAGCAGTTGTTTGTAATCAGGACTCACTACATAATTTGTGGGGGCCAATGTAAAATGAAAACATAGGTTTCCTGTTCTAAAATTATTAAGGACTGGGACATCTGGGTGGCTCAGTTGGTTAAGGGTCTGCCTTTGGCTCAGGTCATGATCTCAGGGTCCCCTCGTTGGGCTCCCTGCTCAGTGGAGAGTCTCCCTGTCCCTCTGCCCCCACCCCCCCATTCATGCTCTTGCTCTCTCAAATAAATAAATAACATCTTTGTAAAAAACGTAAAATTATTAAGGATTCCACCATAGCAACAACAGCAGAGAATTACACAAAGTGTGAGGTCTCTTCTAAGCACAGGGCCCCATGTGAATGTGTAGGTGGAATACCCAGGATACTGGCCCTGGTTGTCATCATTGTCACACATGGATACAATGGCCTTTTCATTACCTCAGGCAAAAATCTGAGAACTGGAACTCGCTTCTGCTAATTTTGGTGATAAGAAACAAGCTTTGTGGGTGGTAATAACCACCGTGGCTACTGTTTGTTGTTTTCTTCTTCTTGGTACAATTTTGATAGTAACTATTACTCTGAGTCTACCCAAGACCAAAATTTATTTAAAAACGTGAAACATTCAGTCAGTTGTCTAGATCTCTCCGGAAAGCTAGATAGGATATGATATATAACAAACCTATGGAAGGCCAACCTTTGATGAGTAGGCACAACCTCAGTATGTGGTCTCCAGAATACTTCACCAAGCCTGTTCGGAACAGACCGGACTATTTTACTCAACTGACAAACCACTGGAGTCTGGCCATTGAGTTAGTGGTGAACATATGGCACCCCAAGAATACTGAAGTTTTTCCTGGATTTGTGTTAATATTTTTTTAAAAATATTTTATTTATTTATTTGACAGAGAGAGAGAGAGAGAGACAGCAAGCGAGGGAACACAAGCAGGGGGAGTGGGAGACAGAGAAGCAGGCTTCCCGCTGAGCAGGGAGCCGGATACAGGGCTCGATCCCAGGACCCTGGGATCTTGACCCGAGCCAAAGGCAGACACTTAACGACTGAGCCACCCAGGTTACCCATGGCTTTGTGTTCAAGTGACATTGAATAGCTTATTTTATCCTGCTGCAGGTGGGAAATAATTTAATTCTTTGAAGTCCCAATCCAGAGAGGTACCAAATGAAGTCAACTCTTGGAGAGCCCTAGAAAAAAATGTGCTCTGAAAATACAAATCTTCCCTCACTTCAGCCCCTTGCTTTTATTTAGCCAAAAGTTTACCTCTTTCTAGGAGCCTTTTTTGATTCCCTCCGTGGCCCAATCTCTGCCTGGTTCTTCTGCGGGAACCTGTGGTAAATTATATCTGGATGTTTTTCCCACCACGCTATGGAAGATGTGGAGGTGCCCTGCCCATATTTGTCTTCAAGGAAGGACCTGCTGCCCAGATGCAGGAAGGCTGGTTAGCCCCTTCAAGGACAACAGATGGCCCCCTGGCCCTAGGTCATGCCTCTTCCTGGGCAGGCCACACTCAATGAATGAACAAGCTGGGGATATAGAGTCCCAGCCAGTTCAGCCACATATAGGGCAACCCTGATGGACAATTCTTGCTTCAGAGGCCCCTGCCAGGTGTGTGTGGGGGTAACTATCAGGTTTGTACTGTAGTTCAACTTCTGTCCTTGCCCAGTCCTGCACCCTTCACAGGTGTTGAACCCTAATGACCATCATGGACCCCAAAGTCCATCTCACTGTCTGCTTTTAGGCAATCCAGTCTACAACACGGGCTATGCCTTCGTACTCACGAATCTTAGCATGTTGCCAGAGTACGCACCCAATCCACACCACCTGAACTGAACAGTTTGCTATGGCCTTAAGAACTCCAGTATTATTCTCGCTTTTCCCTCTCCCTTTCACAGAGAGCTGTATGATGAAAATCACTGTGAAGCTCTTTAACATTGTTAAACATGCCATCAATAAAGAAAAATGTAATAAAGTGGCACTGAAATATCTTTAAACAAATTATTCAGCCAATATAATCTTTATGTGTTATCTGTATAATTTTTTAACCTGATAACATCAGCGTTTTAATATGCTCTCAGACTTTGCCGGTCTCTTTATAGAGTCTTAAAGTGGTGCCTTTGTTTAAGCCTTGGGAAAATGTTTATTTGTTGGTAGAAATGAAGGCGATCCCCAAAGTGCTTTTTAATATGAAGAATGCAGCATAGATTCTTAGTTATGGGTTTTCCTTAAAATACATTTTTGTTTGTTTGTTTTCGAACAAGATGCTTCGGAAGAGAAATCAGGTTGGAGGAACTGAAGGAAGCAATGAAGAGAAGAAATAAACATGTTGCTAGCAATATCAAGAGGCTGTGAGTGACGTTACAGCTGCTAAGTCAGTTCCCACAGCAATTAAGATCAGGAATAAAATTGGAGGAAAAATCAAAAGAAAACAAAACAGGTGCCAAACATCGTCCCCACTACTACCATCCTGCTGAAGAACACCCCCTCACCAAGCCACAGAAGAATTACCTATCTAATAATCTAACATCATGCCAAGTGCAGCAGCTTTGATCCCCAGTGAATAGGCACTACCTTAATCTAAATGCAACGGGTTTTGCAGCTCAAAAGATGCTAGAATTGAGGGAGAGAGACATTCAAGTGCAGAAGGATGAGAAGAAGCAAATCAGGGTAAGAATTTGTGACGGCAGAAGAGAAAAAGAAGTTTAGGGGGCGCCTAGGTGGCTCAGTTAACTATCCAAGTCTTGATTTTGGTTCAGGTTGTGATCTCATAGACTGTGAGATCAAGCCCAGTGAGGGGCTCTGTGCTCAGTGGGGAGTCTGCTTGAAGGTCTCACTCTCCCTCTGTCCCTCCCCTCACACATGCATGTGCTCTCTCTTTCTTTGAAATCAACTTTCTTATTTATTTATTTATTTATTTATTTATTTATTTATTTATTTATATTTTTATTTAGAGATTTTATTTATTTATTTGACAGACAGAAACACAGCTAGAGAGGGAACACAAGCAGGGTGAGTGAGAGAGGGAGAGACAGGTTTTCCGCTGAGCAGGGATCCCCATGCAGGGCTCGATCCCAGGATCATTTCCTGAGCCGAAGGCAGACGCTTAACAACTGAGACACCCAGGCGCCCCTCCTTTCCTTTTTTTTTTTTTTAAGAAGTTTATTAGTTTGTAAAAAAAAGTATCCATGGTAGTCTTCTGAAAATGGTGGGAAATTTGGTTAAGCGGGGTGTTATAATTTCCAAATCCTTTGCAAGTGTTTATTGTAAACAGTGCTTCAGTCAAAGCTATAGTGTCAGTAAAAAGATCAGTGGTTGGTGGGGAGGATGGAAGGAAAGAATGAATAGGGGGAGCACAGGGGGTGTTGAGGGCATGGAGATTGTCCCATACGGTACTGTGGCGGTGGACACATGACATCCTGAGTTTGGCAAACCCATGGAACCTTGCGACACAAGGAGTGAGTCCTAATGTAAGTCATGGACTTCAGAAAATAATAAGGTACCAATACAGGTTTGTTAACTGACTGAGTGACAGATATTAATAATAGAGAGCCCAAGGGGTCGGAACTTGGAAGAGGGAGTATATAATACTCTTTGGACTTTTTTCTTCATTTTCCTCTACACTGAGAACTTCTCTAAAAATTAAAATCTATTAAATAAAAAACTCTATCTCTGTCTATGTTGATGACTGCTCAGATTGAGATGAGCAGGTTTGGGTTTTGTCTGCCAAGAGCTCCTTTTCCATGCTTTGGCTGGTAACAGGTCCCTCATCCCATCCCAGTAAATGGATAAATGACCCAGGTCTGACCACTTTTCTTTAGCCACAGGAACTAGCCCAGAGCTTATGAGTCAAAGTTGGATTCCCTAGAGACCTCCCCTGGGAGAGAGCTCCCTTTCTGTGAGTTGTCAGCTACAACCAAGTGCACGGACACCTGAAGAATGTCTCAAAATGAAACAGGAATGATAGGTGGACAGAGGATGTCCAAAGTCCCTGGATCTGGTCATCCAGGGGCAGCTTATCTATATTCTTTGTTTGGTCTCATGACCCAACACAAGCCATTTTCTGCTTAAGCTTATTTGAGTTAACTTTTCATTCATTGCCATCAAGAGCAAAACAAAATATTTGCTTTTTTCCATTTTGAGCAAGTAACCGGTAATTGGGGACTTATTACATGCCAGGAACTTGCTATATAGTCTCATATGATTTTCCCAGGGAGTGTATGAGGCAGCTCCATTGTATATGTGATGAAATGGGGGCTCCCAGAGGTTAACTTGCTCAACTCTGTACACTAATAAGAGGCAGGATTTGAACCCAAGTCTGACCGAAGCCCATGCTGGTAACCAGAGTGCAAAGTGTGCGCAGTGTATCTTTCCTGTCTCCTGAAGCACAGCTTATTCTACCCTGAGCTACACCTAGTAGGATCGCTTTTGGAACTACAAGCTTTGTCCTTGATCTGCATTCAATCCTCTGCCCTGATACTTACTATCAGGTTCAACCATATGAGTTTGCGGATTTGACCATTGGTGATCTGTAGAAATGGCATTTTCATATAATTCAACCTAGTAGCTTATGGCCTGGTGTGCATTATCTAACCTTTTAAGAGTTTCAGTTTCTTAACCTATTAAACGGGGATGTAGTCTAAGCAGGCCCTGAGGAGAGCATTTGGTCAACAGGCTCTCATACGAGGATTTAGGCGCAATGATTTCATTTGGGAGGATTTTATAGGAAGTCCGGTGAAGAAGTGGGGAAAGAAAGATAAGGAAAGGAGGCCAATGAACGGTGTGTTGATGAGCAGGTTAGTGCTGTGGGAAAAGGCTCAGGCCTTAAGGAGAACTTCTAAGAGACTGTGTAGAGCACAGCTTGAATGCGTTCCATGACAGCCTAAGAAGCTGGGGTATTTATCCACCAACTCCCATTGCTCATTGCATGAAGGTCATTCCTGGGCACGTCCAGCCCATGCTTCATGCAGGTCAAGTAGGCTTCTGCACCCAGATCCCTGCTGCTCCCCTTGGTTGCGGTCTCTCTCTGACCAATAAATAAATAAATAAATAAATAAATAAATAAATAAATAAATAAATCTTTAAAAAGAGAGAGAGATGCAGGAAGCAGGGCCTGTAATGGAATTTATCACCGGGGACCTCTGGGGTAGGTCGTGGGATATGAATAGGGCACCGACAGTGAGTACCACAGAGGGTGTGTTAGCACTCACTTTATGGGATTTTTTTAAAATCTTTTTTTAAAAGCTTTTACTTATTTATTTGACAGTGAGAGATCACAAGTAGGCAGGGAGGCAGGCAGAGAGAGGAGGAAGCAGGCTCCCTGCTGAGCAGAGAGCCAGATGCGGCCTCCATCCCAGGACCCTGAGATCATGTCCTGAGCTGAAGGCAGAGGCTTTAACCCACTGAGCCACCCAGGCGTCCCTTAGGGGATTTTTGGTAAAGGTGAAATATATGTAATGTGTAGTTGTCAAAATAGCCACTCAGTTTACTTGGAGGGTAAAGATCAGATTAAATTAAAAGACTCCATGATGTCTCATTGATTTGGAAACTTGGATGCCTGATTGCCAGGTGTTTCTTATTATTTTTATTTTTCACTGTTCCAAGAGTCATTGTTTATGCCCCACACCCATGCAGTACGTGCCCTCAGTACCCACCACCAGGCTCACCCATCCCCCCACCCCTTCCCCTCCAAGACCCTCAGTTTGTTTCTGAGTCCAAAGTCTCCTACGTTTCATCTCCCTCCCTGATTTACCCCACTCCCATTTCCTTTCCTTCTCCTACTGTCCTCTATATTACTCCTTATGTTCCACAAGTAAGTGAAACCATATGATACTTGACTTCTTATCTGCCCCAATAAGCATACCAGTGTTGTAAATATCTGACCTCCCCGTCACCTGACACATATGGGATTATTCTGGACATAACTATTTGAGAATATTAGACATTTCCTCTATTCGCCCATATAGATACACCTCATTCTTTTTAATGCCTGCATGGTGTGCACTTCTGTCCACTGTATGGATTTACTATGGTTTCTTTAAGCTTTATGTTTTTGATGGGTAGTTATCTGATTTTCCTGTTTTTCACTATTACAAAGTGAGCTGCTGTGGTCGTCTTATACGAATACTGCTGTGCCCTTTGGGAGTGCGCCTTAACATAACTTCCTTTTAGAGTAGTTGCGGAGTCCCCAAACATGTACCTTTAAAGTGTTGATAAATATTGACAAATCGGTCTCTGGGGAGCTTGCACCTATTTACACACTGTTAGTCACCCTGCTTAGGGTTATTCTGGATGCTGTTTGGGCGGTTAGCACATTTGGAATCAGTTTCAGAATTGTGCAATGAGCTTTCGCATCTTTTAAATTACAGTAATAACAATGGCTGGAATGAATCCTTTGTTGATTCATTCAACCAATATGGATTAGCAGCTACCATGTGATAGTGCTGTGCAAAGGGCTAGAGGTTAAAGGTCAGTAGGGACGGATAAGGATTCACATATACAGTTGTAGTCATTACCTCAGTGGAAAACTGCAGCGTACTTTGGAGGGGGTAGCTGCTGCTGGCGGTGCCCTGCCCAAATCCCCTTCACTCTTACCACTAGCACACAGGCCAGAAGGTTTTCTCTGTCCTCTAGGGCCCCCATGCCATCCACGCAGCAGGCCGCAAGTGCCAAGAAATTAATGTTCCCCCTGGGAGTATCGCTCAGCCGATAAATGGCAAGAATTGGTGTATAAACACTCCAGCTCCCTAGGCCCTTGGGTGGAATAACTCTGAGGTGTGTGTACTCCATTGGCTCCCAGAGTTCCCCAGTGAACTGGAGTTCAGGTCGCCCACAGTGAAAACAAGCAGATTTGGTGGCTTCTTTTCCTTCTTTTTTTTTTTTTAAGATTTTATTTATTTGACAGGCAGAAACACAGCCAGTGAGAGAGGGAGAAGCAGGCTTCCCGCCGAGCAGGAAGCCCAATGTGGGACTCGATCCCGGGTCTCCGGGATCATGACCTGAGCCGAAGGCAGTCGCTTAACCAACTGAGCCAGCCAGGCGCCCCGGCTTCTTTTCCTTCTGTCTCACGTCTCCACCCTGCTATGGGTGTCTCATTCACCCTCCAAATGAAGAGCTTATACTTTAGTCCTTGTTCCAGGGTCTGCTTCTGGGGGATCCCAAATTCAGGCCTATGCCTGACCTACATTTTACTTTGATGAATTATCCTGTAAGCCTCCCTCCCATAGGTAGCTTTCATGAGCTCTGTAATTTACGAGTCAACCAACCAGGGTCAGAGGGGTTGAGTCGAGTCCTAAGAGTTTACTTATGAAATATCTCTCAAATTGGGACAGTTCATAATGTGCAGTGGGGTCTCAGATGATTAAAGGAAACTTTTCAAATCTCTCACAAATGCAACATTTGGCACGCTTGGCCTCTGAATTTAAATTTCTTGCCACCTTCCATGGCTTTACCTGACTTCTGTGTTTACAGATCTCAGGGTCTCTTTGCTTTTGCCTAATTTTGCTCCAGCAACGTGAGTTCCAATACGTAGGGGTTCGCTTGGATTCCCCAAACTTAAATCCATCCAATAAGCAGTCAGTGACCAAACTGAAAAGATTTCTTTGCAGTGTGTTGATTAAACATGGAATTCCATAAAGCTACCACAGGCCTGTGAACTGGGAAGGTAGGATACATTGAGTTAACTCTTGTGAGCAAAACCGTGTAGGTGTTTTTTTCTTTCAGATTTTAATCACTTAAATCTCCACCCCCTGAGGGCTGTGAGGGAGAGGAAGGGACCAAAATAAAAGGCACATTTCAGAAATCAAGTTCTTTAGTAACAGTGTGGGTGGAGAGGGTGTACACAATTTCAGGGACAGAGACCTGAGCCACTGTTGGCATTGCACCTGCGGGGGAAGTTTTTACTTGCAAATGTGAAATAAATGAAAAAGAGTGACTTTTCAGGGAAATGCTATAGGAGTAGCAGTTCGTTCACCCAGCAAGATGCAAAACTACCAGTGGTCCATGGGGGTCTACTGGGTGGTCTCCTGGTGCAAAATGGAAAGGGGGTTTGTGAGGACAGCGTAGACATCATAGGACAAGTAGCTTACTTTCTAGACAGTCTATGTACACAGACCATAATCATCCTATATTTCAATTTCGCAGTTTTTTGGCTCCGAAAGGAGGCAATGATACTCTTAAGGACAGAGAAAATAGGAGAAAGGGAAATATCCTATCTGACCTGCTGGGCAGCTCCTTTTTCTAAGCTTACAGTTTTTCCCCCAGCGGGCCTCCCCCTCCACCCAGTGATACTAAATACTACCTAGGCAGCCTCAGAGGAGCGGGCCTCAAAGAGAGTGAGATCTGCAGAAGTTTCTGGAAGCCTGTTATTTATTTATTTATTTATTTATTTATTTATTTATTTATTTATTTATTTATTTTTAAGGATTTTATTTATTTATTTGAGAGAAAGACAGAGAGCATGAAGTGGGGAGAAGGGGAAGAGGGAGAGGGAGAAGCAGACTTCCCCCTGACCAGACAGTCTGCTGCCAGGTTCGGTCCCAGGACCCTGGGATCATGACCTGAGCCAAAGGCAGATGCTTAATCGATTGAGCCCCCGTGGGACCCCTCCTGGAAGCCTTTAATGCAGAGGCTCTCTGGAAGTGCCAAGCTTTGAAAACCTTTATGTCGAAGGTTTGAGGAAAGGATTGGTTTTTATTTGGCACCTGACGGACCCCCCGTGGGGCACAATGACTGATACCTTATTTCCCTCTCTGACCACTGCATTGGTGGCAGCCTCTACACGTAACAGGGCTCCCCGGCTTTGTAGTTGCTTTAGGAAAACAGAGGATGGTTGTTTATTATGTTGTAGTTAGAAGTATAAAGGTATCAGTTCTGTAAAAATTGGTAAGTTTCGGGATAGTAGGCTGAATTTGTGCTACCTGCCCAGCAGGGACCAAAAATAGTAATTGCTTCCAGTCAAGTGATTTTCTTACATTCCTGTTCCTCATTTCATCAGACTTCTTACACTGCTTTATTGTTTATTTAAATTCTAAGTGGTCTGTGCCTTATCCTCCTTTTAGTGGCTTCTACTCACTTTTGTTTTTTCCTTGCTGTTACCTTTTTGGACTTAATAGGCAGTGACATAATTTAAATATTGGCTCCTCAGGCAAAAATTTCAGAAATAACTCCATGTCCCTTGCCAAATAAACAGATTCCTATACGTGAATATTTTTCACGTGTCTTGTGCCTCTTTCCCTCCTTCCCTTTGCATTCTTTTATCATACCAGTAGACCACCTACTTGTAGATACAGTAGTTCCCCCCCCCGTTATCCATGGGGGATACTTCCAAGACCCCCAATGGATGCCTGAAACGGCAGATAACATGAGCCTTACACATACTGTCTTTTTCTATATGCACATACCTACGATAATTTATTAAGTAGGTGCAATAAGAGATTAATGACAACTTATAATAATAGTATATATAATTCAATTATAACAATACACTGTAGTAAAAGTTGTGTGAATATGGTCTCTCTCTCAAAAAATACCTTCTTCTACTGTACTTTACTATATTCACCCTTCTTGAGATGACGTGAGATGATAAAATACCTACATGATGAGATAGAGTGAGGGTAACGATATAAGCATAGTGACATCGGGTGAGGCTACTACTGACTTTCTGACTATCCATCATAAGGAGGACCATCTGATTCCAGACTGCAGCTGACTGTGGATAAATGACAGCAAAACCGTGGATGGTGGGGAGGGGTCAGGGACTACCATATGTACTGAGTATATGGACACATTTCTACTCAGTCCTTATTCTCAGCCACCCAGTTCTCCTGCCTGAAGGTGGATCTTGTTACCAATTCTCATGTGTGTTTACATTTTCAGAGATATTTTATGTATATACAAGTTATGTACACTCATGCATACACACAAGCTTATATGTTACATACACACAGACACACATACATACACATACATATATACATTCGGACTCCCATCCGTACTTCCTTTCCCCCTTCTTACCGACATGGCAACCGACCATGCATACTGGCCTGCATCTCACTTTTTTCACTTCACAAAATAGTCAAATAATTCTCACCTTTATGTGTAAGGATTCTTCTCATTTTTAAAAAGATTTTATTTATTTATTTGATAGAGAGACACGGTGAGAGAGGGAACACAGAGGGGGAGGGGGAGTGGCAAAGAGAGAAGCAGGCTTCCCGCAGATCAGGGAGCCTAATGCAGGGCTCGATTCCTGGACCCTGAGATCTTCACCTGGGCCTAAGGCAGATGCTTAATGACTGAGCCACTCAGGCACCCCAATTCTCCTTATTCTTTTCTATGGTCGCATAGCATTCTATTGTATGGCTGTGTCATGGTTTATTGAACAAGCCCCCTAATGAATGAACAACTGGGATGTTCCCATTCTTTTCTATTACTAATGGTTTTGAAAGGCCTAACTTGGTACATGCTTCATTTTCCCCCAAGCAAATATATTTGTAGGGTACGTTCTTAGAAGTGGGATTGCTAAATTCAGGGTCATGTGCTTTTTGTACTTTGGATAGCTGGGGCCAAATTGTCCTTCACAAAGTCGGCCCAAAGTGCTGATCTTCCATATGCCCCCGGAGCACAACCACTATATTTGCATGCCTGTCAGCTTTCTACTCACTTGCCACACCCAGGGACCCTCTTATATGAGAACCTCTAATCTTCTTTTTGTCAAGTGCGCATGACATGTACTGTTTTGGTCTTATTCTTAATAGCTATTTTAAAAAATGAGAAAAAAAGGAAACTGGAATAAAGATGTAAGGGCAAGTTTTGGTTAGCTTTCTTGATTTGTGCAAGACTGCCTTGCAATGTTGCACAAATGACTTCTCTACTCCGGGCCTAGCTGTTCCATCTAAAAACTAGGATGAGTCTATCACCTCAAATGTTTTGTGAAAATGAAGAGATGATGCATGAGAAGCATCTATATTTTCCTGACACAACATTAGGAATCCTGTAATTGATGGTCCCTTCCCTTCCTTGTCTCTTTCCATTTGGGTTTCTTTACTATGATGATGATGATGATGATGATGATGATGATGATGATGATGGTGATGATGATGATTTTTACTACCAGATTTTATTATTACAAACTAAAACTAATAAACTGCTTGGTTAAAGCTGACCAAAACCAAACAATGAAACTTAGCATTACTGAGCATATCTTTAACATAAATCCAGTCCGAAGACATCTAATTTCTAGGCCTTTGATACAAATTGCAGTATTATATAATTAGCACCAACACTCAACCCAAGAGCAAGAGAACCACAGAGGACCCACCCTCTTGGTTTCCTTACTGTTCTTTTTTAAGGCATAAGGTTTCTGAGAGTGTAAAATCATAAACTGTGTGGAAATGTTTTGTAAACTATATGTGTTAGGCATAGTCTGAGGACCTCCCTTTGAATGTGGGAGAGACCTATAAATATGACAGGATATTGTTCCCATGATTCTTTCATGTTATATGGCACAGTTGACTTTAAGAAAGGGTGATTATCCTCAGTGGAGCTGACCTTAGTGAGCCCTTTAGAAGCAGAGTGTTCTCTGGCTAGTCATGGAAGAGGAAGGCAGTGTGACACCAGCTGGCCCCGAAGAAAGCAAATATCCACTGTGAACCATCTTTGGGAGCCACATAGCAAAGAACTAGGGGCAACCTGCAGAAGCTGAGAGCAGTACCCCAGGCATCAGCAAGCCAGGAAAGAAGACCTAAGTATGACAACCCTGAGGAACTGAATTCTGCCAACAAACCAGTGAGCCTCGAAGAGCACCCCAAGGCCTAGTTGAGACCCCAGATGCAACTGACACCTTGATGTCATCCCAGGGAGATTCTGAACAGGAACTTGGGGCACACTGTGCCTAGACTCTAACCTACGGCACTGTGCAATAATGCATTTGGGTTATAATAAGCCACTAACCTTGTGATAGTTTGTTACGCAGCACTAGAGAATGAACACACTATATAAATTCTTTGTCCAGTGAGAAAAACCAGCAATGAGATTGTACAGAGTCCACAGGAAAGAAAAACTAGTATCTCTCTCTTTTCTTTTAATACTACAATAGCATGATTTATTTTATGTTTCAGTTGATTCTGTACTTCTGTTCTTTCTGGAAGTCAGTTTCCCCAAGCAGAAGAGTGTACATAGCATCTTAATATTCCTGTTACATTTTGAGGGACTTAAATTCACAGAATGCCCTTTGCTTCCTTCTAAGAAAGCATTGTTTTATTTTTCTTAAGACAAGTTTTGATTAATTTGTGAGCTTAAATGGGTTAGGTTTTGAATGACAAAATCAGACTTTAATGTGAGTTTTGGTCAGTTTCCCTCTATTACTTGGAAATGGTGGTACTAACGTCTACTCGGGCAAAGATCAGACTGAGAATTTGATTCCATGTTCTGATTTCCTTCGTTTTCATTATCTGCTCTCTTTGCCTACATTTAGTGCATTTTGAGTCTCTTAGAAAGATAATTGTTTGTTCTAAGTAAGATGAGCAGCTAGTAGTGGTTTTCTTAAAGAGCAATCCATTAGGTGACTTCATTTTAACTGATATCAGTGGTGTCCATAAGAACAAAATTATGAATCAGGGGAGCATGTAGAAGCTTAATTTGAAAGTTTATGAAGGGTGTAAGACCAGCTATTATATGGTAACAATTATCCAAGAGATAAAACTGATAGATCCTATAAATGTTTTAAATGTGCTGGCTAAGACTTCTTAACGTTTCATATTATTGCCTTAGTTCAGCTTTTTAAAACCCTGAAAATTAAAACAATTATTATTCATTAAAAATATATCTAATAAGAACAATATAATGATCAGATATAGCTTGTCTAATTTTGAAAATTGATGATGTTTTAAGACACACTTATTTGAAATTTCATATTTATATTTCTGCATTCTGATTCCGCATAGTAACATGGAGTTTTATGCAGTGAGCTATTTGTGTGCCTTAAAAAGGAGTTTGGTGTCCATGTATAATATCTATCTCTCATATATGGTCCAATAGGGGGAAACAAATTTCTAGATAGTGTTTCTTATCTTGGTTGTTAACTTGATGGATTAATGGATTAGGAGCTACAAATATGGTGATAAATTGTGTGTAAGTTTATTATTTTTTATTCTAAAGCTATTGGTTTTTTAAAAATTCATTAGATTTTTTTTTATTTGAGTACAGTTGATACCCAATGTTACACTAGTTTCAGGAGCACAGCATAGTGATTCAACTTCTTTGGACATTTTGTTGTGCTCACTAGACGTATAGCTATCATGTGTCACCATATAGCGCTATTACAATACCATTGACTATATTCCCTATGCTGGACCTTTCAGCCCTGTGATTTACTCATTCCATAACTGGAAGGCTTGACCTCCCACTCCCCTTCACCATTTTGCCCCCCCCCCCCCCGAAAACCACCAGTTTGTTCTCTGTTTTTATAGGGCTAATTCTACTTTTAACAATTCATTCATGATAGTCTGACTTTCCTAAATAAGGAAATGGAAGTGTCAGTGCAAAGGCAACCTGCTCCTAGAGTGGTCTATTAGACAGTGTCTAGTTAAGGGGCTTCAGATGCTACCTACACACCTTGCTTTCCCTATTGTAGCTCAAGGGATTGTACAATTAATCCTCCTACATCTATTTACACTTGATTAAGAACAGGTGGAGGAATCTTCATTTCACAAATAAGACTCTTACACATAAAGAGGTTAATGATTTGCTGACAAGCCAGCAGCAAAACTGGGCCGGCCATCCTCATGACTGCCCTCCTGGCCCAAAATTCTCTGCTCTGCACCATCACCCTTCTGTCTTTAGACTGTCAAGTAAGACTAGTTTTTATTTTAAGCCACGTTTGTTTTCAGGATGACAATAGGGAGCTAGATAAGGCAGGTCTTTGATCAGACTGTTTTTATGATATTCCTTAAGTAGTCACTGATCAATGTATTTACAAAATCATTTTTGTTTAGAACTTTGCACCTTCCCCAACCACTTATCCCTGTGTGTGAAGATGTTAGAAATAAATGAAGTGATCTATTGGATTTTTTATTTTTGGCAAATGCCCTTGGAATGCTGTTATAATAATACCCAATTTTAAAGTGAAGGACTAACATCAGATCATCTTCCCAATGGCATTAACATAGCTGAATACCAGAGGAGGAAAAGATGTTCTATTCTGTGAGAATATCACGGAGGCGAGCTTCCTTTGTAACCATGTAGGTAAGTCAGCTAAGACACTGAGAGTTTTTAGGCAGTCATGATTATAAAATAAGTCTCAGAATTTGGGGAAATGTCAGAAAACCTCAGGCCCACATCGGACACTCAGAGTAGCCCCTACTGCGTTAACAATTTAAAATGGAAGGAAGTAATTGTAGGCCCTACTTTAAAGATAGCAAACGTGAAAATTTCACTCAAGCTGCCTCCCTTCTTTCCAGCTGGCAGCATCACTACCAGAATCACAAACAACAGCAGGTAATTTTAGCAGAATATGTCTCATCCAAAAGAAAAAAAAGGTAACTTGAACCAACAGACAAGAAAATTCAACAACAAAGCAATAATGAACAAATAATATGGCATCATTTCTATAAAGAATATTTGAGAATTATTACTGAATTTGGAAAAATGCAAATTAACTTTGCTGGGAAACATTGATCCAACATACCAAAAACTCATAGTTGTTTCATGTGGTCAGGAAATGGAATGCTCTTATAAACCAAGATTTTGATGAATAGAAGTAACATGGTATTATATAAAGAATTCTATGCAGGGCGCCTGGGTGGCTCAGTTGGTTAAGCGACTGCCTTCGGCTCAGGTCATGATCCCGGAGACACGGGATTGAGCCCCACATCAGGCTGCCTGTTCGGCGGGAAGCCTGCTTCTCCCTCTCTCACTCCTCCTGCCTGTGTTCCCTCTCTGGCTGTGTTTCTCTCTGTCAAATAAATAAAATATTTTTTTAAATAAAATCTTTAAAAAAAAGAATTCTATGCAATTATGGGTCAGAAGATCAATTCCACATTGAGCATAGCTGTGTGACTTTGTTCATAAGTCTGACCTCTCTGAATTTGATTTTTCACCTGTAAAATGGGACAGTGGTGGGAGTAATACACATTTTTTCTATTTCACAGGGTTATCATAAGCAACAAATGTGTTTGCCAAGTATAAGGTTTTGGGGGGCATCTAGCATTCAATTACTAAGTTAGAATACACTACACATGACACAAAAGCTAAACTGTGTATAAATACACCTTTGATAAAGCAAAGGTGTGGTATTAATGAAACTTTTTTCACAAACCCATGAGTGCAGAAATGACCTTTATTTACATTTTTCTAAAATAGCACTTTAGTCATTGTGGGGTTTTCCTTCTCCAAATGTTGTCATCCATGTTTGGGATCTTGCCCAGGGCTAGATGTGTGTGTGTGTGTGTGTGTGTGTGTGTGTGTGTGTGTGTGTGTGAGTGTCCATCTGGTCCTCTGAGATTGGTCCACATGGAGACATACACTAACTCTGACCACATGAAACCCATACCTCTCTTGGGTCTTACTCCCTCCCCAAGCTGTTATTGAGAAACAGGGTCTTATTGAGAAACAAGTCTTATTGCTAGTCTGAGGGAAATCCTTTTCTCACCTGTTTCTTCAAGAAACTCTGTTGTAGACCTACAAATCTCTGTGAAAGACCAGATTTTAGAATAAAGAATGGAGGGTGTGCAGTCTTTTTCAACTTTCTGCCCTGCCATATACCTTCACCGAGAAACCAAGCTGGCTATCTTCCATCAATATTGCAAACTGATGGAAGGTGGGTAGGAGAAAGGAAGGAGAAATTCCAGATTACTAGTCCAAAATATCCCTAGTCATCTGTTCATGCGACACATGCTTATTGAACACCTACTGTATACTGGACCCTGTTATCTGTCCTTGGTATAGAGCTGTGAACAAGACAGGTAAAAATCCCCTCTCTGGTGTTTACATTCTAGAGAAGCCAGATATGAAAACGTGACCGAAATGAGTATTTTCACAATTGCACTTGTGAGAAGTGCTGTAACGAACATGGAAAAGGGGGTGCCTGAGTGGCTCAGTTGGTTAAATGTCCAACTCTTGATTTTTGGCTCAGGTCATGATCTCAGGGGTGTGGGATCAAGCCCCACAGCAGGTGTGGAGCCTGCTTAAGATTCTCCCTCTCCCTCTGCTCCTCTCCCATCTTCCCCCCTCCCCACGCATATGTGCATGCTCTCTCTCTCTAAAACAAGCAAACAAACATGGAGGAGATATTAAGAGCAGGTATGGGGGGGAACCAATCTAATCTGGGGTCAAGAAAGGTTTCTTTGAGAAAACCATTCAAGCTGAGATCTGAAGGACAAGTAGTAATCCAGTTTGCAGTGGGGGAGGGAACATTCATGCAAAGGAAAGAATATGTCCAGATGGAAGAGTAACAGCCCGCTGAGCCAGGCTGACATCACCTACAATGAGGCAGATGTGCAATGAAATCTATGACATTATTTTCTGTGATCAAATGCAGCTTTATATCAAGGAAACTGTCTAGTTAAAGCAGGTAGCTTATTCTATCCCTTTCTAGTATGCTTGTTCCAATTTATTAATTTTCCCTCTGATTCAATGACCATTATTTGTCATTATCCAATTCAAAAGTGTGCCAATTATCATTATTTGCCTCTATCCATGGCCACTTCTGAAATTATTGCATTCCTGCACAGCTATCTGGGAGTTTCTAACCCTTCTATCCCCTAGATTTTGAGCCCACCATGGGGCTCAAAATCTAGGGGATAGAAGGGTTAGAAATCTCCTCCATGTCATGAGGGGAATCCTGGGCACTCCTATGCAAACTTGTGTGTTAACATTCCCTCTCTGTGTGGAATCATGAGTGGATGGAAGAGAGATAAGAGAGCATGAGAGACCAGACAGAAGCATACTGCCATGGTCCTGATGAGCAATGGTGCGGGTTGGATCAGAGAGATAGCAGTAATGATGACCGAAGTAGATGGACTAAAGACATAGAGTGGAAGGAGAATAAATAGAACTCAGGGATTGATTGGATATGTACACGAGGGGGTCGCATTTAGGGAGAAGATAGTGACTTCTAGGGTTTCAGATAGGTGGCATACCACTTACTGAGATATGGAACATTGGAAAAAGCGGACTGAGGAGGATTTTCTTGTGTGTGGGTGGGATGTATCATCAAAATGGTTTCCCTCTGGCAAACGTTGGCACACTTTGAATTGAAGCCTAGCAATACATGAACTATGGTGTTGGTTTAAGTCATGAGCAGATCCTGAGAATTCCCTCATGATGCAACTGCCTTCTTAACATGTCCCCCGGGGTGTGTGATTGGCATCTTACACTTCCCATTTCCCACGTGGAGTGTCTGATCTTCTCTGTACACCTACAATGTCCTTCTTCTCACGAAATGATGACTCTGTCCTTCCGGTTGCTCTCTTTATACTCCATACACGCAATCAATCAGTGAATCCTTTGGTTTCTACCCCTGCATCTATCCAGAATCCAATCCACTTCCACCACTACCCCATCTGAGCATTTGATCATCTCTCATTTTTGTCATTTCTCTTCTGAATTGTTGCAGTAGCCTCTCACTGGCCTGCCTGCTTCCATCCAAACTCCTCTGTGGTCTGCCATCCACACAGCAGTCCAAGTGAACCTGTTCATATGAGCCAGATCTTGTCACTGCTCTGTTCAAACTCCTCCCCTCTTATTGAAGTCAAAGTCAAAGTCAAAGTCAAAATCTTAACAGTAGCCTCCAAGGCCCTACATTATTTGATTTGGCTCCCTCTCTGGCCTTATGTTCTACCCTTGTCCCCCTTGTATATTCCTCTCAAGCCACTCTGGCCTCTGAACTTCCCAACTATTCTAAGCACACTTCCATCTCAGGGTCTTTGTAAATTCTATTCTTTCCTTCTGGAATGCTTTCCTCTTTACATATGCACAGCTCTCTTCCTTACCTCCTACTCAAATGACACCTTATCAGTGAGGTCTTCACTGATACCATATTTAAAATTGCATTCCTGTTTCCACAGTCTGCCCCCCTTCTCTGCTTAAGTTTTTCCCACATTTACAACCATGTAAAACATAATATGCTTTACCCTTTAATTATCTGCTTCCCATCACCCTCCCCAACCCCGTGTATAATGCATGCCTCATAAGGGCAGGTTTTTTTTTTTCCCTCCTGTGCTGTGTTTTCTGGGCCTAGTTTGGTACTTGACACCTGGGAGGAACCTCAGTGGCATTTGCTTGTAAGCAGTGCATCTCAGGTTTGGCCTTCTGTTTGGAGGGATCAATGCATTTGTCAGCTGGGAAGACTTGGGGCTTTGGAGGAGCTCCAGGGTTCAGAGTACTTCCATTCCTTTGGCTCCTTAACATCCTTATTCCCATGACCAAGATTTGAGTCTTTCCAATTAGGGCATTAATTTTAACCTAAGGAACCCAGCACGGCCTAGAAGCTAGATAGTGCTGTCCAGTTGGGCTCACAGGGGTCTCCTCATGTGGGTACCAGTACTCTTAGACCTTTAACATGATGGATCAGTTATGGCTTAAACTCAGGAGTAGAAGATTTTAGGAGCCTTTTAAAATTCAAGTTCTTTTCCTGTCGAACAGCTCCTCATGAAAATAGAGGCAGTCTTGGTTCAGGGACAGCAGCAGCCAAAAGTGAAATTGTATCATAGCAGTTGACTCCTCAGCAAGGCCCACATGGAAAGGGAGTTGGGAGTGCAATAGGTTTATTGGGGGTTAAGGCTTATGAGAGATAAAGGGGGGCTGAAATAGGATCAGGCAGTATTGAGCCCACAGACTGAGATGCAGGCCCAGCAAAGTCTTATCAACCCATCCATGAACTTTGGAGAAAAGTTGCCAGGAGAGAAGTCCCCATGAGGGAGAAATGGCCAGTTCCTGAACTTCTGCCACACTGAGTCACTGGCTGGGGCTGCTTGAGAAGAGCTTGGCCTCAGTCCCAAAGCTAAGGTGGGTCCTGAGGGCATGATAGCTGGAGGCTGTCAGCCCATTGAGCTCTGGGACCCTAAATGCACATTTCTTTCTTGAGAGACTATCTGAGAAGCAGATCTCCATGGCTGCCACACAACCTTACTTAAATGTTATTTTGACTACCCCTGGATCTCCAAGTTGGCCCATGGTGGCTTCAGGAGGTAGGTACATGGAAGGCAGGTTTGCATAATAGTTCACCGCATCTGGGGAGATGTTGGCCTCACCTCAGTTTGCTGAGGAGTGGTTGGTAGCCAGATTTCTTTTCTTTTCTTTTTTCTTTTCTTTCCCCCTTTGGTTGGGGGAAGCCAAGAACCAACAACTAACTGGCCCATACCACTTCGCTTGAGTTAACAACCTCAAAATAAGAGCTTTTGAGCATTAACCAAAAGCTTTGCTTTTTTAAAAATTTTTTTTCTTAAAGATTTTATCTATTTATTTGACAGAGAGATATTACAAGTAGGCAGAGAGGCAGGCAGAGAGAATAGAGGAAACAGGCTCCCTGCTGAGCAGAGAGCCTGACATGGGCCTCAATCCCAGGGCCCTGGGATCATGACCTGAGCTCAAGGCAGAGCCACCCAGGCGCCCAAGTCTTTGCTTTTAGTGACAGTGAGATCCAAGGCTATGGGAGAACATAGTTCCTGTTTACATATTTAAAAATATCTCTCCCAACGAATGCAAATCAAATGTTTTAAAATTTTAAAGCATTCCCAGTCATGCGCATTTCAAACAAAAGTTCAAAGTTATTACATCATCTTAAAAAAAAACACTCTTGTAATCAATTAAACTCATTACACCTGAATAATCATTATCAATGATGTATAATTTAAATAATCTCTGCAAGATGATTTATTTATGACTGGCAGGCCTCTGAAAGACTTTCCAGAGCATCACTCAGTAGAGTCTGATAAAGTTTCCCATTGAAGCTGGTTCAAACCCAAGGGAGTCTCCAGTGTTGCCCTGGGATACACCCCTGAAGCCAGGAAGAGCAGCCCATGAAAACTTTCGGGGTGCCTTATTTTCCCTTATCTTCTTCCAGCTGAGCACACTGAAAGGAATCTGCCTCTTTCTTGTTATTCTTTACTTACGCCACCAGATGCAACCAACTCCCTCAGATATCCTTAGATTCGCCTACCTGAAAATCCACCCCCCACCCCTGCCTTGATAGGTGCCCAACTGGAGACCCTTGACACAGCTCACTGTAACTTAAGCAGTTGTTTTTAGCACCCTGCATGGACTACCACTTTCCCGTCCTGGGACTGGGGGCATTTTACGAACACTGATGTTACTTCCATCACGCCACATTTTCTCTCAAAATCAATTATATGCAACTTCACTCCTGTTTAGGCAGGTTTGATAGCAAGAATTCAAAACCTGTTCATGCTAGCTTAAAGTGAAGCAGGATTTACTGTAATATGAAATGCTACAATCTCAGGGACACTTGAGGATAAGAACTGGATTCTGTCCAGGCTGTACAGGAATGGTAATCGGGATACCAGGCACTGTGAGGGGTCAAACCCACTGGTGTGGGGCCAGAGCATGATCTTTTCTCTTGGGGCCTTCCCTAGTCCTATCTCTTGTGGCTTTTCCACACCTCTAGAACTTGAACTCCTATATGGCTTTAGTTTGCCATGGCACTGAACCCTCCCCTGTCTCTACTTGATTTTGATTCCAAAATGCACTCTCCCAGTGGCCGGATTTTTGAATTAAGTTTCATAGTGTTCCAATTGTGAATTCCCAGGAGAAAGTCAGGTGTACATCCCTGGACCAATCAACTGACTCAATTGGGGCTGTCATAATGTTCCTCTGGTGGGAAATGAAGCAGGGTTTCTAAGAAGAGATTACGGGTGGCAAAGTAATGATGGGCATGTCAATTGAAAGTTGAGATGAAGTTTCTGGAGTCCCGGTAAGCAGTTACGAAGAAGGATAAGAATTTGCATAAAAACTTAGAATAACTTTATGATAAGGAGGTAGTATTGTATAATGATTTTTTTTTGCCTTTTACTGTCTTTTTTATTTTTTATTTTATTCATAAACCAACCACCCTATCCCTCCCTCACTAACCCCCAGCAACCCTCAGTTTGTTTCCTGAGATTAAGAGTCTCTTATGGTTTATTTCCCTCCCCCATCCGATCTTGTTTCATTTTTTTCCCTCCCTACCTCCCATGACCCCTCACCCTGCTTCTCCAATTCCTCATATCAGAGAGATAATATAATTGTCCTTCTCTGATTGACTTATATCGCTCAGCATAATACCCTCCAGTTCCATCCACATCATTGCAGATGGCAGGATTTCATTCTTTTTGATGGCCACATAGTATTCATTTGTGTAGCTATACCACATTTTCTTTATCCATTCATCTCTTGATGGATATCTAGGTTCTTTCCATAGTTTGGCTATTGTGGACATGGCTGCTATAAACATTCAGGTGCATGTGCCACTTTGGATCACTACATTAGTATCTTTAGGGTAAATGCCCAGTAGTGCCATTGCTGGGTCGTAGGGTAGCTCTATTTTAAATTTTTTGAGGAATCTCCATGCTGTTTTCCAGAGTGGTTGCACTAGCTTGCATTTCCACCAACAGTGTAGGAGGGCTCCCCTTTCCCCACATCCTCACCAATAACTGTCGTTTCCTGACTTGTTAATTTTAGCCATTCTGACTGGTGTAAGGTGGTATCTCACTGTAGTTTTGATTTGTATTTCCCTGATGCTGATGGATGTTGAGCACCTTTTCATGTATCTGTTGGCCATTTGGAGGTCTTCTTTGGAGAAATGTCTGTTCATGTCTTCTGCTCATTTCTTGATTGAATTATTTGTTCCTTGGGTGTTGAGTTTGAGGAGATCTTTATAGATTTTGGATACTAGTCCTTTATCTGAAATGTCATTTGCAAATATCTTCTCCCATTCTGTTGGTTGTCTTTTGGTTTCATTGACTGTTTCTTTTGATTTGCAAAAGGTTTTGATCTTGATGAAGTCCCAATAGTTAATTTTTTCCCTTGCTTCTCTTGCCTTTGGCAATGTTCCTAGGAAGAATTTGCTGCAACTGATGTCAAAGAAGTTGCTGCCTGTGTTCTCCTCAAGGATTTTGATGGATTCCTGTCTCACATTGAGGTCTTTCATCCATTTTGAGTCTATTTTTGTGTGTGGTGTAAGGAAATGGTCCAGTTTCATTCTTCAGCATGTGGCTGTCCAATTTTCCCAACACCATTTGTTGAAAAGACTGTCTTTTTTCCATTGGACATTCTTTCCTGCTTTGTCGAAGATGAGTTAACCATAGAGTTGGGGGCCCATTTCTGGGCTCTCTATTCTGTTCCATTGATCAATGTGTCTGTTTTTGTGCCAGTACCATACTTTCTTCGTGATGACATCTTTGTAATAGAGCTTGAAGTCTGGAATTATGATGCCACCAATTTTGGTATTCTTTTTCGACATTTCTCTGGCTATTTGGGGTCTTTTCTGGTTCCATATAAATTTTAGGATTACTTGTTCCATTTCTTTGAAAAACATTGATGGTATTTTGATATGGATTGCATTAAATGTACAGACTGCTCTAGGTAGCATAGACAGTTTCACAATATTTATTCTTCCAATCAATGAGCATGAAACATTTTTTCATTTCTTTGTGTCTTCCTCAATTTCTTTCATGGATACTTTATAGTTTTCTGAGTACAGATTCTTTGCCTCTTTGGTTAGGTTTATTCCTATGTATCTTATGTTTTTTTAAAATATTTTTTATTCATTTGACAGAGAAAAACACAGCCAGAGAGGGAACACAAGCAGGGGGAGCAAGAGAGGGAGAAGCAGACTTCCCGCCTAGCAGGGAGCCCAATGTGGGACTCGATCCCGGGTCTCCGGGATCATGACCTGAGCCGAAGGCAGTCGCCCAACCAACTGAGCCACCCAGGCGCCCCTGAGTCCAATTGTAAATGAGATTGACTCCTTAATTTCTCTTTCTTCTGCCTTGTTGTTGGTGTATAGAAATGCAACTGATTTCTGTGCATTGATTTTATATCCTGACACTTTACTGAATTCCTGTATGACTTGTAGCAGTTTTGGAGTGGAGTCTTTTGGGTTTTCCATGTAAAGTATCACATCATCTGCAAGGAGTGAGAGTTTGACTTTTTCTTTGCTTGTTTCAGATGCTTTTTACTTCTTTTTGTTGTCTGATTGCTGAGGCTAGGACTTCTAGTACTATGTTGAATAGCAGTGGTGATAGTGGACAGCCCTGCTGTGTTCCTGACCTTAGGGGAAAAGCTCTCAGTTTTTACCCAGTAAGAATGATATTTTCTGTGGGTTTTACATAGATGGCTTTTATGATGTTGAGGTATGTACCCTCTATCCCTACACTGTGAAGAATTTTGATCAAGAAAGAATTCTGTACTTTGTTAAATGCCTTTTTAGTATCTATTGAGAGGACCACATGGTTCTTGTTCTTTTTTTTATTAATGTACTGATTGTATCACATTGATTGATTTGCAGATGTTGAACAAACCTTGCATCCCAGGAATAAATCCCACTTGGTCATGGTGAATAATCCTTTTAATGTACTGTTGGATCCTACTAGCTACTATTTTGGTGAGAATTTTTGCATCTGTGTTCATCAAGGATATTGGTCTGTAATTCTCCTTTTTGATGGCGTCTTTGTCTGGTTTGGGGATCAAGGTGATGCTGGCCTCATAAAATGAGTTTGGAAGTTTTCCTTCCCTTTCTATTTTTTGGAACAGTTTCAGGAAAATAGGTATTAATTCTTTTTTAAATGTTTGGTAGAATTCCTCTGGGAAGCCATCTGGCCCCGGGCTCTTGTTTTTTGGGAGATTTTTGATGACTGCTAAAATCTCCTTACTGGTTATGGATTTGTTCAGGTTCTCTATTTCTTCCTGGTTCAGTTTTGGTAGTTTATGTGTCTCTAGGAATGCATCCATTTCTTCCAGATTGTCTAATTTGCTGGTGTATTGTTGCTCATAATATGTTCTTATAATTGTTTGTATTTCTATGGTGTTGGTTGTGATCTCTCCTCTTTTATTCATGATTTTATTAATTTGGGTCATTTCTCTTTTCTTTTTGATAAGTGTGGCCAGGTTTATCAATCTTGTTAATTCTTTCAAAGACCCAGCTCCTAGTTTCATTGATGTGTTCTACTGTTCTTTTTGATTCTATTCATTGATTTCTGCTCTAATTTTATTATTTTTCTTCTCCTGGTGGGTTTAGGCTTTTTTGCTGTTCTTTTTCCAGCTCCTTTAGGTGTAGGGTTAGGTTATGTACTTGAGACCTTTCTTGTTTCTTGAGAAAGGCTTGTATTGCTACATACTGTGTCCCCCTTTGCTGTGTCCCAAAGATTTTGAACAGTTGTGTTTTCATTTTCATTTGTTCCCATGTTTTCTTTTAATTCTTCTTAATTTCCTGGTAGACCCATTCACTCTTTAGTAGGATACTCTTCAGCTTCCATGTATTTGAGTTCTTTTCAACTTTCCTCTTGTGGTTAAGTTCTAGTTTCAAAGCATTGTGGTCTGAAAATATATAGGGAATGTTCCCAATCTTTTGGTACCAGTTGAGACCCCATTTGTGACCGAGGATGTGATCTATTGTGGAGAATGTTCCATGTGCCCTAGAGAAGAATGTGTACTCTGTTGCTTTGGGATGGAATGTTCTGAATATATCTGTGATATCCATCTGGTCCAATGTGTCATTTAAAGCCTTTATATCCTTGCTGATCTTTTGCTTAGATGATCTGTCCATTTCAGTGAGAGGGGTATTAAAGTCCTCTACTATTATTGTATTATTGTTGATGCGTTTCTTTGATTTAGTTATTACTTGGTTTATATAATTGGCTTCTCCCATGATAGGGGCATAGATATTTAAAATTGTTAGGTCTTCTTGTTGGACAGATCCTTTAAGTATGATATAGTGTCTTTCCTCATGTCTTACTATAGTCCTTGGCTTAAAATCTAATGTATCTGATATAAGTATTGCCACCCCTGCTTTCTTTTGATGTCCATTAGCATGTAAATTATTTTCCATCCCCTCCCTTTAAATCTGGAGGGTCTTTGGGTCTAAAGTGAGTTTCTTGCAGACAGTATATCAATGGGTCTTGGTTTTTTTTTTTTTTTCATCCATTCTGATACCCTGTGTCTTTTGGTTGGGGCATTTAGCCCATTTACATTCAAGGTAACTATTGAAAGATAGGTATTTAGTGCCATTGTATTGCCTGTAAGGTGTTTGTTACTGTATATTGTCTCTGCTTCTTTCTCCTGTGTTACTTTTAGGCTCTCTCTTTGCTTAGAGGACCTCTTTCAATATTTCCTGTAGGACTGGTTTGGTGTTTGCAAATTCTTTTAGCTTTTGTTTGTTCTGGAAGATTTTTATCTCTCCTTCTATTTTCAATGACAGCCTAGCTGGATATAATATTCTTTTTTTTAAGATTTTTAATTTATTTTTTCTTTTTTTAAAGATTTTATGTATTTATTTGAAGAGAGAGAGCACAAGTAGGCAGAGAGGCAGGCAGAGAGAGAGGAAGAAGCAGGCTCCCTGCTGAGCAGAGAGCCCGAAGTGGGCCTCGATCCCAGGATCCTGAGATCATGACATGAGCCAAAGGCAGAGGCTTTAACCCACTGAGCCACCCGGGAGCCCTAAAGATTTTTTAAAAAATTTATTTGATGGAGAGAAACACAGTGAGAGAGGGAACACAAGCAGGGGGTGTGAGAGAGGGAGAAGCAGGCTTCCTGCCAAGCAGGGAGCCCGATGCAGGGCTCGATCCCAGGACTTGGGGATCATGAACTGAACCAAAGGTAGATGCTTAATGACTGAGTCACCCAGGTGCCCCATGGATATATTATTTTTGACTGCATATTTTTCTTGTTTATTGCTCTGAATATATCATGCCAGTCCTTTCTGGCTTGCCAGGTCTCTGTAGATAGATCTGCTGCCAATCTAATATTTCTGCTATTGTATATTATAGACCTCTTCTCCTGAGCTGCTTTCAGGATTTTCTCTTTGTTACTAAGACTTTTAAGTTTTACCATTAGATTATGGGGTCTTGACTTATTTTTATTGATTTTGATGGAGGTTCTCTGTGCCTCCTGGATTTTAAAGCTTGTTCCCTTCACCAAATTAGGGAAATTCTCTGCTATAATTTGTTCCAATATACCTTCTCCTCTCTCTCTCTGTCTTCTTCTTCTGGTATCCCAATTATTCCAATATTGTTTCATCTTATGGTATCACTTATCTCTCGAATTTTCCCCTTGTGATCCAGTAGTTGTTTGTCTCTCTTTTTCTCATCTTCTTCATTCTCCATCATTTGCTCTTCTATATCACTACTTCTCTCTTCTGCCTCATTTATCCTAGAAGTAAGAGCCTCCATTTTTGATTGTACCTCATTAATAACTTTTTGATTTCAACTTGATTAGAGTTTAGTTATTTTATTTCTCCAGAAAGGGATTCTATTATATCTTCTGTGCTTTTTTTTGAGCCCAGCTAGCACCTTGATAATCATCATTCTAAACTCTATTTCTGACATATTACTAATGTCCCTATTGATTAGGTCCCTAGTCATTGGTACTGCCTCTTGTTCCATTTTTTTGAGGTGAGTTTTTCTGCCTTGTCATTTTATCCAGGTAAGAATAGATGAATGAGAGAATAAAATACTAAAGGGTAGCAATGACCCCAGAAAAATATACACTAACCAAATCAGAAGAGACCCAAATGTGGAGAGAAAAGAAAGGGGGAAAATATATAGCTCTATCTATATCTATCTATACCTACTTGTCTCTCTCTATATATATGATTAGACTGGTGAATAGAACAGAGCCACACACTTGATTTTTGGTATGTTAGAAGAAACTGCCTCCCATAATTCTAAAGAAAGAAAAACTTGTATATTTAGAAAATAGGGGTATACATGATGAAGGGATGGAATATGACTGTAAAGATGAAAATTTGAAAAATATTCTAAAAAAGGAATTGATAAGGTAAGAAGTTGGTTGAGAAAGAAAAATGGAAAGGAAAGAATGTGATGAGGCTCGAGACTAGAACAAAGCCATGTGCTACATTTAGGGTATATTTTTATCTATTAGAAGAAAATGTATCCCAAAGTTTTAAAGAAAGAAAAACCTATATGCATACAAAAATAAGCTCAAATACAATGAAGGGATAGAATATGACTGAAACAATGAAAACTGAAAAAGATTTTTTAAAAAAGGTATTGATAAAATAGTTAAAACATGTTAAAATAAGAAAGAAAAAATTTCAAAAATAGAATAAGAAAAAAATAAAATTAAAAAAAATTAACTTTGAAAGACTAAAGAATCAGGGGGGAAAAGCCCTGAATTCTATGGGATGCATTGTCTTAGCTCTTTACTTCTGCAGTTCTCATTGATCGGTAAACTTGGTCTTAGCTAGATGTCCTCCGATGTTCTTTTGGGGGAGGGGCCTGTTGTATTGATTCTCAAATATCTTTGCCGATGGTGGAAATGCCCTGCCCTTGCCAGGGGCCAGGCTAAGCAATCCATTCAGGTTCTCTCTCGGGAGCTTTTGTTCCCTGAACACTTTCCATACCGCCTTGGAGGCCGGGAATGAAGATGGCGGCCTCCCAGTCTCCGGCCCAGAGGAGCTGAGAGCTTGGGGCCCCACTTCTCAGTGCGCCCCCAGAGAGAAGCCATCTGTCACATCTCCCTGGTCTCTGGCCGCACTCCGTGCTCACCCAGCTTATGACCGAGCATTTCTATCTCTGGCGCGCGGCCCTGTTTGGAGTCTCCAAACCCAGCAGATTCCTGCAGCGCACTCCCGTGCAGCTCCTCCTGGTGAAGTAAGGAGGAGGTCTTCCCGGATCTGGCATTTGTGGGGTCCCTGCTCGAAGAGCAGTGCCCAATTGCATCTCGGATCACCGTTTAAGGTAAGCCTGAGCTGAGAGAACCCTCCTTGGCTCTGTCTCTGCAACCAGCTTCCCCGCTCTGATATCTGGGAGCCCTGCTGTGCTCAGGCACCCCCGGTCCTTCTGTGACCCTGCAGGTCCTGAGACCACACTGTCCCCACGAGGTTGCCACCCCTTACCCCACCCCTCAGCTTAGCATCTGGGGCGATGTCCCCCAATGGAGCTGACTTCTAAAAGTTCAGATTTTGTGCCCCACGGCTCTACCGCTTCCCGGGAGCCTGCCCCTCCCCCTGCGGTCTTGTCTTCCCAAATGTCACCTCAGATTCACTTCTTCGTGAGCCCTACCTTCCAGAAAGTGGTCACTTTTCTGTTCCTAGAATTGCTGCTCTTCTTCTCTTTGATCTCCTGTTGAGTCTGTAAGTGTTCCAACTGGTTTGATAACCATTCGGCTGAACTCTTGGGACCCGATGATATCTAGGTCTCCTACTCCTCTGCCATCTTGCTCCTCCCTCTAGCTGCATAATGATTAAGAGAAAAGACTCCCAGAGTCAGACTTACAACGTACATGACCTTGGCTATGTTATGTAATTTTTCTGCATCTCAGTTTTCTCATTGAGAGAATGGAGATGATGGGACCTCTTCTTGTAGTGTTGTTGCCAATTGATCTGTGTAAAATACTTAAAATAGTGCCTGGCTTGTATTAAGTGCTAAATAAGCATCACTTATCATATTCTTAAACACATTCTTCTTAGAGTTCTCTTCTGACCAGCAATATAAACTTTATTTACATTTTATCATTCAAATTCTACTTACATAAAAATAAACATTATTATTCGTGTCCTCTCATTGTCATCTAATGGTTAGCAAATGGTTGTTGTGTGTTGACAGATAAGTTCAGTTCCATGGCTCTTTGGCTGTTTGCTTTATTACTTACCACAGTAAAGTATTTAAGATTTTAGTCCTGTAAGCACTAAATTTTGGTGTAATTTGTATACCATGGATCTTACTAATTTAAGACTTTTCTTTAAATTAACAGACTCAGATGAAGAAGAGTCTTTTTTAAGGAAGAATTTATTTAGGGGCCCCTGGGTGGCTCAGTTATTAAGCATCTGCCTTCGGCTCAGGTCATGATCCAGGAGTTCTGGGATCAAGCCTGGCATTGGGCTCCCTGCTCAGTTCCCCCTCTCACTCCCTCTGCTTGTGTTCTCTCTATGGCTGTTTCTCTCTGTCAAATAAATAAATACAATCTTTTAAAAAAGATTGTATTCATTTGAGATGGGGCAGAAGATGGGGGAGGGGCAGAGGGAGAATCAGACTCCCCACTGAGCAGGGAGCCAGATGTAGGGCTTGACATAGGGCTTGATGTAGTGCTCAATGTAGGGCTTGATCCTAGTATCCCAAGATAATGAGCTGAGTCAAAGGCAGATGCTTAACCAACTGAGCCACCCAGGCACCCTTGAAGAAGAGTCTTAACTACATTTCCTTAATGGAGGAAACACTTCATTATCACAATAAAAGAACACTCTGTATCACTTGCCTTACAGAGAAGATAACCATAGATATCAATACACTGAAAACAGCACAGTGTGACAAAATTCTAAGTAGGTAACAAAATCACACTTGCCAGCTCAGAGTGGGATGTGGGGGGCAGCGTGGGAGTTGGCTTTCTGTAAAAAAAAAAAAGGAGATCAGTGAGTGTTTAAGAACAGCACAGAGTTGAAACTTTGGTAGTGATACAATCAGAGGCTTAAAAAGAATTGAGTGGGGGAATAACACTCTCACTACGTGGGGGGGTAAATGGTATTTAATGGTTGGGCTGCCGAAGCCATCCCTGAAATTACTTCTTCTACCCCCAGTTGCACTAGTTCTGCACAATAAGAAATCACTGTTCTGGAGGGACTGAGCTGAGAGAAGAGTAGGCACCATGCTTTACTCTTTTTCACTCCATTTTCTCTGCAGGAGAATTATACCTTGAGGAAAGCAGGGGGTTTGGAGTTCAAATCCTTTCCTCAAAACTTACTTGGATTGGAAGTTACTTACCATCTCTTGTTTCCTTACTTGTAATGTGGGGGGAGGGGAGGAGAGTGTAAATAATAGAGCCTAACTTGCCATGTTATTATGAAGATTAAACATGAACACATTTGAGGAGTGCTTAGCACAGGTCCTCACAGCAGCAAGAACTAATAAATATGTATATTTTGCATTTTAAATGGGATCATGTATATACCCACTTGCTTTTTACTCTAAATAAGATTTTACAGTTATTTCTCTATGTGAGTTCATATAAATCTACTTTAAAAAAAAAGGTTGTGTAAAACCCTGAGGTATATATATATTCACACTTTGCTTTAACCTGTCTTTTGCTGGGGAGGGGGCATTCAGTTTGTTTTCTGAGTGTGCCTGTGTGCGTATTCATTTTACAAGTGAGGGGATCGAGGCTTCAAGAGGTTAAGGCAGCCTGAGCAAACCAAAGTTGCACCATGTTCTGTCCTCTACACTCTGAGACGATGTCAATGGCACCTTTATTTCCACCAGTAGTGACGCCCTATCTCCGTATGCCAGAAACATCAGCTGTCCCTAAGAGTCGGATTCCCAGAGTCAAGGCAGTTTGCACCTTGTATTTTTTTAAATTATTTTTTAATGCAGGCCCTACACTCAGCATGGAGCCCAAAGCAGGGCTTGAACTCACAGCCTTGAGATCAAGGCCTCAACTGAGATCAAGAGTCAGATGCTTAACTGACTGAACTGAACCACCTGGGTGCCTCTGAGACAGACAGTTTGATTCCCATGTAAAGGGGGGAGATGATATTACTCAAGGGGTTTCCGTAAAGACCCCCTGCCGGTGGAAAGGGCATTAACTGTGTGGGGTGGAAGCAAATGGGGCTAGCCAGAGGTCCTGTGGGTTGAGAAAGACTGGAAGACACCTGGGGGTGGAAGGGAGGGGGGGGTGGAGACAACACTGAGACTCACAGGAGAGAATGGAAGGAAAGAGGCAGGAAAGCTTTATAGGCACACTCTGCCCAGAGCTCAATTTTGCATCCTCTTCTGTCACCTATTTATGGTATAGAAGCAAGAGCAAATTACATTTCAATGCCTGTCTAGCACAGAGCCTCCTCCTACAAATACTCAATAAATATTTACTGAGTGAATGAATAGATTTACATTCCTGATTACCTAAGACTTAGGGGATCTTGAGCCAGGCATCTGGGTGTGGCAGGGACAACCATCTGGCAGTGAAGGCACTGTCCAACACGGCCCCACACCGACAAGCCAAGTCAGACTGGTGTTCAGAACTTTATGGTTGCTATGTGGTGTGGGACACAATTCATAGCATTGTTTCAGGTGCTAGCGGAAGAGGGAAAAAAAATCTTGAAAGAACCATTATGAGACTCCACATATCCTTTGTGCAGGATCATAAAAACCAGATATCTTGCCCAAGTTTATGATTCTATTGCAAAAGAAAAATAAAACCATTAGTAAATCTAAGTAAAGATATTGACTGCCCATCTCTTTGGCCAAGTCTGTTTGTAGAATATATTGAATTGCGCTATGTGGCCCCCAAGAGTGAAATCTGTGTTATTTTTAGTGGAGTCAGACCAAGTCTAAATAAATACAAGTCTGTCTGTTTTGAGTTGCTCTTTATGGTAGCAGTATCATTCCCTTTGTATTCTATAATGCTTTCAAAGTGCAATACTTTGACCACAGGTAGCCTGCACTCCTGGTGAAATGGGTGTGACCTGAGTATGTTTCCAATAGTGGCTCTAACTGATTTGAAGTGTTTCAAAGCAAATGTAGGTTATGCAGCTTGAGTTCTGCTTGTGAATCATGATTAGTCATGATTTTGTCAACATAATGCTGTGTAACAAATAACTATCACATTTCCTTTGCTTTTCTCACTTGTAAGTCAGGGGATTGACTGTGGTTCTCGGGTTCAGCTGGGATTGCCTGGGCTTGGTTCCAGGCTGTAGGTTGGGTTCAGGACTGTTCCATATTATTTCTTCATTCTGGAGAAGCTAGCTACTCAGGGTAGATTCCCTCATTGTGAATGGAAGAAGTGCAAGGAAGTCAAAGCACACAAGCACATTTTTAAAAATTTAAATTCAGTTAACCAACATATAGTACATCATTAGTTTCAGATGTAGTGTTCAATAATTGATCAGTTGCATATAACACCCAGTGCTCATCATATCACATGCCCTCCAGCAACCCTCGGTTTGTTTCCTGTAGCTAAGAGTCTCTTGTGGGTTTTCTCCCTCTCTGATGACGTGCCATTCAGTTTTCCCTCCCTTCCCCTATGATCCTCTGCACTTTTTTTTATATTTCACATATGAGTGAAACCATAGGATAATTATCCTTCTTTGACTTATTTCACTCAGCATAATACCCTCCAGTTCCATCCATGTCAATGTAAATGGTAAATAGTCATCCTTTCTGGTGGCTGAGTAATATTCCATTGTGTGTATATGTGTGGGTGTGTATGCCACATCTTCTTTTTTTAAAATTTTAAAAAATATTTTATTTATTCATTATATATAAAGAGAGCACAGAGGGAAAGTTAGAGGGAGAAGCAGGCTCCCTGCTGAGCAGGGAGCCCAATGTGGGACTTGATCCCTGTACCCCAGGACCATGAGCTGAGCTGAAGGCAGATGCTTAACTGACTGAGCCACACAGACACATTCATCTTTATCCACTCATCTGTCAGTGGACATCTCAGTTCTTTCCATAGTATGGCTATTGTGGACACTGATGCTATAACCATTGGGGGGGGGCGGGTGCCACTTCAGATCAATACATTTGTATATTTGGAGTAAATACCTACTAGTGCAATTGCTGGGTCATAGGAGCTCTATTTTTAACTTCACGAGGAATCTCCATACTGTTTTCCAGAGCACTACACCACCTTGCGTTCCCACCAACAGTGTAAGAGGGTTCCCCTTTCTCTGCATCTTCACCAAAATTTGGTGTTTCTTGTCTTGTTAATTTTAGCCATTCTCACTGGTGTGAGGTAGTATCTCATTGTAGTTTTGATTTTTATTTCCCTGATGACAATTGATTTGGAGCATTTTTTCATATATCTTTGACCATTTGTATGCCTTCTTTAGGAAAATGTCTGTTCGTGTCTTCTGCCCATTTCTAGGTGCGATTATTTGTTCTCTGGTTGTTGAGTTTGATAAGTTCTTTATAGATCTTGGATATTAGCCCTTTGTCTGATATGTCATTTGCAAATATCTTCTCCCATTCCGTAGGTCACTTTTTAGTTTTGTTGACTGTTTCCTTCACTGTGCAGAAGCGTTTTTATCTTGATGAAGTCCCAACAGTTCATTTTTGCTTTTGTTTCCCTTGCCTTTGGAGATGTGTATAGCAAAAGTTGCTGTGGTCCAGGTCAGAGAGGTTGCTGCCTGTGTTTTCCTCTAGGAATTTGATGCATTCTTCTCACATATTTAGGTCTTTCATCCATTTTGAGTTTATCTTTGTGTATAGTGTAAGAAAATGGTCTAGTTTCATTCTTCTGCAGGTGGCTGTCCAATTTTTCCAGCACCATTTATTGAAGAGACTGTCCTTTTTCCATTGGCTATTCTTTTCTGCTTTGTTGAAGATTAGTTGACCATAGAGTTGAGGGTCCATTTCTGGGTTTTCTATTCTGTCCCATTGATTGATGTGTCTGTTTTTGTGCCAGTACCATTCTGTCTTGATGATGACAGCTTTGTAATAGAGCTTGAAGTCTGGTATTGTGATGCCACCAGCTTTGGTTTTCTTTTTCAACATTCCCCTGGCAACATTCTATGCTCAGGATTGGAAGAATAAATATTGTTAAAATGTCTATGCCACCCAGAGCAATCTACACATTCAATGTAATTCCTATCAAAATACCACTGACATTTTTCACAGAATTGGAATAAATAATCCTAAAATTTGTATGAAACCAGGAAATACCCCGAATAACCAGAGGAATGTTAAAAAATAAAACATACAGACTCATTTAAAGCCTCTACGTGTAGTCATGCCAACATTGCATTGGCCAAAACCTATGTCAAAGGGACAGGGAAGTATATTTCTTCCATGGAGAGGGGATGTAGCAAGGAGAAAAAATTGTGTGCAAACACTGCAATGTAACAAACCATGGGACCTTTGGGTAAGATGCTAAACCTCTTTATGCCTCAGTTTTCATGATCTGAAAAATGGGCATCATTGGGTTGTTTGAAGACTTAAGAGTAGTTGGAATGGTACCTGGCTCATAGGAAGCACTTGATAAATATCAATTATTCATACTTAAACTATTTTCTAAACAAACAAAGGAAAACTTCTAGGAACCCAAATTCCAGTAAACTCTGAAAGGAGTTTTATGTTCATACTGATGAGGATGATGGACATATTAGCACACATTCAGAAAGATGATAAAAGAGAGTAGGAGTAAGTAGGACCTTGACTAAATCACAACTCAACTAGATTGGCTGTAAGAATTGTAGATTGTTAGTATTACAGTGGACATTAGAGATCTTCTAGCCTCTGAAAGAGCATGGGTTTGGAGTCTGAAGATAAGTGTTAGTATTAAGTCTCTGCCACTTTGGCATGTCCCTGAACATCATTTGAAACACATATAAAATTGGGATAATGAGGTTGTTGCTATGATCAAGTCAGATAATACACAAATATATTGCATTGAAAAATATAGAACACTACATGAACGCCAGGGCTCTAAATCCAGTCTCTTTCATTTTTACAGAAGGCAGAATTGAGGCCCAAGGAAAGACCACAGTTACATAAGTTCATCTCATTGCAACAGAGCCAGGAGTAGAATACTGACTACTAAGTCAAGGTCTATTCACTTATACTTAAACACATTTCTTTTAGCATTATGTTGGGAAAAAGACAAAAGACAAAATAGGTTTATATCAAGTATGTAATAAAAAGTTTAAAATTCCCTTCTAGTACATGCCCTCAGGTCAGTGAATTTTTAACCTGATCTACTCCATTTTTTTTTCCTTCTGTAGTGCTACTTAGAATAATAACCCTAAGGTAAAGGAAAACTGTGAATTTTCTAAGGGAGCACAGTTACTATTCTAACAAAAGCAAAAAGGTTAACTAATGTAGTTTAAAAGCATGTTAAGAATTAAAGTTGAAATAAAGAAAATTTGTTCATTAACCTCCAGATTCATATGCCCTAATATGCATTCTGTAGTTGCTATCATTCATCAAGGTTTTAATAGATTATAAAATGTGAGAGTTTGGCGTTGAGAAATTTTGTGTTAGAAAATGTGAGTTACCAACTGGAATGAGACTATGAGAGGTAGCTTGATGCAGCAGATGGAGTATAAGCATTGAGATCAGAGAATTAAGTTCCAATTCTAGCTCCGCCCCTTCATAGCTGTGTTTTGGGTAGGTTACTTAATTTCTCTGTACCCTGCTGAATCATGTCAAGGATTTTGAGAGAATATAAGCTCCTTTCAGGCAGAAACTTTGTTTTGTTGGCTGCTGTGTTCCTGGTGCGTGGGATAGTGATTGGGAGGAGAAGCATTAGAGGTAACCTGTCACACGTTCAAGATGTGTCAATCCAAGGTGGCCACTTTTATTATCAGGAAGAGAAGAATAAGGTTTTTAGGAAAATTATGTAATCTCTGTTTCTAGCCAAGCAGGGGATGCAGGGGTCACACCCAGGGTACACTGTCATGAACTCAAGGAAAGATAAGCATGGAGTCTAAGGTATTTAAAACACCACAACCAGGGGCAGAGCTGGAGAAGACAATCAGAAAGCTAACCTGAATGAAATGCCACTCCAAATATTTGGAGCAAAGAATGGAAAATTCCAGCCTGAATCCAGTGCGTGGCATTTAGAAGGATATAGCAAGTATTTGTTGAATGAACGAAGCAATGAATCTTTAACTTGAGGCTCAAGTGGAACCCACGACATTGGGAGAAGAATAAGAAGTAGGGCCAGAATAAAGAGAAGAAGAAGAAGAGGAGGAGGAGGAGGAAAAGGAGGAGAAGGAGGAGGACAAGGACGAGAAGCCAGGAAAGGTTGTTTGAGCTAGTTCTGTAATGAAGCAGGGGGAGGGGGTCTCTTAAATGGCCACTGAGAGAAGAGTAGTAGGAGGTCAATTTACAAACTGTCAACAGTACATTCTCCACGAGGGGAGAATGTATAGTACAGTGAAGAACTACATGGCAGTATGATGGGAGTTGGGGAGAGAACAAATGAATTGAGCACTGATCACTGAGAGGAGCAGGCTTGACCTTAGTTTAGAGGAACCACCATGATGCTCTGAGGATAGGATTAATCTCACTAATGAGAATAAGAGGGAAAAATTAAAGCAGCTACAATGAAGTTGCACAAGAAACAGGGAAGTATTTATGCAATTCATTCTTATCAAGAGTGCCAATAGCATTCAATGGGAGTAGGAATAGTCTGTTGAGCAAATGGTACTGGGACAACTTGATATTTACACACAACAGAATGAAGTTAATACAAAAATTGACTCAAAATGGATCAAAAACAGAAATGTGATGTGAGCTAAAACAACAAAACCCTTAGAACAAAACTTACGTGAAGTTCTGTATAACCTTGGATTTGGTGATGGTTTCTTAAATATGACACCAAAACAAAGGTGATAAAAGAAAAAAAATAGGTAAGTTGTATTTCATCAAACTTAAAAGCTTTTGTGCATTGGAAGATGCTATCAAGAGAGTGAAAAGGCAGCCCACACAATGGGAGAAAATATTAGCAAATTATATATCTGATAAGAATTTAATATCCAGAACATATAAAGAACTGCAACTGAACAACAAAGGAAAAACAACCATAGTTTAAAAATGGGCAAAGGACTAGAATAGACATTTCACCAAAGAATATATATGAATCAGCACATGAAAAGGTGCTCAACATCACTGGTAAGTGTGAAACAAAACCACGGTAAGAGATCATTTCACACCTGCTAGGATGGTTATTTTTTTAAGAAAAAGGAAAATAAGGAGTGTTGGTGAGGATGTAGAGAAATTAGAACCCTCATACATTGCTGATGAGAATGTAAAATGGTGCAGTTGCTGTGGAAAATAGTCTGGCCTTTCCTCAAAAAGTTAAATATAGAATCACCACATGACCCTGCAATTCTACTCCTATGTATTTATCCTAAAGAATTGAACTCAGGGATTCAAATGGATACTTGCACATCCATGTCTGTGACGTTATGACTCACAATAGTCAAAAGGTGGAATCAACCCAAGTGTTAATCACAGATGAATGGATAAAAAAATATGGTACATACATACATTAGGATATCATTTGGCCATAAGAAGGAATAAAGTTAGGATCCATGGACGAACCTTGGAAACCTTATGCTGCGTGAAATAAGTCAGACACAAAAGGACAAATGTTGTAATGATTCCACTTTTATGAAATATCCAGAATAGGCAAATTCATAGACAAAAATATATTATCAATAACCTGGGAGAGGGAGTCATCTGTTTGAGGGGGCTGTGAGCCAAGGAATTCATCTGTTTGTTTCTGTTTGAGGAGATGAACGGGTTTTTGAAATGGCTGGTGGTGATGGTTACACAGCATTGTATATGTATTTAATGCTACTGCATTGTACACTAAACCCAGCAAATGTTGTGTTACACATGTATTTCCTGTAATAATTAAAAAATGAAAGAGAGATGTAGTGCTGTCACCTGGGATCACTGTTGTTGACTGAATAATGCTGCCCCCCAACCCAAGATGGCCAAACTCTAGTCCTTGGTGCTCTGTCTTTGTATGTTATATTAACTGGCAAAAAAGGGCCTTGCAGATGGATTAATTTTACAGATCTTTTTATTGTATTTTTATTTTTATGTATTTATTTGGCAGAGGGAAACACAGCAGAGAGGGAACACAGGCAGAGGGAATGGGAGAGAGAGAAGCAGGCTTCCCGCTGAGCAGGGAGCCCAATGCGGGGCTCGATCCTGGGATTCTGGGATCATGACCTGAGCTGAAGGCAGATGCTTAACAACTGAGTCACCCAGGTGGCCCTTTACAGATCTTTTTAAAAGAAGATTTATTTACTTATTTTACAGAGAGAGGCGGCTGCTGGGGAGGTTGCAAAGAGAGAGGGACACAGAGAAAAAATCTCAAGCAGGAAATAATTAGGATTAGAGCAGAGATGAATGAATCAGAAACTAGAGATACAGTAGAACACATCAACGAAACTAGAAGCTGGTTCTTTGAAAGAATTAATAAGATCGATAAACCATTGGCCAAACTAATCCAAAAGAAAAGGGAGAAGACCCACATTAATAAAATTATGAATGAAAGGGGAGAGATCACGACTAACACCAAGGAAATAGAAACAGTCATCAGAAATTACTATCAACAATTATATGCCAATAAGTTTAACAACCTAGAAGATATGGATACATTCCTGGAAACCTTTAAACTTCCAAGACTGAAACAGGAAGACATTGACAATCTGAATAGACCCATATCTAGTAATGATATTGAAGCAGTGATCAAAAACCTCCCCTAAAACAAGAGTCTAGGACCAGACGGATTCCCTGGGGAATTCTACCAAACATTCAAAGAAGAAATAGCACCTATCTTCCTGAAGCTCTTTCAAAAAATAGAAACAGAAGGAAAACTTCCAGACTCTTTCTATGAAGCCAGCATTACTCTAGTCCACAAACCAGACAAAGACCCCATCAAAAGAAGAACTTCGGACCAATATCTCTGATGAATATGAATGCAAAGATTCTCAACAAGATCCTTGCGAACAGGATCCAACAATACATTAAAAAGATTATCCACCACGACCAGGTGGGTTTTATCCCAGGCATGCAAGGTTGGTTCAACACTCGCAAATCAATCAATGTGATAGAACAAATCAATAAGAGAAGAGAGAAGAACCACATGGTACTCTCAATTGATGCAGGAAAAGCATTTGACAAAATACAACATCTTGTCCTGATTAAAACTCTTCAAAGTATAGGGATAGAGGGAACAGTCCTCAACCTCATAAAATCTATCTGTGAAAAACCCACAGTGAATATCATTCTCAATGGGGAAAAACTGACAGCCTTCCGTCTGAGATCAGGAACAAGACAAGGATGCCCACTCTCAGCACTATTGTTCAATATAGTGTTAGAAGTACTAGCAACATCAATCAGACAACAGAAAGAAATAAAAGGTATTCAACTTGGCAAAGAAGAAGTCAAACTCTCTCTCTTTGCAGATGACATGATACTCTATGTGGAAAACCCAAAAGACTCTACCCCCAAACTACTAGAACTCATACAACAATTTGATGGTCATTTTTGCTCTATTTTCTGACTACTCAGCAAAACCTCTCACCTGAGCCCTGATTGTCTTCTAATCACAGAGCAAGAGCTACCTCCACCGTAGACTATTTCTTTTTTTTAACATAAACTTATCATTTTATAGTTCTGTAATTCCAACATAAGTCTCACCAGGCTAAAATCAAGCTGTCTGCAGGGCTGTATTCTTTTCTTCTGGCTCTAAAGCAGAATCTATTCTTTGTTCCTGCAGGTTGCTGGCCGGCTTCAGATTTCTGTGGTTAGAGGACTGAGATCCCATTTCCTTGCTGGACGTCAGCCGAGGACTATTCTCAACTTCCAGAGGTCTCTTGAATTCCTTGGCTCACAGCCCCCTTCCCCTATCTTCAAAGCCAACAAATTGTGAATGGTTTGGTGCCTCTTGCACATTGAACATCTCCTGCCTCTTCTTCCACAGCATCTCCCCAACCTTCTTCTTCTGTCTTCTTCTTCCATTTTTGAGACCCCATGTGATTACATTGAGCCCACCCAGATAATCCAGGATAATCTCCTTATTTTAAGATCCATAAAATTAGGGGTTCCTGGGTGGTCCAGTCTCTTAAGTATCCAACTCTTGATTTTGGCCCAGGTCACAATCTCTGGGTGGTGCGATAAAGTTCCCCCAGGCTCAGGCTCCACGTTCAGCAGGGAATCTGCTTCTGTTTGTGTGGTGGGTTGGTTTAATTTGTTGTTGATTTTCCAGTTCTTTAAGGTGTAATGAGAGTTGGTGTATTTGGGATTTTTCAATTTTTTTGAGTGAGGTTTGGATGGCTATGTATTTTCCCCTTAGGACTGTCTTTGCTGTATCCCATAGGCTTTTGATCGATGTATCTTCATTCTCATTGGTTTCCATGAAGTGTTTCAGTTCTTCTTTGATTTCCTGGTTGATCCACAGATTCTTGAGCAGAATAGTCTTTAGCTTCGAAGTGTTTGATTTTCTTCTCAACTTTTTATTGTGGTTGAGTTCCAGTTTCACAGCATTGTGGTTAGAGAATATGCAGGGAATAATTCAGTAATGTGACAGGATACAAAATCAATGCACAGAAATCAGTTGTGTTTTTATACACTAACAATGAAAATATAGAAAGGGAAATCAGAGAATTGATTCCATTTACTATAGCACCAAAACCCATAAGATACTTAGGAATAAACCTAACCCAAGAAGTTAAGGATCTATACTCGAGGAACTACAGAACACTCATGAAAGAAATTGAAGAAGACACAAAAAGATGGAAGACCATTCCATGCTCATGGATCAGAAGAATAAACATTGTTAAAATGTCTGTACTGCCCAGAGCAATCTATACTTTCAATGTCATCCCGATCAAAATTCCACCAACATTCTTCAAAGCGTTGGAACAAATGATCCTAAAATTTATATGGAACCAAAAAAGACCCTGAATCGCTAAGGAATTGTTGAAAAAGAAAAACAAATGTGGGAGCATCACATTACCTGACTTCAGGCTTTATTACAAAGCTGTGATCACCAAGACAGCATGGTACTGGCAAAAAAAACAGACAAATAGACCAATGGAACAGAGTAGAGAGTCCACGAACCCACAAATCTATGGTCAAATCATCTTCGACAAAGCAGGAAAAAATATCCAGTGGAAAAAAGACAGTCTCTTCAATAAATGGTGCTGGGAAAATTGGACAGCTACATATAGAAGAATGAAACTAGACCATTCTCTTACACTACACACAAAGGCAAAGTCGAAATGAATGAAAGACCTCAACATGAGGCAGGGATCCATCAAAATCCTGGAAAAGAATATAGGCAGTAACCTCTTTGACATCAACCACGAGCAACTTCTTTCAAGACACATCTCCAAAGGCAAAGGAGACAAAAGCAAAAATGAATTTTGGGACTTCATTAAAATAAAAAGCTTCCGTACAGCAAAGGAAACAATCAACAAAACAAAGAGGCAACCCACAGAGTGGGAGGTGATATTTGCAAATGACACTATAGACAAAGGGCTGATATCCAAGATCTATAAGGAACTACTCAAACTCAACATCCAAAAAGAAGATGAACATATCAAAAAATGGGCAAGAGACATGAAGAGGCACTTCTCCATAGAAGATATACAAATGGCTAACAGACACATGAAAAAATGTTCAGCGTCATTAGCTATCAGGGAAATTCAAATCAAAACCACACTGAGATACCACCTTACACCAGTCAGAATGGCTAAAATTAACAAGTCAGGAAACAAGTGTTGTAGAGGCTGCGGAGAAAGGGGAACCTTCTTACACTGTTGCTGGAAATGCAAGTTGGTGCAACTGCTTTGGAAAACAGTGTGGAGATTCCTTAAAAAAATTAAAAATAGAACTATTCTTTGACCCTGCAATTGTACTACTGGGCATTTTCCCCAAAGATACAGATGTAGTGAAAAGAAGGGTCATATGTATCCCAATGTTCATCGCAGCAATGGCCACAATTGCCAAACTGTGGAAAGAGCCAAGGTGCCCTTCAACAGATGAATGGATAAAGAACATGTGGTACATATATACAATGTATATACTACGCCTCCATCAGAAAGGATGAATATCCAACTTTTGTAGCAGCATAGATTGGATTGGAAGAGATTATGCTGAGTGAAATAAGCCAAGTAGAGAAAGTCAAGTATCACATGGTTTCACTTACTTGTGGTGCATAAGGGGTAATGTAGAGGACGGTAGGAGAAGGAAAGGAAATGGGAAGTAGGGTAATGCGGGGAGGGAAACAAAACATGAGAGACTTTGGACACAGAAATAAACTGAGGGACTTGGAGGGAGGGGATGGGGGCATGGGAGAGCCTGGTGGTGGGTACTGAGGGTATGTATTGCATGGAGCACTGGGTATGGGGCATAAACAATGAATATTAGAACACTGAAAAAATAAAATAAATTTAAAGTATAAAAACATGACCATCAAAAGTGTTGTAGCAGATTGCCTTTTCCAAATATGGCGACTATAGTATCACCCATCCCACAAGTTCTTTGGCAATGAGAACTTGCCACTCCACCATCAAGACATCCCTCTGCTTGAATCTGAGTTGGCTTTTGCAACTTGCCTATAACCAAAGGAGTGCAATGAAAGTAATCCTTTGTGATATATGAGGCTTTGTCAAAGGAGACCACATACTTTTGCCTAATTCCCTTATATTTGTTCTCCATATGCTACTCCTCAGGACATTGCCTGTTAGAACCCAGGCTCCATGCTGTGAAGAAGACCAAGGCACACAGAGTGGCCTGCACAGGTGCTCCAGTCAACAGTCCCAACCAAGCCCAGCCTTGGAGTCATCCCACCCAGGGGATAAAGCCTCTGGAAATTTCCAACCTACAGTTGTTTGAGTCACTTCCTGTTGAAGCAGAATCCATGTGTCCCCAAACTGCAGCATGTAGATTAGCCATCCCTGCTGGGCCCAGTTCAAATTGCTGACCCACAGAATCTGTGAGTGTTGAAAGGTCGTTATAACTTATGCCACCGAGTTTGGGTTGTTATGTTATGGGGCAATATATAATCAGAGTAAGTGTGAAAGCAGAAGGAACAGAATTTAATAACACCCACAGGGAGGCAAGGCAGTGAAGAGGCACGGATCATTCCAGAGTCTCTTGCTTGAGGGCTAGGAAAATGATGGTCTTCATTAATCATGGAATGCAGATTGGCAGAGTTGGAGGAGAAGCAGGAAAAGAGAGAAATGAGCATGATCATTCCTCTATGGAGTATCATGAAAATGAGGGGTACCTTCTGCTTTAATGAAAGGTTTGGTTGGTATTGGGCTCCCTATAGGCACTCCCAGAACTCTGAGGAACACCACTGTAATTCTCTAAAGGACTAAAGTATCAGTTTTTTGGAGCCAGGCTGACTCTGAGTAAGGGTTGACCAGCCCACAAGAATTATTATTGGTTGGCTAAAATAGAGTACTGATGTGCACATTGAAGTGCCAATGAAGGATGGATTCCAATATATTGAATTCTTCCAAAAAACTGTTAAATGATGGAAACTACCACCGATGCTTGTTGTGGGCCTTTTTATATGACCTCAATTAGGATTGTTTAATAAATACAAAACTGAAAAAATTATGAGATTAAAGAATTTTGTCCAGAACCAAGTATGCTCAGAGGATCCAAGACAATTCTCTCATGGAAAGCAGTCTTAACATTCTATGACATGATCGTACCAAGAAAACAAGTAGTGGTGCAGATAAAAATAGGGGAGCCTCAAAGATAAAATAAAATAAATAAAATAAATAAAAGAAAATAATAAAATGAAATGAAATAAGATAAAAAATAAAATAAAATAGGAGAGCCTCAAGATGAATCAGAGATTCATCACAATTGATACTCATAATCTTGGCTACAAGGAAAATTAAGAGAAAAAGTAGCCTATAGGTAACAATGAGGTTTGACAAAAGATCTTCAAAAGGAACCTCATAAAAAGTTGCTTTTTAGTTTTTTGTTTTTCTTTAATTAATGAAGATCTCAATAGGTGACCACAGCTATGTTCTTTAGAACCCTCTGAAATCCATATCACCATTCAATAGAACTGCATCATTTAAGAGCACCATAGGACTATTGGTACTAATTCAACTTTCATTCTTAGCTACCTAGCTGTAATGTATTAAATACTTTAACTTCTGAATCTCTTTCCTTCTCTACGTTCTAGTACACTATGTTGATTTGTGTTTTTCTTTTCTTATCTGTTTGATTCTTCTGTGTCTTAGTTAACTTTTCTATCTGACCGAGAGAAACACAGCCAGAGAGGGAACACAAGCAGGGGGAGTGAGAGAGGGAGAAGCAGGCCTCCCGCAGAGCAGGGAGCCCAATGTGGGGCTCGATCCCGGGTCTCCGGGATCATGACCTGAGCCGAAGGCAGTTGCTTAACCAGTTAACTTTTCTACCTCATTAACTGTAGTTGGTTTCTAAGCCCCATTTTGTGGCTCTGCTCTTTTTGTTCTGGACTTCATACCTTCAGGAAGCTTATCCAAATATACGATGTTAAGTTACTTTTTCTTCAATAACTACTTACCAATTGCTACATCTGTATCTTCCAGTTCTTTGTACTAACCCATTCTTCAGTTCCACCCCTCCACTTAAATGTTTTTTCCAGTTTAAAAAAATGAGAGACCATTCTGTAAAGTGATTGGAATGAGTTTCAAGTGGTGATCATACCTTTTTATTTTAATCTAATGAATTTGTATTTGCTTTGAATCTTGTTTTCAGTAGTAGCATTCAAGTGAATGCTCAGTCAGCCACTCTGAATTGATGTGATCCAAATTATGAGGACTTTTAAAAGAAAGCTAAAGTCAATGTTAGATAGCATGGATATTATCTTGCACACTTTGAGGACAGAAAAATCTAAATTCTCTCTCCATTAACACAAGAAATTAGGAGTAGATCACTGCTTTTTTAAATTGGACTGTATGAGCACTAGGGATTCTGTGACCTCCCCTCAGGGATGCCAGTGGGATAAGAAGGCACCTAAGAGGTAAAAGCTGCTCCAACACTTGTCCTTCACAAATGTTGACCAGATGACTTCACTTTCATATATTTTTCATATTGTAAGATTTTTTTTTGTATAAAGGTTTCTGAATCTATTTTTTTAAATTTGCAGATAAGCTCCAAGACCTTTTCCAATTATTATAATTCTGTGGTTCTGTCAAATCACTGAAGAGTGGTTACAGGATAAGGACTATAAACAGAATAGTTTAAATATATCTTCATCATCTATCTTCATACATTAGATGAATTCAGACAGCAAGTGCAGAGGGAGGTCCATTGAATTGTGTTGCACAGCTCTACTTGACATTGTTCACTGCAATTCTTTAGCAAAATGAAAGGTGCCCACATTTCATAATTTCCTGTGCCTCTTAAGGCATATTTGGGCATTGAGTAGCTAGACCTTGAAGATTTAACAATCAGTATAGCAGATGCTGTTGGTACTCATGTTTATTCTTGTTTTCACCACTCCCATGTAAGCCCACAGCTTCTTGCCATAAGTACCTGCAACCCTCTTCCTGAGGGCTTTCTCTCACATAAGAACATGTTTGATCTATGTACAAGGAAAGCTAGAACTGCTGGGGAGTTGATCTTTCCAGGACTAGCCCTCAGGTAATGAAGGACAGGAGGTGGTGGATAAATAATCCAGTTTCATCACCCCTTGGATGGGACAATTTTGAAGCATATTCTACAGAGTCACCCACGGGTCCCGATAGCATTAAGATCTAATTGCTCACAGCAGTAATTTCATTAACCCACCCAGCATTTCTTTCCTTTACCTCCCCATCTCTTGTACTCACCTCCAAAAGAAAATTACTCCCAAATAAACTACTTGCATTCAGATAATTTTTGTGGGGTCTTCTTCTGGAGGAAAGCCAAGTGTATCAGTCAGGGTCCAGTCAGGAAACAGAAACCCTACCAGTTATTTTGACAGGAGAATTTAATGTAGAGATTGTTAGCTCAGTATAAAATTGTTAACTTGGTGTCTGTATTAGTAGTCTCCTGGGGCTGCCATACCAAAGTTCCACCAACTGGGTGACTTAAACAACAGAAATTTATGGTTTCATAACTCTGGAGGCCAGAAGTTTAAATCAAGATGTCATCACAGCAAATTTCTTCTGAGGGTCATGAGGAAGAATCTATTCCATGTCTCTCCCCTCACTTCTGGCAGCCTCAGGCTTTCCTTGGCTTTTAGATGGTATTCTCCTTGTGTATTCACATTATTTTCCTTCTGTTGAAATAAAGCCCATTGTAATGATCTCATCTTAACTTGATCATCTGCAAAGATTTCCAAGTAAGGTCACATTCCCAGGAACTATGAGTTAGGACTTCAGCTTCTTTTTGGGGGGGTTGGGGGGCACAGTTCAACCCATAACAGTACCTGAAGAGGAAAAAGAAATATGTGAGATATCATGGAGGTAGGAACATTAGGAAATAGCTACCATCCTTAGCATGAGGGAACAAAGGGAAAATGTTGAAATTATAAAACCATAGAGCTCAGCATAGCCTGGAACACAGATGCTTGAGGAATGGACACCCATTGAGTGGCCCTGGTGTCTCTGTGCTGAAAGAAGAGGCCTCATGGGGGCCCAGACCCAGCCACCTGAATAGGGGGTACTATAGTCTGGTGCTGGTGTTCCTGGGGTGGGGGGCATGATGAGATGGGTTCTGCAAGTGGTGGAAAAATTACAAACTATATTCAGCTCCTGCTACAGGAAGGAACTGCCATTTCTGGGACTAAGAAGTGAAGTCGGGGTAACTCACAGGAGCAGGAAGCAGATAGGGAACCCCAAGAAGCAAACAGGAAGTAAACAGGAAGGAGCATGACTCTTCTTCTTCCTCCAGCTTTGCATCTCCCTCTAGCATTCTGTATGGACAAAGCCTAAAAGGGAGCAGCTAGAAAACCCGGTCCCAACATCATAAAGCAAAGGATAGCAGATTGGGTTTGGAGCTGAGAGAGAATAGCTTGATCACTGGCACACCAATCTTAGATGATCAGGAAACTCAGAAAACTAAAATTTTTATCCCAAAGAAAGTAGAGATTAGGCCGAGGAACATCAACATAGGTGCTTGATTAATGGTGGTTAAGGAGGCAGTATCTGAGTGGAAAAGAAACACCTAAAGGTGTGGTTATAAAGTAATGTGATTGAATTTTTAACAACTTACTAGAACTTCAGCATACAAATGAGAACATTTCTCTTCAGAATAGTTTCATGGAAAGTCTTCAACTTACTCTTTTAATACAACCATGGCTCAAAGAGTCCTTGGAGCTCTGCATTTTGATTGACCTGCATTTTGATTCAATCTGCATTGCCAATATTTTGCCTTTTGCAGGTGAATTAACTTTTTAGAAACAACTTAATGTTATCCCATTCTAAACCTGGTGAACAAAAGTCACTTAATTAGGTTTGACTCTATTTTTTTAACAGGTTGTGGAGAGCGGCTGGGGGGGTGGTGTGTCATAATCAAGGTGTAACTTCTGTTTTAAGGTGTTGTCTGGCTGGTGGTCTCTGATGCTGTAATTCTCCACTTGTCAGTAAAATGATATGAACACACAAAATGATGAAGGCTCACAATAACAAATCAAATCGAGACTATTGGAATCTCACCTAATTAGAAGGGTGATTCACTTGCTCGAAAAATACAATTGTGATCTATAGGTACATTGCTGTCAGTTACAGAAAATAATCTGCCAGTATAATAAAAGAGGTCATTTATGCTTCCTTCACAAAACAGAGGACCTCAGTGGCTCAAAATCATCAGGTGTGGGCCTCACAGAAAACACAGCAGCTGTCTGCTTACTAATGGGGAGCTTTTATGAGAGAGCTGTGACACTCTTATCTCCTTTTCTATTAGTATATATCTTATATTTAGAAGAGACCCGAAATCTTCCAGAAAGCTATTTGCAACAATGTAGAGAGGTAATTGATGCTACCTCTCTGCAGTTGAAGAGGCCAGAAGAATCTTTGCCATGGTGCATAGTGATTACAGTTTTACATATTTCTTATTGATTTAGAGCATCATAAACCCACCCACTAAACCCATGGGACGGGGGAAGGCTCCAATTTGGTATATCAGAGTTGCTCAAACTGAATATGTTCAGGGCACTGAAAACTAGATTGAGAGCAATGTACATGGAGATCATTGAAATCTCAGAATGCAAAGTGAGCAATGCCCATGGGAAAATGAAGACAAAGTTTGTCATATGGCAAGAACTGGGTTAGGCTAGATCCCTCTTCATTTTGGGGGTGAAAAAATAGAAATAGCTTACATGGAGGTCTTTGAAAAATTTAGCAGAACAAGCGAAACACTACCCTTAAGATTCAGGAGAAGAACGTCAACTATGAAATGATTTACTATTGAAATGAATGGAAAATCATATCTTTAAGGTTGCAAGAAGATGAAACTTCTGCAAAATGGGAGCAGAGCCTCAGGCAAAGTAGTAGAAATGAAGACAGCTATAAGAGAATAATAGGAAAATGGTTGGATTAAAAAAAGAGACTTTAAGAACTAGAAATGCAATGGCAGAATCAAAAATCCTTTCTGAAAATCAAAAAGAGCAGAATTGACACTAAAAAAATTGAATTGGTTATGCAGAAAACAAATACAAAAAATTTCCCTGGAATGCAGGGAATAGGTAAAAAAAGATGAAAAGACATGACTAATCAGAAAAATGATCAAACCTAAAAATTATAGATAGACCAGAGAAAGATATCACTATGACCTGAACACAAGACATACTCAGACATAATTGAAGAAAATGTTCCTGAGTCAATGAAAGATCTGATTGTACAGAATGAAAGTCCATAATCTTCCAGGCACAAAAAACTAAAAAGAAATTCTTATGTAGACATATTTTGAATCATAAGGATTTAAACATCTTTTACATTGTTGTTTAATCAGTTTACTTATAAAAGACAGAAAAATCGAGCTAACTTCAGTGTTTTTATTTTATTTTTTTATTTTTTAAAAGATTTTATTTATTTATTTGACAGAGAGAAACACAGCTAGAGAGGGAACACAAGTGGGGTGGGGGGTGAGAGAGGGAGGAGCAGGCTTCCCGCTGAGCAGGGATCCGGATGTGGGACTTGATTCAGGGACTCTGGGATCATGACCTGAGCTGAAGGCAGTTGTTTAACCAACTGAGCCACCCAGGTGCCCCAAACTAAAGTGTTTTTAAAGTAAATGCTAAAAGACTATGGAATAATGCACAAAATATTTGGAGAGAAAAAGATTTTGTTCAAATCTTTATTTCTGAATAAAGGCAACAGAGATATTTGAGTATTACAGACTCAAAAAACATGTCACCCATGTTTCTTTTTGAAAAGCAACTTGCATAACTATTACATCTGTGTAAATGTTTGCCGTATAGATTGATCCGCCCCTCCCGCCATGCCCAAGCCACAGGAAAACTTTGGTGGCGGTACCTGTGAATGTGAATGAAAGCCCCTGTGGGCTTTCCCCGCCTGGAATCCGGAAAGCCACATACCCTGTGGGTCAGGGCAATATGTCCTTGTGTGCTTATTCAAGACATATAGTTCCATTCAGTCCTCCTCCCAGTAATCATATCTCTGTATCTCTTATCTGTATTTCTTGATCCCTCTGCCTCAATGGTCTCAACTTCTGTGAGTTTAAGCAATCACTCTGTACCCGGCAGTAACAATACTAATCTTGTCTCTAGGGTGGGTGCAAAAGCAGTTAAAGATTTAACTGCACCACCCAACTTCCTCACTTTTAAATAATAAAAGACTGGGGCCCCTGTCAGTCAAGAGAGACAAAGGCAAACAGCAAGAGAGCCTGCAGAGAGAGACTGAGAGACAAAGGCAGAGAGCCTGTGAGGAGGCAGCAAGAGAGCCTTAGAGGAGAGAGCAGAAGAGCTGGCAAACAGCAAGAGAGAGCCTACAAAGAGAGACAGAAACAAAGAAGCAAAGGAAGCAGCAAAGAGAGAAGCAGACAGAGAGTAGAGAGACAAAAGGGGAGAGAGAAGTAGAGCAAGAGGGCCAAAGCCAGAGCTAGAGAGCTAGAGCTAGAGAGCCAATGCTAAAAAGCCAGAGCGTGCGGCTGAGCCTGCTTCATAGGTCTCTCCTGACTGACCTCGGGTCTGTCAGCTTGCATTAGATTTCCATGTCTGTGTCATTATTTCGCCTGCGGTTCGGGACCCACCATCTCTGCCGAGGCTCGCTCCTCCGGCGGCAACATCAGTCACCCATGTTTCTTTTTGAAAAGTAACTTGCATAACTATTACATCTGTGTAAATGTTTGCCGTGTAGATTGCAAAAGTTCCTAATGTTTTCTAAATGACTAATGGGATAAACACAAGCAATGTATAAAATACGTGTCTTTAAGGAAACAGCAAACACCAAAAAAAGGCATAAAGACAATGAAAAATCAGTTAAAACAATAAACACAAATTGTTAAAACTTATTAAGATAGAAATGCTCTTTAATTAAATTATAATATAAAATTTACATGTATATTGCTTATAAGAGACAAAATGACACTGGATCTTAAAAACTAAAAGCAGACAAAAATTTATTTTTGTCAGCAAGTGCAAACAAAAGGAAACCATAATTGGTAATATTAATTTTAGGCGAAGCAGATTCCAAGGCAAAGATATAACACCTATGAACTTTCTATGCAATATAACTTAGTATCAATATATTTTATTTTATTTTTACTGAAGTATAATTACCAATATTATGCTAGTTTAAGGTGTACAACAAATTGATTCAACAATTCTACATGTTACTCAGTGCTTTGTACCAATATTTTTAAAGCCATGTCAGAAACTCGTTGACAAACTCACATATATCTAATAACTTTTTAGAGACTTCGATACAACTCTATCAGATAAAAAATATAACACCCTGAGAAAATTAGGGGAAAACATATATTACACAGCAGTTTGAGTTTCAGAGACAGAAACTGCTGAGTCACAGTTCAGATGACCAATGACATTTTGCCATAAGTCTTGTTTTTTTCTTGAAAAAATAAGTCAGTGGAACGTTAATTCGCATACACTGGGTGTGAATGAGTCACTTTTATTGCCCTAGGGCCACACCTAGCTAACATTCAGGCTGATGTAGGCATGAGCACATAACTCCAAGCAAAATATCTGGGGAGCCCCCTCCTTCCTTTCCTGGTTGCCTATTTTCCATACAACAATCAGAAAGCCACTTCCTTCCTCTTTTCCTTTTCTTCCCTCCATCTTTCATTTCTTCTACCTCTTTGCCTTACTGGGGAAACAGATTTGGAGTTGATGGTTGAAACAGTTGAGATTAGTTGTTAGATGAAAGAAATAAAGTCTCACCATAGTTCTCTGGATTGATGGTACTGCTTGGAACAGATATCATGTGTCCTCACCCCTATTGCCAAGGGCCTTGTTCAGCAATACATCATCCTTATCAAGAAAGGAATAGTTGTGATTCTACTGAAAGACAGGTGCGTGGAGAGAACCTATGCTGTCTTTCAGGAAATACTTGAGAAGGTCCAGGACTTTACAGTTTAAAAGTTCTTTGCACAAATTAAGCTCAATAGAAAACTAACATTAGTGGGGTTACCTGGGTGGCTCAGTCTGTTGGTTTTGGCTCAGTCCATGATCTCATGGGTGGTGGGATGGAACCCCAGGTTGGCTATGTGCTCAAATATAACTCACATAAAATACATGTTGGGCCAGTGCTTCTCAAACTTTAATATGTGTAAGAATCTCCTGGAGAGCTTGATTAAAACACATGCCACTACGGAAGTCCACACAGGGCATGGTGGGCTCATGAAAAGGGAGCTATTTTCCCTGCAGGCGATGATTGAGTTGAGTTTCAAAAAATAAGTAAATATTTATTCACCACACAAAAAAGGTGAAGAGGATAGAATTCAGACAGAGCTCACTATGTTTGGGATATATAAAGCCAGATAAAGGACAGATAAAGATGTAGAAATGAGTGTGGGCCACATTCTGAAGAGTCTTAAGTGCTGCACTGAGGAATTTAAATTTTATACTGTTGGTGGTAGAGCACCATTGAGAATTTTAAGCAACGTATTTTAGCATTGAATGTTCTAGTGAGGGGAAACAGCAAGAATAAATACCTTGAAGTTGGGGTGTCCATAGACTGTTCGTGGAATATGAAGGGGGCTGTACTAGGGGATGAAGTCAGAGAACTAGGCAGGGAGGTGCTGGATCATGTAGGGCCTTAAGGATCATAGTAAGAATATTGGATTTAATTTTAAGCCTGTGGGGCATTGGTATGACATGATGTCACTTAGATTTGAAAGTATCACTCTGGATATCATGTGCACTGTAAAGGGGCAAGAGTGGAGGTAGGAAAACATTTAGGAGATTACTGTAGGAGTCCTTGGGAGAGTTGATGGTGGCTTGGGCCAGGGTTTTTTTTGACAAATTCATATTAATGTATCTACCAGCACAAGCATGGACTAGAACAGTTCCATTATTCTGCTTTATGTTACTTCTTTGTAGTCACCCTTCCCACACCCCAATTTCTGGCAGCCAGTAATCTTATTTCTGTCCCTATAGTTCTATGTTTTCCAGAATTTCACACAAATGGAACCTTTTGGATCTGGCTTCTTCTATTAAACAAATATAATTCATATTCATCTCTGATGCTGTGTGAATGAATAGTTCATTTCTTTTTATTGCTGAGTAGATCTCCATTCATGGACATATTACAGTTTGTTTCTTCATTTATACCAAACTGATGGGTATTTGGATTGTTTTCAATTTTGGCAATTATGAGTGAAGCCACTATAAATATTTGTATATAGGTTCGTGGGTGAACATAAGTTTCATTTCTTTGGGGTAAATATCTGGGAATGTGATGGGTATGTATGGTAAGTGTATGTTTAAGTTTATAAGAAAATGCCCAACTGTTTTCCATTGAGAGCATACTGCTTTGCATTCTTGCCAGCAATACATGAAAGTTCCAGTTGCTCTGCAACCTTGTCAGCATTTGGTATTATCAGCATTTTTATTTTAGCCATTCTAACTGATGTGGAGTGTTATCTCATTGTGGTTTAATTGGTATTTTTAATGGCTAATGTTGTTGAGCAAAGCAGAACCAGAAGGATTTACTGATGGAATCAATGCAACATGACAATGAAAGAGGTAGAGAGGATTCAGAAACAGTTCATGGGACATGATTTTAGTGGCTCCGGAAAAGCTCCGGAACAGTAATTGGGAATGAGAAAATGGTTATTGTCATTGGCAAAGGAAAAGTGGTAGCACCCTCCTACCCTCTATTCCCATCAGGAACTGTGTATGAGATTTATTCAGAGCAAATAGAACTGAAAATGATTAAAGAACTTTCATGGATGGTGTGTGGGTGGAAAATGACAGGTGTCACCCTCAGGGAAAGACCTGTCAGTCTGGGAAAAGCAAGCTCCTGTTAACATCTCAAGGATGTGATTCACTGTGAAAGCCTGAAACCTGTTTTATAGCCTAGGTGGGCGGTGGCTAGGCCAGAGTTGTTTATATTGAGACAAAGAACAGGGAGAAGTTGATGGATTAAATAATGGAAACTGGTCCCTGGGCATAATGGACCATGATGTCATCTTGAATAAGTAAATCTAAGGAAAGAATTACATGGGTCCACACTAAGTAGAACCTTGGGAAAGCTGACAAAGCAAGGGAGACTGCCAGAAACACTGTGTCCTGGGTTTTCCACCTGGCTTCTCAGAGGGACCCAGGATAATCATCCATGTGTAGCTTATCAATCATCTCTGGTTCAGGTATAGATGAAGGTGATTTAAGGAAAAATAAACAAGAGATTTCTGGGATCCTCTTGACTCTGGTGCCATAGTGACCAGCTCCAATCAAAGAAGACAGATCCTTTTCCTACGATAGTTCTGGGATGCTTCATGGCTCGATTCTAATTCTACTTTGGCTTCTTCATCAATTCCCTCTCTTCAACATTCTACCTTTATCATCACGTATTATATTTAGCAATGAAAATAGCTTTATTGTTTTGAGTTTTCCTTTACAAAAAATTCAAACAGTTCAGAAAAATGTGCTAAAGAAAGTAAAAGTTTTCTGAAATCTTATCACCCCAGATTCTTACCATTAATGTTTTGGGAGACCATCCATTTATGTATGTATGCATATTCACAGTTGTACATTTACTTAAATGAGATAACACCACACATGATGGTTTCTTTAAATTGTAGCAAACTTCTGAAAAACTGACTTTTGTTTCATTTTTTTATTGACGCCCCCATCCCACTGACAACCCCAGTCACCAATATAAATAACTTGGTGTTTATTCTTCAGAAAGTTCTCTGTAATCATATATTTTACACACACACACACACACACACACACACACACACACACACACACACAATTAAGAACTGTTAACAAAAATAGGCTCTTTGTAATGCACTACTCTAAATCTTCTTGACCCATTGTACTTGCATCATTCTTTTCTATGGATGCCTAATGTCCTGTGCTCCATTGATTGACATTAATTTTGCTTCCTTTCTTTTGTCACTTCAAACATTGCTACAATAAATATCTCTATGTATTCCTTACATAGTAACGATTTGTTTTTCATGTTGGCATTTTTATTTCTATGTGATAGAGTCCAAGAAATAGGATTTCTGAGTTGAAAAGTATGTGCAATTACAGTTTCAATAAATATTGCTAAGTTGCATTCTAAAATGATTGCTTATGATATCCTCATTATATTTTTCTATTTTATTGAGATATAATTGACAAATAAAATTGTATATATTTAAGGTTTATGACTTGATATTTTGATAAGTACATGTGGTGAAATAATTGCCACAGGAGGCTAATTAACCTATCCATCACCTCATATAGTTAACATTTTTTTGTGTGGTGAGAGTGCTTAAGATCTATCCTCCTAGCAAATTTCAAGCATACAATACAATATTGTTAACTAGATTCACATTGCTGTACTTTAGATTGCTAGAACTTTTTCATCTTACATAACTGAAACTTTGTACTCTGACTATACATAGTTACTTTATCCTTTCATCTGCTAGGGGACAGTTAAGTTGTTTTCATATTTTGGCTACTGTAAATAATGCTACAGTAAACATGATCATGCAGGTATCTCTTCAAAACGATTTCATTTCCTTTGGAAATTTACCCAAAAGTGGGATTGCAGGGTAACGAGGTCCTATTTTTAATTTTGGGAAAAAATTCACACTGTTTTCCATCATAGCTGTACTTTCTTACTTCAACTTACATTCCCATAATACTGTACAAGCATTCCCTTTTCTCCACAATCTCACCAACACCTGTTGTCTGTCTTTTTGGTAATAGTCCTTCTAACAAGATGATATCTCATTGTGGTTTTGATTTGTATTCCCATGATGATTAGTGACATTAAATACCTTTTCATATATCTTTGGCTATTTCTATAACTTCTTTTGAGAAATATCTATTTAGGACCTTTGCTCATTATTTAATTGGGTTATTTGTTTTGTTTGTTCGTTTCTGCAGTTGAGTTGTATGAATTTCTTATGTATTTCAGATGATAAGCTTCTTATTAGATATATGGCTTGCAAGTATTTTTCCCATCCTGTAAATCACCGTTTCACTCTGTTGATTGTTTCCTTTGCTGTGTGGAAGCTTTTTAGTTTGATGCAATCCAATGTATCTATTTCTGCTTTTGTTGCCTGTGCTGCCAGTGTCATATCCAAAAAGTCATAGCCTAGACCAATGTGAAAGAGATTCCCCCTGTGTTTTCTTCCAAAACTTGTATGGTTTCAGGTCTTATGTTTAAGACTTTAAACCATTTTGGGTTGATTTTTGTATTTGGTGTGAGATAAGTGTAAAAATTTATTCTTCTCTTTATGACTATCCAGCTTTCCCAACACTATTGAAGAGACTATTTTTTTCGTATGTGTTTTTGACACTTTCATTGAATATTATTTGACCACAGATATGTGGATTTATTTCTGGGCTGTTTATTCTTTTCCATTGGTCTCTGTGTCTGTTTTTATGTTAATACCCATACTGGTTTGATTACTGTAGATTTATAATATATTTTGAAATCAGGAAGTGTGATGTTTCTAGCTTTATTCTTCTTGCTTTAGATTCCTTTGGCTATTTAGGGTGCTTTTGTGAATCCATATGAATTTTAGGATTGTTTTTTCTATTTCTGTAAAGAACGTCATTGGGATTTTTATAGGGATTGCATTGAATATGTAGGTTACTTTGGGTGGTATGGCTGTTTTAACAATGTTAATTATTCTAATTTTTAAACACAATGTCTATCCATTTATCTGTGTCCGTTAGCTTATTAGTTATATAGTTTACGATTGTATTTTAGTAGTTTCACGCTGAGTACAGTGATGTGATGAGCTCCATGACTCACCCCAGTAAAACTGGTGAAATTATAAAAATAACTCAATCAAGTAGAACCTCAAGAAATGGTTCTGTGGGTACAGAGTCAATGAAGAAACATATGTTTAAGAAAATTATCTAAAGCTTTGTAAGAACTGCAAGAGTCTGTGGTACTTGCAGCATGATTTGTGCTGTCCTTTCCCATCTTGGCAAGATGGAAACTATTCCAGTCTGGTAAGTTGAGAACACATAACTCCTTCTCCCCTCAGCTTCCATTTAGAGGGCTAGGTTTCAAGGATGGTTAAAATGTCAACATTTCTCATTCTGCTCCTAGTTATGTGTTGCTGTAACTAAGTTCTGCAATGAGTGGGGCTGAAAGGTGGGGCTCCCATCTTCTGTTCAGTTCCACTCATGGGAATTGAAGCTGTATCTTGACTATGGTCCTTAGGATACTGGGGCCCAGATCAACTTTGCCCTGGCTTATGGGGCAGGGGTTCTATGTTCAGAGATGAAAGCTGATGCACCCCTCTTCTATTCACTGAGTGCTCAGTTTCTAAAGCAGTGGTATCACTGAGAAAGAAGAATTTTCTCTTGGCACTCAGCACCAGAGTCTTGATTCAGAATTTGGGACAGGGGAGAGAAACAGACCATAGAACAGAGACCTTCAATCTTCCTCCAAAGGACCCGTTTGATTCACAACAGATGTGAAGAAATTTCAGCCTAAGAGACTCAAAAAACAGTGGAAGCTGTGGTAAAAGTCAGTTGGGAGAAGGTTGATAGACTCATTGGAGATGTAAGCCAACTGATTTTGCATAGAGAAACAGGGAAAGAGATAGCTGTCTATCCTATAGGTTATAACATGCACAATGGGCAAATTATAGTTTAAACAAATGCCTTTATTTGCTGAACATTTTAAGAACTTTATAAGTCTCCAATGCTATTTGTTTTCCTCTGCTTTTTCATGTTACTGATGTTGATATTTAATTCTTTATGTATTTTAAGTGTAAAAGTATTATTTCAAAACTTAAAGACAGTATGTTCATCTAGATTTAGTTACATAGTTCTCTTTTCCAGTGCTCTTCATTTTTTCTTACATTATTCTACTTCCATCTGGGATCATTCTCCTTTCATCTGAAGAACTCCTTTCAGTATTTCTTTTAGTGAAATTTTACTGCAATTAACATTCTTATTTGTCATAACATTTATTTTACTTCATGTTTCAAAATAGTTTTACCCAGTGTGGTTGGCACTACATTGGGTGAAATCTATGTTGGTACTTTTCTCTTAAAGTATTTTATAAAGGTGTTATTCAATTGTCCTCTAGCTTCTATGGTTTCTTTTGAAAAGACAGTTGTTGGTGTTATTGCTATTTTGGTAACAATATGTTGTTTTCCTGTCTGGAAGCTTTTAATGTCTTCCTTTTGGAAAGGGGTTTGATTTTTAGGAGACTTACGCAGTTCCTTTGTATTTATCCTACTAGGAGTCTAGCACTGATTCTTTTTTTTTTTTTTTTTTACTTTGAATTTATTTTATTTTTTCAGTGTTCCAAGATTCATTGCCCATTCCCCACACCCAGTGCTCCATGCAGTAGATGCACTCAGTACCCACCACCAGGCTCTCCCATCCCCCTACCCCTTCCCTCCAAGTCCCTCAGTTTGTTTCTGTGTCCAAAGTCTCTCATGTTTTGTTTCCCTCCCCGAATTACTCTACTTCCCATTTACTTTCCTTCTCCTACTGTCTTCTGTATTACCCCTTATGCACCACAAGTAAGTGACCATGTGATACTTGACTTTCTCTACTTGGCTTATTTCACTCAGCATAATCTCTTCCAATCCAGTCCATGTTGCTACAAAAGTTGGATATTCATCCTTTCTGATGGAGGCGTAGTATTCCATTGTATATATGGACCACATCTTCTTTATCCATTCATCTGTTGATGGGCACCTTGGCTCTTTCCACAGTTTGGCGATTGTGGCCATTGCTTAGTCTCTGGAGTGATGTCCCTCAGTGGAGCAGACTTCTAAAAGTTCCAATTTTGTGCTCTGCTGCTCTACTGCTTGCTGGGAGCTGGCCTCTCCCTGCGTGGTCTCTCTTACCATATATAGTCTGGGATTCACTTCTCTATACATCTTACTTTCCAGAAAGTGGTCTCTTTTCTGTTCTTAGAATTGCTGCCTTTCTTATGTTTGAGCTCCTGTTGAGTTTGTAGGTGTTCAGACTGGTTTGATAACTATCTACTGGTTTGATAACTAACTATTCCTGGGACCTGATGAAATTCAGGTCCCCTACGCCTCCGCCATCTTGCTTCTCCTCCTTCTTTTGTATCTTTCAGACCATGAATTTGAATCTCAAAAGTGATCATACTCTCTTTCATTTCATCCACTGAATTTTAAAAAGTCAAAAAAAATTATGTTTCTTGGTTCTAGAAAGTCTTATTTTGAACCATTCACCAGATGTTCCTTCTTTTCCTCCATGTTGTTACTGATGTCCTTTAGTGATTCTGTTTCAGTACTGTAGTTCATCTTTAGTGTGTAGAGGTACCACACTGCTCACTTTTTTCTGATTGAAAGGCCAGACTCTTGTAGCCTCTCTGGCAGGGAGGACTAACCTTCATATTCAATGCCCTTACAAGTTCTCCCTAGACCATTCCCTATGGCTTGTACTACATTTCCTTTGAGGTGGGATAAGTCCTGAGATTTTTAGGGAGCAAACTTACCTCTAGGAACTGAGAAGCTCTGGTTCTCATCTCTACAGTTTTTTGCCACAGAAATTTCCTGGACTCTAGTTTCATTTGGAGTGAAGCCAAGTTCTGTGATACCTCCTTCCTTAGGACTATAAGTTATCTTCCTGATGGACCCTGTGGAAGGCCCTGTTCAGAAGTGAGAGACATTTGGATTGGCATTGTGAGGCACTGGATGGTGATGATGCATATTTCTGCTGACATATTCCCAGAATGCTCATTAACCTTTTTCTCACCTCTGAATGTAGGTGTTGCCCACAGAAAACTAGGTCAAGGACATTGGTGCATAGAAAACCATGTGAGCTGAGGTTCTGAATAGTATTAAATATTGTTTAGCTTAAGGCATTTAAATGTCAGTCTGCCATCAGCAAAAAAACTAAAGTATACTTTACCAAAATGAAAATTTGGCTTAAATCTCTGAATATTATACCAGCAAACATGATTTTGTTAGTTCTGGGTCCCCATGAAAGAAAAGTAAATAAAGTTTGGTGAATTTTAGGAATGTGTGATACCAATTCCAGCACTTTCCAAACTGGCTTTAATTGGAAGGTTAATAAGGGTGTCAAGAAGTTCATTTAACTCTCGAACAGTGTTAAATAGGTTTTTGTATTGCTGCTGGACTGTTCAGTGCCATTTTTATCCTATTGTGTATTGTAACTCTCCAAGGAGGGGAAATCAGTAGTCACAGATAGCTTAGTGATTGCTGTTTAGCCATTGAAATATTGCTCTATTTCAGTGACTGGTGAAATAACAGATCATTCTGTCAGTCATCAATGACATCCCCACTTGACTGACCTATTGCGTTTTGGTTTGCATCCCCCTCCCAAAGCATATCTTATGAGTATGTCTGAGTGGAGAATTTTATTGGAGACATAATGTCAGGAAGCACTACTAGGGACATAGGGAAGTGAGACAGGAAAGACAAAATAACCATCAGAGGGTGTGTTAATGCAGGTAATTGGGGATCAGCCTTGCTGAGGACCTCTAGGAGAGGGTAGAGAACATCTTACTTGGTAGGTGAAGAAGCTGAGGAACTTATCAACCAATTTCTCTATCTTTGTGCCTGAGGGTAGTGTTTAGAGAGCAATGAGTCCCAAGGGGAAATGGGTTGGTTGCCCACAGTGTCTGGTACATATTGTGAACAATATTGTAAAAGGTCATGCATCTCAAATTTATACTTCATATTTCCTGTCTTTGTTCTTTTGTCCCTCATACTGGTGTTTCTTGAAATCCCAGCCAACCTTCACATTCTATGTCAAATAGTATTTCCTCCAGAAATTCTCCCTTGATTTTCCCAGCTATAAATGATACTTGCTCTGTTTACCACCAAAGCATCAGCTTTAAACCCTTACTTGAATAACTTTGCTCTTCTCTCATGCAATTTCCTGATATTGCATTATAGTTATTCATAAAATTAAATTCTTTCTCTCTTACCAAGACACTTGACCCTTGAAGGGAAGAATGTATCCTATTCATCTTTCTGTACTTGCAGCTCTTGGCACCTGCTTGGTCACGACAGGAACCCACTCAGTGTTGAATGACTGAAGGTCTTCAGATTCTAGAACATAAACAACATTAGCACAGTTCAGCTCAATACATGAAGAATTCAGTTGTTGCCTCTACAAGTAAGAGGATGGCTTGAGTCACTTATTTTTGGAAAAGTCATTCTCATTTGTTGGATGAATTTTGTATCTAGATGGCCAAACATTTAAATAAATGCCAGGAGGGACTAGGAAATTTCTTTATTCCATCTGGACTGCAAGATACATGTATGGGTGAGTCTGTTCTGAAGGCATGTTTAGAAGTAGTCAAACATGTCCTTGGGAATTTTCTGATTTTATTCAGACAGATGTTTTCTCTAACTAGTATTGGTCTTTGTTTAGATAAATATAAAAGTCAGGATAGTTCCATTTTGCTTTTTCAATAGAAAAAGCTGTGTTTCTTCTGCATTCATAATGAATGTTTATAGTCATTTTTACATATTAAATGCTATTAATCAAGGGAAGTAATCTGAGTTAGGCTACTGCCCTAAATAAGTAAAAAATAGGAGTATAATTGGCAATGGTTTCCCCTCTCCTATTTTTGTACCGTTCTACTTAATATTTGGCAGATGGAGCATGAATAGAAATGCTTAAGTTGGAATGCTTTATGGGGTTTTAAACTGTTGTTAATTAGTCGTGAAATAATTTTAATTACTTAAAAATTCCATTATGACAGTGCTTCAAATATGTGTCACACATTGACAAACCATTACAGACCATTGTTTTGTAAATCATTTTACTTACACTTATATTGACGGGAAGAAAAATAAGGTGAATTATTTAATATATTTATAGAGAAGAGATTTGACAGGGTGAAGAAAAACTGTTTACCTCAAATTGGGCTATAAAAATCCAGAAGCCTTTGGGTTTTTATAAGCGATTCAAAGCGATTACTTTTTTAAAAATGGAAAAAGCAATGTGAAAGAAAGAGGAACGTCAATTGAGTCTAGGTCCCTTCTTCCGAACTCCACTTTATACTATTTCAATTCTTTATTTTAGCTATTTGCCATTTTTTTCTTAGCCCAAAAGAAGGACGTGATGGTCATGACTATCAAAAGTAGCCTTTTGGGGCACCTGGGTGGCTCAGTTGGTTAAACGACTGCCTTCGGCTCAGGTCATGATCCCGGAGATCCGGGATCCAGCCCCACATCGGGCTCCCTGCTTGGCAAGAAGCCTGCTTTTCCCTCTCTCACTCCCCCTGCTTGTGTTCCCCCCCTGGCTGTGTTTCTCTCTGTCAAATAAATAAAATCTTAAAAAAAAAAGTAGCCTTTCAATAGTCGTGGAAAGATTCTTTGAGGAAGGCCTTTGTTATATAGAAGGAACTGGGGAGCAAAGAGTAATTCATTCCTTTGTTCCTTTAATCATTCAAATATTTGTTGAATGAATAAATGAGAGATTTGGAAGACATAGCTTCCAGAGATTTATAAGTTAGTAGTAGATAGAACACATGTAGTCATAGGGCTATTATAAAATATAGACAATGAAAGTATGCGAAGATAGGTTAGAAAACATTAAAAAATATATACAAGAGGAAGAATCACCTCAAGTTTGGGGGGTGGTGTGGTTGTGGAATCTAGGAAGACTTCTTTAAAGAGGTAACATTTGAGTCTTATCTTGAAAAACAAGTCAAATTTTAATGGGCTGGTGGGAGAATATTCACAAGAGATACAGTACCCTTTCCCCCTTTGTATAACTGTACCCTGTCATGCACATTGCAGGTATGCTGGGGATAGCTGGCCCCATTTCAAGCTCCAGGGATGGCCTTTGCTGACTTAAGCAGATCAACATTTTTTGTTCCCCAGGCTGAGGTAGAGAAAGTTCCAGGGTAAACAGTGGGTCAGAAAGCACATGTGAGGTTTCTGTACCAGAGATCTGGACTGGAGGACGATAAAGAACCAGAAGTTGAAGTGATTGGGTAGTAGAGCTGTTAGAGTGTTGGCGCCTTGGATGGAACAGCAAATATCCTGGATCTGTCACTTAGGTTGGGGAATTTAATTCAATTCAGAATGGTATCAGATTTGACTAACCAAGGGAAATTATTCCCATGGAATGTCCAAAATCCAATGCCTTTTAACACACTGGCTTTGTTCCACTTGACCATTCAGTCGAGTTTTAACATGGCATCCCTCACCTCCCAACATAACAATTAATTCCTCAATTGTATCTTCATGAATTTCTCAGATCTGCCCACTTTTCTCTGTCCTCACTGCTGCTGGCCCAGTTTTTCCCCGAATTAACTTCTCATCCATACAACTGCAGTCTTCTCCTAGGTGATCTCCCTGGCCTCTTCCCATTTCAGAATGACCTTTCCAAAATAAAAATCTGATAGTGATATTCTCAAGCCTTGTCTTTCATTGTGCCTCCACATCCATTGATGCCCCAATGGTACTGAGCCTGTGACAACTTCCTAAATATAACAATACTTTCTAGCTATACATGTGATGCTTCTTTTCCCATAACCACTGTGTCTCCTTCTTCTTTCCCCAGCTTCTGCCCTAAGCCTCCCTCAGAATAAGAGTATTTGGGACCTCTTCCTAATTTCCAGTCTGCTGAGACTCTAACGGGAGTTAATGCATTAGTCTCCTGTGGCTTTGGAGGTGAACCCTGTGTAGCTGAGTGTTGGCTAGCTTCAGTGAAATGTTTTAAGAAAGGTAGCACAAGACTGAACTCTATTCTGGCTCCTGCCCCAACCCTCCTGAAGCTAACAGTGAGTGAGGGAAGTGCCTTGGAGGACAGGCTGGCTGTTAACCAAGGTCAAGAGAAGTCAGGATCTAGAGGGACATGGGCTGTAAAGCAGTCAAGGGCTTTGAATCAAGACTAGGAGAGCAAAGAGTTGAAGACTCTGGTCTCTACTGCCTCCTCTATCTTCTAGCTTTGTCTTCTCCAGCTTGTCTGCACCAACCTCACCTCCCAAAAGTGGCTGATGTAAAATTACCTTGACGCTTAAGGGGACTATTTTGCACTATTTTTGAATCTCCTTAGGAAGCTTAATAACATATTTCTAGTTTTGAAAAAAGTTTACATTATGAAAAACTTTCCCAGCAATATTCATGTCTAAATTAATTTTGTTCTATAGGTAGAGAGGGCTAATTAATTAATTCATAAGAAAGAGCTTTTAGAATAATTCCTCTCTTGCCTCATGCTGTGTGGAATTTTAACTAAGTACCAGATAAATTAGTTCTGCCTTTGTGGCGTTTTCCACAGCTAATGTTTTACAACTGTTAAAAAACATAATCAGTCATTGTAAGACAGCAGTTTTTGCAGCTGCATTACGAAGAAAGTTGCACGGTCTGGATTTGTCATCTTCAGCAATCTTAATGTTTTTGCTGTTAAACTCTTATTAATAAGGTTTAAATAAACTCATTTATTCAACAACAGTTTATTGAGCATTTAGTATAAACAACACATTGTGTCAGGCACTGGCAGGAATAAAAAGTGTAAAAGACCTTTTGTAACTCTCTGGGAGAGAATCTGGTAGGGAATAGAAGGTACATAGAGAAAAAGTAAAAATAGAAGGAAAGATGTAATACATGTCCTCAAAGAGGTATAATGTGTAGTAGTTATTTCACTGGAATGGTTGAAGAAGGATTATTTGAATGTATACAGTGAGCAGAGATGAGGAGGGAGGAAAGCAATGTCCAGGAGGAGAGCAAAAGCTCAATGGTGAGAAAATATAGGCCCTGTTTAGGGAATGAAAAGAGAGTATTTGGTATTTGGGAAATGTTGATTGGGGCAGAGTACCTAAGCCTTCTAAAACATGCTTATGTGCTTGCTTATTATTTTTTTTTTTGCCAGTGGTTCTTTTTTTTTCTTTAAGATTTTATTTATTTATTTGACAGAGAGAAACAAAGCCAGAGAGGGAACACAAGCAGGGGGAGCGAGAGAGGGAGAAGCAGGCCTCCCACTGAGCAGGGAGCCCCATGTGGAGCTTGATCCTGGGACTCCGAGATCATGACCTGAGCTGAAGGCAGTTGCTTAAGCAACTGAGCCACCCAGGTGCCCCTTGCCAGTGGTTCTTAAAATGAGATCTACAGGCCTACAAGATTCATGTCCTTTGTTTTCGACTATTTTTGTAATTATAATGGATTCTTTCTCATTCATATTGCATGTACATTATGGGTGTGATGTGGCTCTGCTTCACTCTAAGACCCAAGCTGTTACTATGGCATCCATCTAGAACATTTCTAATTGGCAGGACAGAGGAAGAATACGGAAAGTCATGCCATGCCATTTAAAGCTTTTGTTCAGAAGGGATGCATATCATTGGCCAAATAAGGTCTATGAGAACTGAGAACGTTTTATTTTTTTTAGACTACTATCTAAAAAAATTGATGTAGTTTGGATGACCTGAACATTCACCTTTAGACTGAGAAGAGCCATGACATTTCAAAACTATGTTGGCTTCAGTGATTAGAGAGTATCACATAGTACCACTGGATTGTTTTATTATCACTCCCTGGGCAACCAGAGGCAGTTGTAGAAAGTGAATGATCCTGATGTTTTGCCCCAGTTGAAGCCAAATGACATCATCAGTGTACAATGAAGATGTCCCAGGGCTTTGAATACAGAAGTGGGAGGATTTAGTCATCACAGGTGTGTTGCAGTATAGGTGTGCCAAACAGCAACAGTGCCAACAACCCAACCAGACTTGTGCTGTGGCATTCGTGCCGTCCTTATGTTCAAGATGTTAATTTAGTTTAAGCCAATCATCATTGGCCATGTTAAATTCATGTTGTTTTAAAATATTTTTAAATTCAATTAAATTTTTTATTAGTTTAATTTTTAAATAGCCTCTATGCCCAACAGGAGCCTCAAACTCATGACCTCAAGATCAAGAGTTGCATGTGCTACTGACTGAGCCAGCCCGGCATCCCTAAATTCATGTTAATTTGACATTTATTGGTTTGGTAGTTTTATTTCACTTGTAAAGTTATTTTAGTTTAGGATTGTATAAGACGTCTAAATGTAAAGAGGTGATGCTAAGATTTCAGAAATATTGAGATAAGCAATGGGAATGCATTGGAGAATTTTGTGGATATGAGTCAGGTGATTAGGACTGTGCCTAAGGAAACTGGTCTGGCAAAAATATGGAGTTTTTTACTAGAAAAAGAAGGGACAGGGAGAGCAGGTAGAGTGTGACTTCAAGAATCCAGGTGTGTGGTAGTAAGATTTCATGGGTATGGGAAAGATGGGACAGATGGAAGAGATGTTGGCAGAGAAGCATTCATGGGAAGGTCTCAGGGACTACTTTGATATATGGAGGGAAGGAGAGGAAGAAGTCAAAGTTCTCTTGAGATTTCTATTCTCTGTAAAAAAAAATACATAAATATATGAGTACCATGAGCAGAAAGTAGAGTAGTGGAGAAGGAATTGGTTTAGCAAAGACAGAGTTTAACTTTAGACATGATATTTACTCTGTTAATAATAGTTTACAAATAGGTTAATAAATTTAAAATATATAAAAGTAAAGAAGAAAAAATGCTTTTGGAGTGAGTTTACCAATAAACACTTTTATTTTTATTTTTAAACTCCAGTACCTAGAAACATCGCTTGGCACATAGTTTACCAATAAACAGTTTTATTTTTATTCTCCAGTACGTAGAACATTGCTTGGCACATAGTATACATTCTATAAATGTTAGATGAACTGAATTAGTTGGTATGAATTAAATAGGACTATTGAAAAAGATTAATCACTTTGATGTATGTTTCTGGCATTATGGCTAAATAAGAGTTTTGAGGAAGCCTGCTGCTTCAGAGCAGTCGCATTCTGCATAGAACATACTTTTGGAGACAGCTTGTCTTTCTAGAGGAAGAGGTATCTTCAGGGAGCACTACAATGTACTATGAACTGGGGCTGGAATGGCAGGGAACTGACCAGGGAAGTGAACTGTGATGAAAGATTTTCCCTGAAGTTATGTGGTAATAGAGGCATTGCTGCTGGGATATTGAGTCTTGGGACAAGGAGAAGGTAGGGGAGATGATCCGGGAACTCCTGCACTGGGCCAAGCCCTTCAGCTGAAGTAATCTCTTGGCTTTGGGAAGAAGCAGCAGCAAACATTCTCTAGAGAAAAGCTTTGCCAAATTTTTTCCACCAAACTCCTGATGATGAAACTGAAACAAAGCTCCCAATTGAAGATTTTGAAATCCATTAGAAGGCAATTCAGAATGGCTGAAAACCAGCAGGAACAACTAATAATAGATTTGGACCCTTCAAGGATATAGATATTAAAATGATCAGATATTGAGTATAGAATAATTGGGTATGAAATGTTTAAGGAAATAAAGGGTCCCAAGCATACAACAAGATTCCATCAGGAATGGCCAGACAAAATAGAAAAAATTTCAATCTGAGAAAAAACATAATTGTTGAGGGGCGCCTTGGTGACTCAGTCAGTTAAGTGACTGACTCCTGATTTAGACTTGGGTCATGGTCTCAGGGTGGTGGGATTGGGTCCAGCATTGGGCTCTGCACTCAGTGCGGAGTCTCCTTGGAATCGTCTCTCTCCCTCTGCCCTTCATCCTGCTCTCTCTCTCTCTCAAAATAAATTATTAAATCCTTTTTAAAAATAATTAAATATTTTAAAATGTATATATGTGTATATTATATAATTGTGTGGAGTTTAAAAAAAACTCAGTGGCAGATTAAACTATATTAGACGAAGATGGAGAACAGTAAGGAGAAACAGAGTACTCCGGAGTATAGACACATGTGAAAAGAGCCCACAAACCTCCACATATTGAGCTATAGAAGAATGGATTAAAGGATGTTATGTGTATAGAATGGACTATTATACAGCAGTGAAAACGAATGGGCTGTATCCCTAAGCAACAATGTGGATTATTCTCGGAAACGTAATCTTAAGTGAAAGAATCAACTTCCAAAGCTTGCATGTGGGTAAACAGTTTTAAGTTTTTTAATACTCAAAACAAGGAAACTCAATGTCATAGTGTTTAGGCACATACATATTATTGATAAAACTATAAAAGACGACTACAATGGTGAACCAAATGTAGGCTAGTAAATACTTCTGGTAGAGGGGTAAGAGGATTAGTTAGGAAAGAAAGCATAAGTAGACAAAAGTTGTTTACAATCTCATAGTGCTTAGGTAGTGATTTCATTGATTTGTATTATATTCCTGTGCTCTATAATTTATTTAGATGTTTTATTTTTTTCTTGCCCATGCATAAAGTGGACACAAATACAAAAGGAAACAAAATATTTAAAATTAACCATTTACAAAGAGGGAGTCATTTTTGTCTGAGCAGACCTTTTCATTTAACCATAATTTTCATCTGGATTCCTCAAGTAATCCACCCTTTCATTAAGTTCTTTATTCATCATAGTTTCTGTGTCATACTCATTTTTTTTTTCTGGGAAAAATCCCAAAGGAAACCTTTGATCATTTTTGCTTAGCAGCTTTCCTCCAAAAAAATGTTAATCACATGAAACTGCCAAAAGATTTAAACAGTCTCCAATGAAACATTTGTCACCCCCCCCAAAAAACCCTCTTTTAGCCCATGTCATTCTGACACAATAGTTCATTTTAAAAAATCTAACTTCATTTTATTTGCATAGGTCTGTCATATTCTGTGAAATATTGGTTCAAGTTGCCTAGGAAGATTAAAAATCTGATAAAGGAAATTCTGCGTTAAAAGATGACCCATATAGACTAAGTGATGCTGGCTTATGAAGAGAAATATTGCATATCTTCCTTCTTCCACTCTTGGATGGGTATAGCTGCCCTTATCTTTATAATTTGGACATTCTGGGAAATGATTTTCCAAGAAGTACCTTCTCTTATGAAAATCTTTTGGGGTGTTTCTGGATTCTCCACTTTGACACCTAAGTGGCTAATCTCTGCTGCAGGAAAGCGGTGCAATCTTGAGGACAATGTCACATGTGATGATGAGTTTTAACTTCACCTGGTCTACACTGTCCATGCCAGTCTAACTACCCCAGCTCCTCTGATCTACTTTCAAAAGATGGAATGAACCTACAACTCCACAGAGACAAAAGACACATGCTAGGGATGGAGTCCCTCAGTTTTATACATCATCTCTGTAAATTTAGGACTTACCAGTTTTCTTTTAAAGATTTTATTCATTTGAGAGATGAGAGAGAGAGAGAGAGAGAGAGAGAGAGAGAGAGAGAGAGAGAGAGAATAAGCAGGGAAGAGGGGCAGAGGAAGAGGGACAAGCAGACTCCCCACTGAGCAGGGAGCTCCATATGGGGTTCGATCCCAGGACCCTGAGATCATGACCTGAGTTGAAGGCAGACGCTTAACTGACTGATACCCAGGCTTTCCAGTTTTTATCTTATGTTGGCTCTCTGTAGCACTTAACATTGCTGACCATGTTGGACAGGAAACTTAAACAAGTTCAGTGAGCAAGTGTAAGATTATAGGGTGGGGACTGGGTGAACCCAAGAGCTGATTTTTGCTGTGTGAAATGTGAGCTGAGATCTTCCCGGCTTTCGAAAGATACTGGAGCTATGGATGTTAACTAGCTACAGAAGCCCAGAAAACATCTATCCCTTGTGACTTCCTGTCTACAGGATGGAAACTTTCCCTCTTTCTTCCATAGTGAATTCTGGTATCTTAAGAAATCCGTTGTGGCTTCAGCCACAACTGGACTACACCATCTTCCCTTCTTCACCTGCTTCTGCTGGAATGGTGGGAGCAGTTTCTGAGTTGGAGACCAGACGCCTTTTCTTTTAGAAATGACGATGGTGCTCAGTTACAGTTGGATTAGTACCCTTAGTGCAGTGAAATCCTTCAGATACATTTTGGGTTAGAGAGGCATGTAGCTCTGTTTTTGCCCGGGAATCTAAACAACTTTCATGACATTGCTTCTAAGGGAAAATGCAGTGTGGGTTCCAAATAATTGACTTATAAGCAAACACATCCAGTGCCTGTGTTGGGGACTGCCTGTTCTGCGAGCTAAGAATCTTGTTGTTTTTAAAAAGTGGCTTTCCCCTTGTTTCCTTAGGTCAGTCATACTTTTCAAAAATCACATGTCACATGTTTTACATCAATTAAAGTAATTTCCTCTGAAATTATACAGAACATCTGTTCATTCATCCATCAAGATGCCCATCTACTTTGAACAGTATGCTCACTTTTGAGGTGCTATTGATATTTATTAAAGCATTTCTACTTTTGAACTGTTATTCTCCTGCCTGCTAAGGACTTTCCATCTGCATTGATTGTACATTGTTTTAATGGACGAAAGCAAAATGGAAAGTTCTAGTGCTTGCATCGCCAGCACGTATACTAAAATTGGAATGATATAGAGAAGATTAGCATAGGCCCTGCCCAAGGATGGCGTGTGAATTTGTGAAGTGGTCCATATTTTTTGGATGTGTAAATACAACCTTTGTAAGTCACAAAAAAAGAAAAAAAGAAAAAAGAAAGAAAAAGTTTCATTGGTCTGTAAGCTTCTCTACTAGACGGTAAGGTCTTCCAGGGCAGGACTAAGTCTAGTCAACTTTGAACCCCCTTTGCTGAAGAAATCTTTCTCACACTGACCAGAAACACTGTAGTCCTGACCCATTTGGAAATATGTTAGCATGACACTTATCTCATTGTAGCTGTCTTTCTTGGCTGTTGAGATTAATCAAGTTCAAATCTAGATTATGCAATTGTTGTTTTTAAGAATAAAGAAATTATTTTAGATCGTTTTAGTAGACACTGGCTTGCTCATCAGTCCCATTTCCTCTTCTTTAGGCAGTGAAAGGTGAATGGAAGTGAGTGTGCCACTGCCAGGAGCTGGCTCACAAATACTTCTCATGGATGACTTCCCATGCTCTTTCTCTGTTGGACGAGTGTGGAGGACTCTGAGGACTAGGAGGAATATAGAGTATCCAAGAGGCTCCTGGGTGGCTCAGTCGGTTAAGCATCTGCCTTGGGCTCAGGTCAGGATCTCAGGGTCATAGGATCCAGCCCCATATCAGCTGAGTAGGGGGTCTAGGAGTCTACTTTTCCCTCTGCCCCTCCTTCTGTCTCCTCCTTGCTCATGCTCTCTCTCTGTCTCTCTCCTTCAAATAAATAAATAAAAATTTAAAAAAAATATATACCTAGAGTACCCAATATGGAAGTAGCCTGGGTCCTTGAGTGACCATGTGGAAACCCACTCAATCGGGAACACACATTTGGGCTTCCTATGAATAAGAAATAAATTTCCGCTGTATTCAATCACTGAGATTATGGGGTTTCTCTCTTTTAGCAGCTAGCACCACCCTAACTAATAAAATTTTCCTCAAATATATTTGAGAACTGTTTTGTTCTTTGTATATGTAGATGATGACTATATTTTGATAACAGTTCTCTGACACCAACTGAGTGTGCAATTCAATTCAATTCAACTCAATTCAATTCAATTCAATTCAATTCAATTCAATTCTGACACCAAGTAGAGTTAGCCCAGATCCTACAAGTTAAAGGGCTCAGTCCTATAAGCTTCTCCCACTTCAGATGCCAACCACAAGTCCTGGATGTCCCCAAGCCATGTGCACATCTGGCTAACCGGCTACAAATCTTGAATTTCCCATGACCGCTCCTCCCTTCAGGTTCAGTAATTCACTAGAATGACTCACAGAACTCATGGAAAGTGCTACACTTATGATTACAGTTTTATTGTAGAGACTACAACTCAGGAAGAGTCAAATGAAAGAGATAAATTGGACAAGTCTGTGGGGCAGGTGGCATAGAACTTCTCTGCCCTTTCCTTGTGGAATCAGGGCACACTACCTTCCAGGAGCATCCATGTGTTCACCATTTCATTATGTAACCTGATGGATCAAATGATTGGTCACATGATGGAATCCAATCTCCAGCTCCCCCCCTCCTTAGAGGTGGGGAGGGGGTGGGGCTGGAAGTTCCAACCCTCTAATCATATGCTTGGTCTTTCTGGTCACCAATCCCATCCTGAAATTATCTAGAGACCCACCATGAGTCCCTTCAGGTATGAATGAGAGAAGTGACTTAAATATAGGAAAAGATACTCTTATCAGGAAATTCCAAGGATTTTTGAACCTCTAGACCTGGAATGGGGGACAAAGACCAGGTATATTCTTTATTATATCACAGTAGTAAATGACAAAGGCCAAAATATTTATTGTTGGAGCTTACTGACAAAAGAAGTCTTTGGACTAGAGCTTGCCTACTAGACCATTCTTCAAGCTTTGAAATGTTCTTTTGTGTCCTGGATCTTCTTTGTGCTTCATTCCTATTACAGCCCTAATAATCCCATGCTTTCCAGTTAAGTCAGAAAGAAACTTCATACTCATATTTGATTGACCTGTTCAACTTCACTATTGCTTTGCATCTCTTTATGCCTAGAATCCTGCTATTCACATTATAGTGTATTTGTTTGCAGTCTTTTTGTATGCATATATTTGCAGATAATTGTCTTTTCTTTATACAAGTAGAATTAAAATGGGCATTATTTGGTAATGCATTTCCCCCCCTGCCTTTATATCATAAGCATTTCTTAGGTCATTCAGTATTCCTTGAAAACATCACTTTTATGGCAATAAAAAAAATCCACCTATGTACTTTATGTATAGATATATCATAATTTCCTTGGATATTCACAGGTGGTATGAATATTTTTGCTTTTATGTTTTCAGTGTTATAAGTAGTATGATGACTATCTTGTTTCATAAAGCATTTTGCTTTGATCATTTCTTTAGGATAGGTTTATAAATGTCTTCATTCCTTTTAAATGCAAAATTTTAACATATTTTGGGTTATTTACATTTTCAACAAGATGTGTATCTATATGAAGAGCAATTTGGCACCAAATCATAAGAATGAAAATACTATTTGTATCTTTTAACCTGGTTATCCTCCATTGGAAGAAATCCCAGTGAAACTGAAAAAAAAGAAACTTGTCCAAAGATGTGGATAGCACTCTTTATTCATAATAATTAATTGTAGAAAACTACCCAAATAATTTCAAACTAGACATACATGAGCATGATACATAGATGGAAAAAAATGATGTGAATATATTGCTACTTGGAAATATGTATACAAGACAACATTACCTAAAAAAGGACAAAGAATAGAATGCTTATACTGGTTACAACTAAGTAAAAAATATATTTCTGCATATTTATAAAAATCGAGAGGGGTTTTCTTATTGTTTATTGACGTGACAGAGAGAGACACACACAGCAAGAGAGGGAGCACAAGCAGGGGGAGTGGGAGAGGGAGAAGCAGGCTCCCCACTGAGCAGGGAGCCTGACACAGGGCTCGATCCCAGGACCCTGGGATCATGACCTGAGCTGAAGGCAGATGCTTAACGACTGAGCCACCCAGGCACCCCTGGCTGGGAATTTAGAGCTGCATCAGTATTGGTGATTTAAGTATGGCAGTCTTTTCTGTAAGTTTCTTTAAATGTTATGCCATTTTGACTTTTAAACTCACTCCCTCAAGTTACCCTGAGAAAAGGGGAATTTACTGTTTGGGTATCCAAGCACTAGAAATGAAGAGTGGCAACACATCGGAAATGGATGGGGTTCTAGGAGCAAATCTCTCTTTGCCTTGCAATTCTTTCCTTCTTGTGCATCATCTTTGCTTCACACAAGGATCTCCCTTGACTCAGCTCCTACCTACTCTTGCCCTCCTTTTGACTTTTGATTCCCATAATACTGTCAGGCACTCAGGGCTCTCCAAGTGCCTTTATGGAATGAGGCGCTCTGATTTTCTTAGGAAATTTTAGCTTGCAGGCTGCAGGCCTTGAGGGTCCTGACCAGTGTGGGGCCCTCTGCCTGATCCTGCCCAACTCATATCGATAACTGGTATCATACATGGCCATTTTGGCTCAGCTCTTCTGCCATAGGCCACGAGATTTTCCCAGAAATTAGGGCAGATCTATAAAAATTTAGCCTAGGAAAGTGTGTGTGTGTGTGTGTGTGTGTGTGTGTGTGTGTGTGTGTGTGTGTATTTGTGTTTTAAGCAAATGGAATCTCTAGGTGCTTGAAGTTTAGATACTATAGGGAAGGTATTTAGCGTGAGATCTCCCCATGGCCATTGAATTGTTCAATTGACTCCTTATTCTGCCATAAATGAGTAAAAAAAATCAATTCTTCTCTAAATTCTACAAGGATTTAAATGGCTGAGGCACATGACCTCATCAGGCAGATGTCCTGGTCCTCCTTGGGACAAGATATTAGGGTGAGAGATAATAAGAAAAACTTGGGACAGAGAAAGATAGGAATGTCAAGAAGGTAGCTTTCAGTGTTTCTCAAACAGATTAGCTTCCCTGTAAGTGAAATCTATGATTTATGGCTTGTGAGCTTCATGCTGTCACTAAACTAAGTGGTCCTGGACAAGTTCCCATTCATTTAAAAATTCTCCAGAATCTGGAAAAGGTCTGTGCTTCCATCTTACAGTTTTACCATCTTGTGGCTTCAAATTTGGCAGGGTGTCAAGGGGCTGGCAGAGCGGGGGGAAAAAGAAAGCATAGAGGATCATTCACACTTAACTTCCTTAATCTGGAAGTGATGATCATCAGCTCTGCTTACATGCCATTGGTGAGAATTAAGCACATGACCCCCCCCTCCACACAGCATGCAGGGGTACTAGTTTATGTAGTCCAGCTGGGTAGCCATCCTCAAACACCCATTCTACACCATAAACGGTGGATAGATTTTTACTGGTCAGCTTGCTGTCTCTAATTATACTCTGTTAATTTGTTTTCTGGTCTCCTTTATCTCCTTAATGAAATCTAGCCCATGCATTGATAATTAATTAAGCAGCTCTAATCACATTAGTCAATTGCTCAAAAACAAAACAAAACACAAAACCATCCTATCATCGATGGCTCCCCATTGTCTGTCAAATTAAGTACCAGCTCCTCGCCTTGGTACTCAAGTCCCTGAAGAGCAGAATCCCATCCTACTTTTTTGGCCTCATCCTCCAGCACTTCCCTACCCTTGGCAGATATTTCAGCCTCAGTGGGCCACTTGCTGTTCTTAAAACATGGAGTTGTTTTTTCATCCTATGTTTCCATCTGGTGTCCTATCCATCTCTCCATTCTGCCTCTAATGGGTGGTGTAGATTTTAAATAAATTCAGCATATTTTTCTTATTTTATATCTTTCTGAGGCCCCTAATGAGGATTGCCACGGAATTCCAAATCGCCAGTGTCAAAAATTATGTCCCTGTTGAACATTACAGCACTTGGCAGCAGTGGGAGGCTCAACCCACCAGCCTTAGGAACTAGGTCTTTCATTGACATGTTACAATTAACACCCGTGGAGACAGCCTCTTACGCACATTCTGCTGTGTGTAACTGCTGGTTTAGAGTGTTTCCATGAAGTCATTTCCTAGCATAGAGTGCCTACTGGCTAGAAGTCAGAATATTACCTTCTTTATAAAGCAAAAATTGGGGGCATTTTCTGATGAATACAAAGATGTGTGAGAGAAAGAGAACAAACAAATGCATGAGAAGCAAGAAGTCATATACTGAATGCAAATGAAACATTTAAATCCTGAATAGTAAGTCATATAAAGAAGCAGAACATTGGATGGGGACTTCTGAAAAAGATCTCTAAAATTCTTAACTTAAGATCCCTACTGCCGAGGACGTAATCTAGCAACTGACACTTGCTTACCTCCATGCCTAGGAACCCTGTAGACCTTTCTGGCTTTGAATATTCCGTTGCATTGCCTCCAGGCAACCAAAAGAACAGAGCAGTCTTCGCTGTTGTCACCAGTTTCTTCCACTGGAATGACCCCTTGACTCCTGAGTGTCTCAGCTTGACTTCTAAAGACAGAGATGTTGCTTCTGTTGTCTGTCTTTGCAACATTTATCCTGAATCCTTTCTGTCTTGGCAGGCTCTCAGAACCTACTCATTTTCATAATAACCAATATCCTTAGAGCCCTGCCTAATATTCAGTTGTTGGGTTGAAATGATTGTTAAAAAGGAATAAATAAAAAAGTTACATTCTTATTTTTAAGATACAAAGAATGAGAATTGATAGCCCCTCTCTCTAAATTATTAAGTAAAAAATTCTTAGACATTGTCCCTCCCCCATCCATTCTTTCAATCACCCATCTATCCACTCAGCCATCTAATATTTACTGTGTGCTTACTCTGTGTAACCATTGTCCTAGATGCTCTTGCTAAAGTCCTTCAATGAAAGAAACAGGAAGTGTCCTACTCAGCATTTACTCTAACCATGTCCTTTTCCAGATTCCTGCATATTTTTTTATTGTTACTTACATTTTTTTTCCAGTGTCCCGAGATTCATTCCCCATTCCCCACACCCAGTGCTCCACGCAATAGGTGCCCCCAGTACCCACCACCAGGATCTCCCATCCCAATTCCTGCATATTTTCTGAGATATTCTGTTTTGCTTTTAGATTTGATGGGTGGTCTGCAGCTTATACTAATGGATACTTGAGAGGGGAAAGAATAAGGAGGGTGGTAAAGGGCAGTTGTGAGTCAAATGACTGGGATGAAAGCAAAGAGTTCAGTTCCTACTCATGTATTCCCAAATTGTTTGTTGAATCACTACCACGAGTAAAACTTTATGGTGGACTTTTTGAGTGATATGGTGCATGAAACCAGATTTGTATACTTATTGAGCTTATTTTTTCTAAGACAGTAAAAGATGGATGTAAGTAATTAACTCAAGCTAGACTTTCATGAATGCAGAAGGAACAGTACAAGGAGTCTGAGTATTTAGAGGTAAGAAAGATCACCTCTGATTGGAACTAATCAGGAAAGTATCATTGAAAGGAAGATATTTTGAGCTTAGGATTTGCAGGATAGGTATGACTTCAAAAGAGAAAGCAGATATTCCAGGCAGAAGGAATAGCATGAACAAATGTAAGGAAGCAGGGAAGTAAAAAAGCATAATAGGGAATACTTAAAGGCAGCTTTTAGAAAACTGTTGTGTTGGCTTTTTCTCTATATTATTCTCAGTTTTATTCCTGTTTTATTTCTTTGCTCTTCTCTTTCCTGCTCTATGCCTAGGGAGGCTGACCCTGAGACTCTCTTTCCAAAGCTCCAATGGAAAGCACCAAGAAGAGATTGGCAGGAGGGAAGAGAGAGCTCAGAGCATTTCTCCCTACTCCTTCCTTGCGTTCATGCAATATCTGCATACCTCTTTAACCTCAGCTCCCACAAGAGAGCTTTTCTTCTGTGGTTCCATCTCTCAGTAGGCTCTGGTAATACTGTACCTTCCTTCTGTCCCTTCAGCCTTAGGGAGTGCTAACAGCTTCCCATTCATTGTTGCTAGTCTCTGTCTCAACATCCGTTGTGAGTTCCCTTGACATTAACCACATGTCTGTAAATAGTCCCTTCATTAAGTTTCTTCATTTGAATAATATGGATAAATTCTGTTTCCTGCTGAGATGCTCTTTCACCATAAATGCCAAGCTAAGATTTGATATATCACCCTATCCACAGCATCTTAAATCCTGAGTACATCCTGACACCCATATGTCTATTAATGGAGTTTCCACTCTCAAAGTCAACCTGGAGTCATCCTGGACTCTCCTTTTCCATTATCTTTTACCTTGAATGATTTATTGAGTCTTGCAGATTCACCTTCATGATTTTTTTGCATTTTTGCATTTTTCTTTTCATTTTCACAACCACTGCCCTAGTTCAGGTCTTCATTGCCTCTGAACCTGCGACAATGCAAAAGCTTCCTAACTCACTTCTTTGCTGCTAGTCCCTTTTCACCAAACCTCCCATGGACCATGACTTAGACTAACAGCTTTGCCTGTGTAATTTCTATGATAAAAAAAATCTCTGATATCTTTAAAACAAGCAAAACATCCCAAATCTAACAGACAGTGTAGAGGGAGTGAAGTATAATAAATTTGTCAGGTTGACCTTCAAAGATGTTCACTATATGAGACCTCCCAACTTTTCCCAGCTCACCTGTCAGTAATTTCCTTTGTCTATCTAATTATCCTAACTGGACTTTGCAGTTCCTTGAAATGCACCCCTCAACATGCTCCCACCCCAGGATCTTCTGTAATGTATCCCCCTTCTCCTTAATGCCCTTTTACTCAACACCATCAGTCAAAATCCTATTCATACTCAAAGATCTCATTCAAATAATGGATGCCTCAGTCTATTTGGGTTGCTATAACAAAAATGCCATAGATCATGTGGCTTATAAATGACAAGATTTATTTCTCACAGTTCTGGAGGCTGGAAAGTCCAACATTACATCCAACTTCTGGAAGCTGACAGATTCATTTCTGGTGAGAGCTTGCTTTCTGATTCATAGATGGCCACCCTTTCACTGTAACCACATGTGGCAGAAGGGGCAAGGGATCTGTCTAAAGTCACTTTTATAAAAGCTCTAATCTCTTTCATGAGGGCTTCACCCTCATGATCTAATCACCTCCCAAAGTCCCACCTCCTAATACTATCACCTTGGGGCTTACAATTTCAACATATGAGTTTTGGGGGAAAACACTTAGTCCATAGAAATGGAGTTCTTAAAGTTTGTCTTTGAAATTTATATCAAATCCATTTATCCTTTTCTTTAAACATTAATACTATTTTGTATGTATATGTGTGTGTGTACTTCTCTCAGGGTTTTTGTTAAGTACAAAAATAACTTTAATTTAAAGACAATCCATGTTTTCTTCCAATTAAGGGTTATCTTTTTTGATTATTGAATTTAGAGAACACCTAGAATAGTTTTATGCACAATTAGGTTTGCAGTAAATGTTGTTGGCTTGAATAGACAATGTTCAGTTGTTTATGCAAGGTCTGTAAGGAGGAGAGCACATAGCCAGGGAAGGAGGGAGAAACACGAAAGGCTAACTAGGAAGCTACTGTTATTACTGAGAGATTTAAAAAAAAAAGCATCTGGGCCTTAACCAGGGTGGTGGCAGTGGGAATGGAAAGGTGAGGGGATGGATACAAATGTTCATGCAAAGCATGGGTTATTTATAGGAGAAGGATGAGAAAGAAATAGATGTAACACCAAAGACCGCAGCCTAGGTGACTGGGAAAATGGTAGAATGGTAAGTAAAAAGAAATAAATCAGAAGAGGGAATGGTTAGGGCAAAGAGGTAGGGATAGGTAGGAAGATAGTGAGTTCGGTTGTTTTAAGTACTGAGAGGTGCACATGGAACCAGGTGGGGGTGCACAATAGGTAGGTGGAAATGGGGGCATTGTGGCTTGGAGGGCCACCAGCTTGGAGGGGGTGACTGGGACTGAAAGAATCAAAGAGATTTCCCATTAAAAAAAACTTCAAGAAGTCAAGGAAGAGGGTCAGGAAATAGAATCTAGTGAATGCCCATATACACAGAGCATTGTCTTGCAGGACTTCTTTTGTGATGTTTGCTGGCATAGATCACATCCAGCACTTAGCTGTCTGTTTCATTGTAGCTTTTGAGATGATATCTGTGGTTGTGGGTTTTTCTCTCCTTCATCTAGATCTTAAACTAGAAGGCAGGAAGCTATTTCTAAAGCCTTCCAACCTTACCTTTCAGAAAGCACCCGATAAACTAGTTACTTTTTAACCAGAGAGCAAGACAAAATGTACAAATGCTGAAGATAATGAACAGAATTCTTCTGTATATCAGAGCTAAGTGTACTTTGAACTTGGAATGGAGAGTAAGGAGAAATACATAACTGGGATGAGAAATACATAACTTGGATAGGAGATGGAAAAATTGTCCTTGGGAACTCAGTGTGTAGGTGGAGCTGATCCAGAAACTCTCAGCCTTTTTTTTTTTTGAGAACCTCTTAAACAGACTTAAGAAACATTTATTTGACATCTGTTATTCTCCAGGCCCTTTGATCAGTTTTTTCCATACTCAATTTCCCCCAAAATCCTGTGAATAGGAATGCTCTTCATTTTTAGAAGGGGGTATCCTGGTCATTTTTTGGCTCATGAGCCCTGAATTATCTCTGTTGGCATCACTGTCAAGGGTACTGGATGCTATCACTGCTTACACCACAGGGTAGGTTTCACAGTCCCAGAATCCTCTGTTGGCTGGTTCAGTCCTAGGAGGGGATCTCTGGTTGGCTGAATCTGGTCCTGTATCAGTGTCCTAGCTGTCAGCATTGGATTTATGGCTTTTGTAGTTGCTTCTTCCAAGATTCACACAACTGGGATCCCTTGTCCTCTGCCAAATGTGAAAGGGGATCAGATGCTGGAATGATTCTAAACCATCAATAAAAATCAATTGACTAACAGACTCATGAAAAAATGTTCATCATCATTAGTCATCAGGGAAATTCAAATCAAAACCACATTGAGATGCCACCTTGCACCAGTCAGAATGACCAAAATTAACAGGACAGGAAACAACAAGTGTTGGAGAGGCTGTACAGAAAGGGGAACTCTCTTACACTGCAGGTGGGAATGCAAGTTGGTGCCGCCGCTTTGGAAAACAGTGTGGAGATTCCTTAAAAAATTAAAAATAGAGCTACTCCATGACCCTGCAATTGCACTACTGGGTATTTACCTCAAAGATACAGGTGTAGTGAAAAGAAGGTCCATATGTACCCCAATGTTCATAGCAGCAATGGCCACAATCGCCAAACTGTGGAAAGAGCCAAGGTGCCCTTCAACAGATGAATGGGTAAAGAAGATGTGGTCCATATATACAATGGAATATTACGCCTCCATCAGAGAGGACAAATACCCAACTTTTGTAGCAACATGAACCAGATTGGAGAAGATTATGCTGAGTGAAATAAGTCAAACAGAGAAAGTCAAGTATCATATGGTTTCACTTACTTGTGGAGCATAAGGAGTAACATGGAGGACAGTGGGAGAAGGAAAGGAAATGTGAATTGGGGTAAATCAGGGAGGGAGATGAAACATGAGAGACATTGGACTCAGAAACAAACTAAGGGTCTTGGAAGGGAGGAGGTGGGCAGATGGGTGAGCCTGGTAGTGGGTATTGAAGGCATGAATTACATAGAGCACTGGGTGTGGGGCATAAACAATGAATCTTGGAACACTGAAAAAATAAAATAATGTAATAAAAAAAATCGATTACCACGAGGAAAGTGGTGTGTATATGTCCAAGGACACTGGTAAGCAATAGTGTTGAGCTCAAACCCAGATCTTCTAAGTTGGTGATTAATTTTCCATTGTACTGTCGTTACTGCAACTGTTTGAAAGGGAACAGAGCTTTTTCCCTTTTCCAGAACTCTGCACAATTAACAAAACTTTTTCTTGGCTACTTTAAATGTACCAGACACGGCGCTGGGTGCTTTACATACATTCTTTCATATTTTTCAAATATTTTGCAAGAGATATTATTGGGAATTAGTATTCCCATTTTACAGATTAAGAAACCTGAGGTTTAGAGAGGTTATATGAATTGGTCCAAAATTGTCTGTGATAAGGAGATCTGATTACAAAGTTAGAGGTCTTGGGGAGATGAAGCATGAGAGACTGTAGACTCTGAGAAACAAACAAGGTTTTGAAAGGGAGGGGAGTGAGGGGATGGGTGAGCCTGGTGGTGGGTATTAAGGAGGGCATGGATTGCATGGAGCATGGGTGTGGTGCATAAACAATGAATCTTGGAACACTGAAGAAATAAAATAAATTATTAAAAAAAACCAAGGAGTTCTTACTACAACATCATGATGTCATTGGAGGCTAAAGCTGGCTAAGGGCTTGAGCCTTATTTGTCTTTGCTTTTCTTCCTCCCTTCAGCTCTTAATTCAGGGACTGGCAGATAGCAAGTCTATATCAATGTCTGTTGAATGAATCAGCAGTTATGCCTGAGCTTAATGGAGGGGGTAGGGAAGAAAACATTAAAGAGTGATAGGAGTAACAGGGATGAGTTTAGGGGTGGAAATGAGAGAAAATCATGTAATGAGGTAGAATGGCCTCCCCTGTAGGATTAAACAAATGAAGGTAAATAGGTTAAGAGTTAAGACACACTTATTTGTTGGAGATCCTGATTTCAATTCTTTGGATATATACCAGGAAGTGGGATTGCTGGATTATATGGTAGCTCCATTTTTAGTTTTTTGAGAAGAAATTTTTGGAGGTGATGGATTGTCTGTGATATAAGTTATGGTGATGGTTTCATGGATGCATATTTATCTCCAGATTTACCATACTTGTTTATATAAATTACATACAACCATTTATATGTTAAAAAATACATAATAACTTAAAAAAGGGAGCTAAGATACATTTAGAAAGGTTACACTGTGGGGGTTCCACCTAGCGATACCAAAGCCTAGTCCTTTGCCTTAGATATAGACATCTCTGGGGGTGTAACTCTCTGGGGTTCTCCCTCAGGGTCAGAATGCAACTGCTCTCTGAAGGACTTGCCGTTTGTAAGGACCTATTTAGATGTCCAAGCCACCATCTTGTTGTTTACTCAGGAAAACAGCTCCTGGAAAACAAAGGCAAGCCAGATTAGGGGAGACACCCAATCAGTTAACCCCCTAAACCTCCCGGTTCCAGGAGCCATGGAGATGCAAATTAAGAATGGGCAGCCAGTTCCAGTACTTAGGACCAGGTGGGACCACCCAATCAGTCAATCCCCTTAACCTCCCGGACCCTGACCAATGGAGATCCCCTGGTAAACCACTCTGTGGGGATTATGAACTTAACAGTTTAAATATATTCATCATCACAACAGAGTGAAGAATTAACTCAGGCAAGTTACTGTGAGTCCGGTCAGCTGGAGGTGCAGTTTTCTTTTTTTTTTTTTTTTAAGATTTTATTTATTTATTTGACAGAGAGAAACACAGCTGGAGAGGGAACACAAGCAGGGGGAGCGAGAGAGGGAGAAGCAGGCCTCCCGCCGAGCAGGGAGCCCGATGTGGGGCTTGATCACGGGTCTCCGGGATCATGACCCGAGCTGAAGGCAGTCGCTTAACCAACTGAGTCACCCAGGCGCCCCTCAAGGTGCAGTTTTCCCCAATAAAAGCTAGTTTGTAAGAATAGGCATGGTCATTTTCCCCTGAGAGGGGACTCTGGCCCAGGTCAGTATAATTCTCGATGCTTGGCATAAAATAAAGCTTTGCTTGACCTTTGCTTTTGTATCACCCTCGTTCCTTTGACCACGTACCCTATTACCTTTCTCCCCATCTCTGTCCTGCTTTCCCCACTTCCTTTCCAGCCCTGCTAGAGAGCAGGTGAACAAATCTTCAACTCAGGGATCTACTTCTGGGTAATTAAACCTAAGTTTGGGGTTTATTCTAGAATAGTATGCCTGGCATTATTGGACACTCAATAAACACAGTGAATGTATGAATAAGTGAATGAATGGATTAATGAATCCGAGAGCTGTCCCTCTCCATCATGCCAGATATCCACAGGGCCACAACGTCTTAGAGGTTATTCCTTGTTTATACCCTTTATCTCTTTCTCCTCCTTCTTTTGCCATTGCCTTAGTTAGATTGGACCTGCCTTCCTTTCTCACTTCTATGCTAGCCAGTCTTTTAAGTAAAAGTTTTCCAGTCCTCTCTAGTTTACCTCTTTGTTGCTTCTACTAATTCTGAAGTTCAGATCATCTGTCACTCCTTGTCTTGAATTCCTTCAGTAAATTTCTCTGACTTTCAAGGTCAAGGAAAAATTCCTTGCTAATCTTGCCTTACTCACTTGCTTGTCTCCTTTCCTTACTTCTCCCTACTCCCCTGCTCTAGGCATGCTGTTTGCTGCAGGCACACTGAACTACTTGTAGCTTCTGGAACAGGCCGGTCTTAGACTGTTGGGTTTGTAAGTGCCCATATGTTGTTTCTTTATTTCTGTGAATAAAGGTTTTCCCTGGTCTGGCTCCTACGTCCTCTAAACTGCACATCAAATACCACCTCCTTCTGACCAGGCCCAGTCTGATTTAGCAGCCTCAATGGGACTTACTCTGTGCTTCAGTGCTCATTTCTTTTATGGCATCTAGCATGCTGGTCGGTATGCCTGACCTAGAGCAGAGAACTGCTATATGACTTTGACTAGCACAATTCCTAGCACTCAATATATTGTTGCAATGGGAGAAGTTCTAAACAAAAGACTGGACCATGCGGGCACACTGGGGACTGGGGTTAGGTATATTGCCTAGGCAGACACACTGGTTTAACCATAAATTCTGTAGAATCTGTCATCTCAAGCATGTGTTGTTGTATCTTTGCTACCTAGGTCTATTCTGGGATATACATCTATGAGATAAAGATACTATAATTTTAAACAAATGTCTCAGATATTTTGAGATCCAAGTTCAAATACAAGTATTTTTTATTATAGTAAAATATGCATACTATAAAATTTATCATTTTAATAGTACAACTAAGTGGCATTAAGTATATTTGCAATGCACGCAACTGTCACCATTATCCATTTCCAGAACTTTTTCATCATCCGAAACTGGAATTTGTCACTTATTAGAGGATAGCTCTTCACTCCCCTTCCACCCAGCCCTTGGTAACCTCTATTTTACTTTCTGTCTCTACAAATTTGATTATCCTAGATATATAAGTGGAATCATACAATATTTGTCCTTTTGTGCCTAGCTCATTTCACTCTTTAAGGTTCATCCATGTTGTAGCATGTACTAGCATTTCATTCTTTTTTAGGGTTGAATAATATTCCACCATGTAGATCACATTGTGTTTATCCATTCATCTGTTGATGGACATTTGAGTCACTTCCACCTTTTGGCTATTGCGAATAAGCTATGAACATTGATGTACAAATATCTGTTTGAGTTTCTGTTTTCAGTTCTTTAGGGTATATATCTAGAATTGGAATTACTGAATCATTTGGTAATTCTATGTTCAACTTTTTGAGGAATCACCAAAATGTTTTCCATAATGACTATTTTACTTTTCCATCAATAATGCACAAGAGTTCTAATTTTTACATGTTCTTGACAACACTTCTTATTTTCTGCCCTTTGCCCCTTTTGAATTGGGTTTTCTTTTTTCCTTTCCTTTCTTTTTTTGGTTGTCATTGTTGAGTTGTAGGAGTTCTTTGTATGTTTTGGATATTGACCCTTTTTCAGATATATGATTTTCAAATATTTGCTCCCATTCTGTGGGTGTCTTTTCATTTTCTTAATAGTGTTCTTTGATGCATACAAGTTTTTAACTTTAATGAAGTTCAGTTTTTGTTTTCCTTTGTTGCCTGAGGCTTTGATGTCATATTTAAGAAACCATTGCCAAATCCAATGTCATGGATTTTTCTTTTATGTTTTCTTCTAAGAATTTTATGGTTTCAGCTCTTGTATTTTAGGTCTTTGATCTGTTGTGAAATAATTTATTAATTATTTATATAATAGCATAAGGTAAGGGGGTCTAACTTCATTATTTTCCATGTGGATATCCCATTTTCCTAATATAATTTGTTGAAAAGACCGTTCTTTTTCCATTGAATGGTCTGGACATCTGTGTCAAAAATCAAATAACAAATAATATTGACAAACTGATTCTAAAGTTTATATAGAGAGGCAAAAGACCCAGAATAACAATACAATATTGAAAAAAAAGAACAAAGTTGGAGGATTGACATTATCTAACTTCTAGACTTACTCTAATGCTGCAGTAATTAAGACAGCATGGTATTGGCAAAAGAATAGACAAATAGATCAATAAAACAGAGCAGAGAACTCCAGATAGGCCTGCAGAAATATAGTCAACTGATATTTGACAGAGGAACAAAGGCAATAGTACTGAGAAAAGGTAGTCTTTTCAACAAATGGTGCCCAAACAACTGGACATCCACATGCAAAAAATGAATCTAGACAGCAGTCTTACACCCTTCAAAAAATTAACTCAAAATAGTTGTAAAATCCCAAACTATAAAACTCATAAAACATAAGAACAAATTTATATTATTTTAGGCATGGTGATAACTTTTAGATTCAACACCAAAGAAAGAAATAATTGATGAGCTGGACTTCATTAAACTAAAAAAATTTATGCTTTTTAAAAGACACCATCAAGAAAATGAGAAGACAAGCCACAGACTGTGAGAAAATATTTGCAAAAGAAGCATATGATAAAAGACAGTTATCCAAAATATACAAAACACTCTTAAAACTTGATAAGAAAAGGGGCAAATTAAAAAATGGGCAATAGACCTGAACAGACACCTCATCAAAAAAGATATTCAAGTGGCAAATAAGCATAAGAAAAGATGTTCCACATCATATGTCATTAGGGACATACAAATTAAAATAACGAGATACCACTACATATTTGTTAGAATAGCCAAAATCTAGAACACTGACAACACTAAATGGTGGTGAAGATGCAGAACAACAGGAACTCTCATTCATTGCTGGTGGGAATGCAAAATTATACTGCCATGTTGGAAGACAGTTTAGCAGTTAAACACCAAAGCAAACATACTCTTGCTATGTGACCCAGAAATCATGCTCCTTAGTATTTACTCAAATAAGTAAGAACTATGTCTACACAAAAACTGGCACACAAATTTTTTTTTAGCAATTTATTCATAATAGCCCAAACTTGGAAGCAACCAAGATGTTTCTCAGGAGTGCCTGGGTGGCTCAGTCTGTTAAGTGTCTGCCTTGAGCGCAGGTCATGATCTCGAGGTCCTGGGATTGAACCCTGCAAAGGCTCCCTGCTCAGCGGGGACTCTGCTTTTTCTTCTCCCTCTGCCCCTCCCCCCAGCTCATGCCCTCTCTCACGTGTGCTCTCTCTCTCTCAAATAATTAAATTATTATTATATATATATTTTAAAGATTTTATTTACTTATTTGACAGAGAGAGACACAACAAGAGAGGGAACACAAGCAGGGGGAGTGGGAGAAGGAGAAGAAGACTTCCTGCTGAGCAGAGAGCCTGATGCGGGGCTCGATGTCAGGACCCTGGGATCATGACATGAGCCAAAGGCAGATGCTTAACAACTAAGCCACTCAGGTACCCCATAAGTAAATTATTTAAAAAAATATGTCTTCCATTAAGTGAATGGATAAACAGTGGTACACCTAGACAATGGAATCTTACACAGCACTAAAAAGGTATGAGTTATCAAGCCATGAAAAGACATGGACAAATCTTAAATTCATAGTATTAAGTGAAAGAAGCCAATTTGAAATGACTATATACTGTGTAATTACAACTATATAACATTCTGGAAAAGGCAGAACTGTGGAGATAGTAAAAAGGGAAGTGGTTGCCAGGGATTAGGAGGGAGGGATGACTAGATGGAGCCCAGAGGATTTTTAGGGCAAACTACTCTGTATGATACTACACACAGAGTACTATACTACATATAGTGATGTGGATGCATGTCACTATAAATTTTCCCAAACCCATGGAATGTACAACACCAAGAGTGAACCCTAATTAAAGTATGGACTCTGGGTGATAATTATGTATCAATGTAGGTTAATCAATTTTTAAAAATTAATTTTAATTTTATTTGTCATTAAAGTATAGTGAACACACAGTGTTATATTAGCTTCAGGTGTATAATATAATAATTCAACAATTGTATACATTACTCAGTGCTCACTGAGAGAAGTGTATCTTTGGTCCTCTTTATCTGTTTAACCCCTCCCTCCACCCACCTCCCCTCTGGCAACTACCAGTGTGTTCTCTGTATTTAGGAGTCCAGTTTTTGTTTGTTTCTTTTGTTGTTCTTTTGTTTCTTCAATTCCACATATGAATGAAATCATGTAATTTTTATTATTTCACTTAGCATTATACCCTCTAGGTCCATCCATGTTGTTGCAAATGGCAATATCTCACTCTTTATTATGCCTGAGTAATACTCCATTGTATATAGGTAGTAGGTTAACCAATTTCAACAACTCTACCACTCTTGTTGATATTGGAGGTTGCTATGCATGTGTGGGGGCAGGGAGTATATGGGAGATCTCTGTACTTTCTGCTCAATTTTGCTATGACTCTAATAAAACTACTTGTAAAAAATAAAGTCTACTTAAAAAATCAACTGACCTTATATGTTTGGATTTATATCTGGGATCTTGAGTCTATTCAATTGGTGAATATGTTTATCCTTATGCCAATAGCACACTGTTTTGATTACTATAGTTTTGTAGTATGTTTTGAAATCAGGTAGTGTAAGTTTACCAACTTCGGACTTTTTCAAGATTGTTTTGACTTTCCAGGGTCCCATGAGATTCCATATGAAATTTAGGATGGTTTTTCTATTCCTGAAAATACCCATGTTTTAAAATATAACATTTATAGCTGTAAATATTCTTTTATTTTCTTATTTTTTTAGAGAGAGGGAGAATGCACACAAGTGGGGGAAGGGGCAGAGGGAGAGGGAGAGAGAGAATCCCAAGGAGGCTCCACGCCCTGTGGGGAGCCCAATGTAGGGCTCAATCTCATGATCCTGAGATCATGACCTGAGCCAAAATCAAGAGTCAGACAATTAACTGGCTGAACCACCCAGGTGCTCAGCTTTAAATTTTCTAAGAACCGCTGTAGTTGAATCTCATGACTTTTTTTTTAAAGGTTTTATTTATTTATTTGAAAGAGAGATAGCTCACAGGTAGACAGAGAGGTAGGCAGAGAGAGGAGGAAGCAGGCTCCCTGCTGAGCAGAGAGTACGAAGTGGGGCTTGATCCCAGGACCCTGAAATCATGACCTGAGACAAAGGAAGAGGCTTTAACCCACTGAGCCACCCAGGCGCCTCGGATCTCATGACTTTTGATATGTTGTGTCTTTGTTTACACTCATCACAAAATATTTTTTAATTTCTCCATTGGTTTTTTTTCTTTGACTTGTTGATTATGTAGGAGTGTGTTTTTAATTCTCATGTATTTGTGAGTTTCCAAAATTTATTTCTGTTTTATTGTCTAATTTTATTCTATTATGTTTGGGGAACATATTTTATCTTATTTCTATCCTTGTAAATTTACTGATGTTTGTTTTATGGTTCTGCATTTGATCTATCCTTGAGAATGTTCCCTGTACACTTGAGAAAACTATTTTGCTCTTGCTGGGTGGAGTATTCTAATAGAGATGTCTGCTAGGTCTAGTTGGTTTCTAGCTTTGTTCAAGTCTTCTATTTGCGTGTTGATCTTCAGCTTAGTTGTTATATGCAGTATTGAAAGTGAGGAATTGCAGTCTCTGTGATTGTCAAGTTGTCTATTTCTCCTTTCATTTCAGTCAGTTTTTTTTCTCATGTGTTTTGGTGCTCTTTTGTGTGTTGTTACACCTTCCATAGGTGTGTATATGTTTACCAAATTTACGCCTTCCTGATGGACTGACTCTATTATCATAGAATACATATTCCTGTCTTCATCTCTAGTAATGTGTGTGTGTGTGTGTGTGTGTGTGTGTGTGTGTGCGCGCGCGCGCGCGTGTTAAAGGCATACATGGGTGACTCCACATAGGGAAAGTCTCTGTTATTTGGCAACAATACACCTCTTTATAAATAAAGGACAATTGTATTCATGTCAGTTCCTAATTCTCTCTACTAATTTAGCATACAAAAAACATTGCAGAACTGAAATTCACATATAAACCTCCAAATTGAATTTAAGTATTAACTCCCCCTGGCTCTGCCACTTCTTACTTGAGTCCATAAACTTGGGTGGAAAAGAGACATTACTTTGCATTCTTTAATACCTAAAATCAAATCAGATCTGACTTTATTCTCCATCTTGCCTGAACTGTGGGAAATCCTGTGGTATGAATAGGTCATTGTCTCTCCCTCCCTTGGGCAGTGTTGAAGCCTGGTTTTTTAGCTCACATGATTCATCTTGCCTCATTGTTTAAGCCTAGGCTGCTTCCAGGTCAATTAGCCACTGGAGACCTTTGTTGGGGCTTCTGGTGCCATGGTGTGTGTCTCTGTATGTGGTTCCCCAGTTGCCTAAAGGCACTCCAGTCTCTCCCCATTGAGGTCCTACCCAACTCGTGGCTCAGGGATCCATCCCAGACTCAGAGATGTCTTCTTCTTGATCTGATTTACCTGCTTCTACCCCTGGAATTCCCAACCACAACACAGGGAAGGCCTTGTCCTTTTCTATGCCTTACTTGGACCTAATTTAATCATCTTAATAAACTGAACGTTTTTGAAAACAAACGCCCCAAAATGTACATCCCTCCTAGCCTGCTTTCTGCTATGTAATAGCACCACCCTCTCCTGCTGGCACCGCCTCCCCATCCCCCAGAAAAAAGAATACAAAGGCCTTTCTCCTTTCTTTGGAGAAGGGAAAAATACAGTGAAAAAATCAAACTAGTTTATCAATAAATATTCCTTCTGTGGTTACTACTAGCTATACTGTTTTCTCCTTTTGCCTTGCCTCTGCTCTGGTGGAGGGGTTTCTTAGTGAGATGGTTAAAGGAAGAGAAAGAGTCAAGAAGTTTAGAGGAGTAAGACAAGGTAATCTGCAAGATGGATGATGGGTTCCTGAATTAGCTATCTATATGTACAGTGGTACCAGGTGTGAATAACATTTGGTGACACTTCAGATGTCATTTCCTCCCTCTCTTCACAACTCTGGGGACCACACCAACTCCTGTGTCCCTCAAGTGTTTGGCTTTTGCCTTAAACACATGGTGTATTTTCCATGCGATTGCCCATTGTGACTCTTCAAAAATATTCCCTACCAGCTGACTCGTTCTTGCAATCCCACCATCTGAGCCCTGGTCTCTCAAGTGCAAATAGCCTAAGAGGGTTGCATTAGTGTCCGATGCCTGGCATAACTTCAGACAGGAGAAATGTATTCTCCCTCAGTTCCGGAGCTCTGCCAGACATTGGAAATCAAAGTTGTAGATTTGCAAGGCCATGCTGCCCCTGGGAGCTTCGCAGGAAACTCTGTTCTATGCCTGTCTGTTGACTTCCAGAGTCACATGACCCCTCTTCCTGTCTGTCTCGGTCCCTCCACATTGCTCTCTTCATCTGAGGACCACAGCCACCGGATTTAGGGACCTTTCTAATCCTGTATGACCTCCTCTTTACTTCATTCCATCTGCAGAAACCTTTTTAAATAAGGTCACCTTCACAGATCCTGTGGATTGGGACATGGACATATCTTTTGGGGGATGCAGCGGAACACATGACAGGGGTTAACACTAAATTATTGCTGGCTGCTTATAGATTGGTGCGAAGGAAGCTTTTCTTTGCAGGCTTTCTTTTAGGAGAACTTTTCATCATTTCAGGGACATGATGTGAGAAGAGTGGGTGGAGATAAGGGCCTGGGAGGTACACTGCTTGCCATGATTCTCTGCCAGTTGGGTCATCATGGGGAAGAGGAGGCTGAGAAGACAGAGGAGCTGCAACTGGACAAAGAGAAAGGAATCATGTGACTCTGTGGAAATTCTAGATGAGTCCAGAGAGAAAGACATCTTTGCATGATTGACTATGATTTGAGTGAAATGTTTCTCTTCAATTTGAATAGTTTGGAGAGGTGATTGAAATCTCACATTCAGAAGTCTTAAAATCGGGCATCATCTTTTCTTCATCTTTGGTTGTTTCATAACTGAACTACTAAAAGTTTGGCGTTCTGTCTCCTTTAATGGGATTCATTTTCAATCCCAAGGAAACACCGGCTTTTTTTCTCCTTCACAATTGGTTCATCTTAATTACTTAAAGATTGGGAAAACTTTCTAAATAAAGTGTCAAAGACAAAACTAAGTCCAAGGCACAATTAACTGAAGCTGTGTATTCATAAACTTGGGGCAAGGGACCTCTTCCACAGGTCACTTTGGTTTCAGTGGGGGTTTGGTGGTATTATCAGGAAAAATCAGTTGTATAGTGGAAAGTAAGGAAATATTGAGACAGTTACTAATTGGCAAGCATTCTACAGAGATGGGAATTTTAGAAGCAGGGGAGACTTTCTAATTGTCTAGGTGCACTTAGCAGTCCCTGGTTGGCTGCAAGGGGGTATAGAAGCAATTTGGGTGGGGACATTTCAAGAGGAAGGATTGCTTAGTAATGGGATGGTCGGTTTTATGTGTCCAGCTGTTTCTTGGAACAGGTAGGGGCTGATGGGGTGCAGTCAGTTCTCATTGCAGTCATGATGGGGGGAGCAGGAACTGCCATGATAGAGTTTCCTGAATGTAGTGACCACCATAGATATGATGTGTCCCATTGTAGTAAAAGAGACTACTAAGTGGCAGTTGAAAGTAAAGCTGAATTTATTTGTTTGCTTGGGAACTCAAATATGAGCTCAGCAAGACTCTCAGTAGAAATAAATGTCTGGATATAGAATGGAAAAGGAGGAAAAACTTCAGATGAAGCAGGCGTCTGAGTTCAGGGCTCTAGTTGGCTCATAAAGCAGCTCTTCTAGGCAAGTGGCCACTTTGAAGCTTTTCATTACTATGTGCTGGAAAACTTTTCTGGTCTCAGAAAAGTCCCAGATGAAAAAAAAAAAAAGGCGGGGGTTGGGGTGAAGGGAATGCCTGAGTGGCCCAGTCGGTTAAGCCTTTGGTTTCGACTCAGGTCATGATCCTAGGGTCCTGGGATCCTAAAGTCCCACATCGGGCTCCTTGCTCAGGGGAGCCTGCTTCTCCTTCCACTTCTGCCCTTCCACCCTGTTCGTGCTGTCTCTTTCTCTCTCTGACAAATAAATAAATAAAAATCTTAAAAAGAAAAAAGAAAAAAGAAAAAAATTCCAGATGGGATGTGGTACATTCTGGTGGATCTAGATTCATCAGTGAAATGCTCTTATGCACATGCAAGAAGCTCAAAAAGATTTTCTTTAACAAGGAAAATGTAAGTTATCAACATTAAAGACAGCTGAGGCCAAGAAAACATTCATCATCTTACAACCCTCCCCTCCCCTACAGTATTTTTTGTTTTTGTTTATTTGTTTATTGGTCCAGTGTGGAGCCCAATGTGGGGCTTGAACTCACATCCCTGAGATCAAGACCTGAGCTGAGATCAAGGGTCAGATTCTTAACCGACTGGGCCAGCCAGGTGCCCCCTCCCCCATACCGTGTTTTATTTTGGGGTATGGCTTTTAAGTTTGTGCCCAGTGAGCACATAATTAGTAGTTATAAATATACTGCACATACTGTTGTGTATTTTGTTTTCTGACTTGACAATATCCTAAAATATTTTTTTGCCATGTTACTACATGGTTTTTATTATTAGGGTTTCAATGGCTATATGCTATTCTCTCCCAAATGCATATAACATCAATATTTACTCATGTCTCCCAGTTTTGAACATTTGGTTGTTTCTAATTGCCTGTATTTATATGTATAGGGTAGCAGTGAACATCTTTTTGAATTGAGAATTTTTTTTTTCTGCTCTTGAATTATTTCCTTAAGATTAATTCCCACAAACTGAGCATCCATACCAAAGAGAAGAAGCATCTTCTGACTCCTTAGCATGAGGTACCCAGTTTCTTTCCTGTTTTCAGGGGACATTCCTTTCACCCCCACCCCACTCTACAGTGGTGGATGTGTGCCAACTTTACCCCAATTTTGCCAGCACACATTGTTCTTGCCATTTAAGAAATCTTGCTAATTTAATAGTGTAAAGTGACACCTTGAGAATACTTTAAATTGCATTTCTTTATGCAGTTAGGAGGATAAGTACTTTCTCATATCTTTATTTCCTAATGTTAATTACCTTTTTATGTCCTTTGCTCATTTGGTGTGTTTGATTTTCAACCAAAGTAACACACTGCCCTCCCCTCAACCTATCCCAATCAAGACTTAATGAGAAGGAATGCTCATTTGTTCTTTACCTTCTGTATGGGGTGGCTTTATTTTTAAAACCTTCCTCTTGAAGTTCGGCCCCTGTAATATAAATAAGAATGCTTGGGCATACTTGTCTTTGAGGAAAAGACAGATTTCTGCTATCAAAAGAGCCCTCCAAGTATAATGCACATGTCTTTAGCCTCTGATATTTTATTTCTCAGCCAAATTAAATGGTAGATTTTAATATCTATGATCTATATGGTCAAGATGTGCACCTTGTAGCAATTCCTATACAAAAGTGCTCTTCTTGAATTTTCTTTGATTTGCTACCGATTGCAACCAATTTATCCTTTTGTATTGCGGTCCTTCATACCTCCATACCGGGTGTCCCTTCCCTACCTTGATCTTGGAACCATCAACTTACTTTCTGCATTGCAAGGGATATGTTAGTGATTAACCCCAAACACTTTTCCCAAATATTTTCAATTTTCCGTAGACTTTTTGTTTTAGTGGAGATTGATTACCCAATATTTCCACTGTAAGAGGAATGAATGTGTGCAGTCTTGTACATTTAGCCCTGTTTTGCAATTTCATATAAATACCATTATTCTTCCATTCCTAGTGCTTGCCCTACAGTCAATACATAATTTCACTATCAGACAAATTTTTTCTGTGAAGGGCCAGATAGTAATATTTTAGGTTCTGCTGGCCACATAAGTTCTCTTGTTTCTCCTCCTTGTCATCCTCCCCCTCCTCTTCCTTCTCCTCCTCCTCCTTCTTCTTCTTCCTCTTCCTTTCCCCCTTCTCCTTTGTAGTGCTCATCATCATCGTTGTCATCATCATCACCAACTATAATCTTTCAAAAGAGTAAAACCAGTTCTCTGTATTTATGACTGTGTTTTTCGTGTCTTTTTCCTTTTTTGTTGTTTTGTTTCTTAAATTCCATGTATGAATGAAATCATATGGTATTTGTCTTTCTCATTCTGACATTTCACTTGGCATAATACTCTTTAGATCCACCCATGGTGATTGCCAGAGGGCAGGTGGGTGGGAGTGAGATAGATAAAGGAAATTATCACGATGAACAATGAGTAATATTTAGACTCATTGAATCATATTATACACTTGAAACTAATGTAACACTGTATGTTAATTATGCTTTCATAAAAATATGTAAAAACATCCTAAAGTCTGGGCCTTACAGAAAACTGGCTGTGGTGGGAATTTGGATTTGGCATGCGACCTGTAGCTGGCCATTTTTGATCTAGCAGAATCCAGAAAAACATTAAGATTATTTTCTTTTCTTGGTGAGTGAAGAGATGCATGAATAAGATTAGTTAGTTTTTTTTTTAATTTAATTTTATTTTTTCAGTGTTCCAAGATTCATTGTTTATGCCCCACACCCAGTGCTCCGTGCAATATGTGCCCTCAGTACCCAACACCAGGCTTTCCCATCCCTCCACCCTTTCCCTTCAAGACCCTCAGTTTGTTTCTGAGTCCAAAGTCTCTCATGTTTCGTTTCTCTCCCCAAATTACCCTGCTTCCCATTTCCTTTCCTTCTCCTATTGTTCTCTATATTACCCCTTATGCATCTACATGGCATTCAGGATGGGCCCCATCTGAATGGTTAATATCATTTATCTTAACAGCTCTTTTCGAGTGGTTGGCGATATTTTTTTAAAAAAAGAAAACAAAGCTGCCAGGCAATACTTGGAGTTTGGATTTATCTTCCACACTTCTGCAGGAAGGTTTTGCAGTAAGTACCACAATGATTACATTTCTTGATGGTGCACTGGGAAAGCTAGTGGTGATGATTGTAAGAATGTGTTTAGAGTTGAATTAAAACACAGGCACTGAAACATTGGCTTCATACCAGTATAGTTTTTTTGTGCTTAGATTTGTATCACCCAAATGCTAATCAGTGCTTAGATTTGTATCATTCAAATGCTGATCAGATTTGTATCACCCAAATGCTAATCACTTTACATTGACCAAAAGGACTTATTGCACAAGTATGCAGATGAAGATCAATTGTGGCCCTGGAATTTTAGCTTATAATTTTCCAATAGGTTACATAATAGAAAATCTTAATTAATCTTTCTTTTGTAGTATTAAAAGTAACTTCTTACTTATCGAGCAACTCCACTCTGAATAACACAGGGCCTGAGTGTTGGCAAAAAAAAAAAAAAAAAAAAATGAAGAAGCTCTTTAAGCAGTCTGTGTCAGTCTGTCTGCCCAGGCAGCCATAACAGAATACTGCAGATTGGGTAGCTTAAACAAGAGTAATTCATCTGGAAGTTCATGTTCAAGGTAGTTTCTAGTGAGACATCTCTTCCTAGCTTGCAGATTTACATAGCCTTTTCTCTTTGCACCTGTGGAGCGGTGGGGGGAGTTCCATTGTCTCTTCTTCTTCTTACAAGGTCACAGTCCTTTAGGATTAGGGCCCCACCCTATGACCTCACTTTATTACCATTTTATAGGTCCTATCTCCAAATACAGTCATGCTGAGGGTCAGGGCTTCTGCTTAGGAATTTTGGGGAGGACACAGTTCAGTCCATAACACAGTCAAAATAGATATGACAAATTCATTACTAACTCCCTGGTCCCTTACTCAGAATCTGTTTACTCCCTCCTATAATTAATTCTAAGAAATTTTTATTTCATTTCTAAGCCCACACAAGGTTTGTAAAAGCAAATTAGAATAAAGGAGAGGAGCTGCTATGGAGAGGCATACAGAGAGAACGACTGCAGGCAGGAAGGGACTTTGGACAAGAGACTACCTAAAATCAAGGGACAGGAGAAAACAAACATGAAAAGAAGATTCAAACATTGATTTGGATACTAGTCTGGGCCCATGGAATGCAGAGACAAATGGCCCTACAGATTTTGGAAGAACCGGAAGACCTGAGGGCATCACTTGCTAGAGCTGCATGGCAACAAACTCAAATGATGAGCAAGCCACTAAGGAGAGATTCCTTGTTGAATAAAGAGAGAATGCAACACGTTTTAGACAAGATAGTTTAGGACAAGCACATGTGGCTCCTTAGAAGTCAAACCTTGAGCTCCCTGGAGAGGTCTTGGCCCATCTTGAAGGCCTTTTGTTCCTGAGAAGCAAGGTTCAGGGCCCACACTACCAGATGGTATGTCTGTACTTCTCCTCCCCTCTCCTCACTTCTGCCCAGAAGAAACCTTTCTTCCTTCATTTCTTTACCCCCTCAAATTTATGTTCTGTATTCCCAAGGTTATCTGGTCTCTAGGGTCTCCTAGGGGATTGAACTTTTAGAAACTGAAGCCAGGAAACTTATAGACTATTTCAGGTTTCAGTCCAGCAGGGGAGAGGACAGACCTAGAAAATCAAGAACAAATGCATTGTTTCCCAGACTCTTCCTTGCGACCCTTTAAGGTGGATACTGTTCATCATCCTCACTGCCCAGAGAAGGAAACAAGACTCAGACAGGTCAAGCTGCCTAGGCCAAACAGCTAGTAAGTGATGAGGTGGTAGAGCCAGGTTTTAAATCCGTTTGGTCTGCTCCTGTGCCTATAGTCCCTCCATGGTATCCTCAGAAGGAAGACGGGGGGTTCCTAACTGATGTGATGAACTTTGTACAAAGTAACTGTCCATTAATTTCTGTATTTAATAAGTCATATGTGCTTCTGCAGTCCTACTGTATGAGATCTTGTGTTTTCCAGCAGCAAACCTGGACCACAAAAATGACTTTCCTGAGAAATGGAGCTTGGCAATTACAGCCAGTCACAGGAAAAAACCAATATCAAAACACACAGACTGTGTGACCCAAATGGTTGGGCCTTGCTGGGCATTAAATAACCAGATAGATAAACCGAGGACACCTCCTCATTGTGCAAGTCCAGGGGCAGTACTCAATTTTATTTTCTAAAGAAAACAATAAGTAGCCCGCATAATTAGAAATTGATGGCCAGAGTCTGAACTCCACAAACAGCAGAACAGGAGGAAAACATTAAGCGAAAAAAAAAAATGTAAAAAACTCTTGTCAGCATTATTTTTGCTTAGCCTGAGTCTTTGTGGTTGACTTCTGCACCAAGCATTTTCTTTTCTTTTCTTTTCTTTTTTTTTTTTCCATTTTTCCCTTTCTGTGTCAGCAGTGTTTTCCATGTGGAAGCTCTTGTTCTGGATCCCAGAATCAAGAGCTGGGAGATTCACCCTGCTGAAAAGTCAAGGCTGGCTTTTTTCAGCTGGCGGAGACTTCAGTAATGGCCACCCCTTGCAGCCATATGTCAACAAATAAATGCTGTAATAGAAAACAAATTCATAAAATAAGCCACGAACTTTCTGTCTCCTTAGGAAAGTTACAAGAGTCATACAGTGAAGGAAAATTTCACCCTTTCACTTCACCTTCGTATAAATCCTTTTCACTCTGAGCTCCCAAGGCCACAGCAAACCCTGTTGGAAGCAATGAGTAACTTGGATGGCGAGCTCCCAGTGAAACTGGATATGACCACCACAGACAAGGCCAGCATGAAACAGAAAACAAGCTGCCGCACAGCTGGTTGGTGGATTCAGAGGCTATCCTTCTCAGAGTCTGGATTTTGGAATGGTTCGTAGGGTGAAGTCATCATGCAAACAACCAGCTGTGGAAACTAAATAAGCCTTTTCATAGTTTCCACTTATGCAGCTGTGGAAAAACATGCAAAATGAAGGTGAATTTGGTCTGGAGGCCTATTGTTAATTAACACAGGGCCTTCAAGTATCGAAACTCATTATGTTTTAGAGAACAGTTGATTATTTCCAATAGTTCTCTGTTTAACAGACCAATTTGGCCTGTTCTTACAACCAGAAAGGATAGAAGCACTTCACAGTGGATCAATGCAACTATAATTCTACGGTCCCATCCATTGCAACCATAATTCCATGGTCCCATCCCATAGTTCCATGGTCCCCTGTACCAAATATTATGGAAATTACTTACTCCATCCAATCAGCAACTGGGAAATACTCCACAGTCATAAATTGGGTTGATAGGTTTTGTTCACCATTTCAAAGCCTGTCAGCCAGTTTGCCTTCACACCCGAGGTGACTCAGTTCGCCTTTACTGGAGTACTCGTGGGGTACCTCCACAGCCTTGCAGTGAAACATAATCCTGCAGACAAGATCTCAAGAATATCCAGCTTTCTCTGAAAGCACACTTAAGACATCAACCTGATCACGTTCTCCTCCAAGGAGATTCATTTGCTACACTAATGCAGAGAATAGAAACACAAATCACAAACAAGGAATGAACAATTGCCCCCCCCCCCAGTACAGTGCCCAGCCACCTTCAAGTCCTGACATTGTCAGGAAACAGCTATTGGCTCTCTTAGCATCCACAGCATTAAAACAAGCTTGGCAACTTGTAGGCTTTTCAGGTTCTGGAGATAATATATTCCTCATATAAAAATTTTAAGTCCATTTATACTGTTCCTTACATATATTTTTAAAAAATATTTTACTTATTTATTTATTTATTTGAGAGAGAGAGAGAGAGAGAGAGAGAGAGAGAGAGAGAAGCAGAGGGGAAAGACAGAGGGAAAGGGAGAAGCAAACTTCCCACTGAGAAGAGAGCCCAATGCGGGACTTTTTCCCAGGACACTGGGATTGTGACCTGAGCCAAGGGCAGATGCTCAACCGACTGAGGCCCCCAAGTGCCCTTGTTCCTTACATTTATACTGTTATACTGTTAATTACTTAAGCCTACTTCTACTGTATATTTATTGTTACCATTTGTAAGTAACTTTGAATGGGGTTACCTACAACAGAAAGCTCCAGGAACTCCTGTTAATAACCCCCAGAGACTCTGTCACTGTAGCGGATTTAGCCACCTCCTCTCATGCCTCCTGGAGTCTCTGGACCACGGACAATGATCAGAAATTGCCAATGCACAGGCCCTGAACATATGACCCTCTGATCCCTGCTGCCGATTATGACTTGGATCATGAAAGCAGCATCCTGCCAACTCAGCTTGGGCCACTGAGGCTTCCCTGCTACCAGATGGAGCCAAGCTGTGTCTTCTGGTGTATCTTACCTGTAGTTGGGAGGAGATAGCCACCTCCTGTCCTCAGTTCTTTGCTAAATGTCATGGTAAGGGAGGAGGCTACCTCTCTCCAAGACTCCACTGGCTACCTGAGAAGCCCCTCAGGATTAACAGAGCGAACAACAATGGGGGTTTGGACACTTTATGTATGGTATTGCCACCATCACATGTAACAGGAGTTTGTGGGAGAGTTTCTGCTTTTCATTCCTTAGCCAGATCTTACTTAATCAAGAATGGGACCTTAGCACAACTGGCTGAATTTCAGGCACTGTCTTTGCAGTGGGGGTCCTGGTCAGCAGTTGGCCTCCTTTGCACATTTTATACATGCATGGGGCTATTGTCAGTGGTCTGGCTGTCTGACTTGGCCAATGGCAGCAACAATTCTTTGTCCAATTCTTCTTCAGGGTAAAGAAATCTGGGAAGCTCTTGCCTCACACAGGTATTAGTGAATGTCACCCATGTCTCTGCATATATTAAAGCCCCTATACAAGACCTCACCAAGACATTCTTTACCCCCTTCAGAATTCCAGATGATGAGTGACCCAGGTGCTCATTTTATTTTTTTAAATTTATTTTTAATTTTTAAAAAGATGTATTTATTTATTTATTTATGAGAAAGATAGAGAGAGAGAATTGGGAGAGGGGCAGAGGGAGAGAATCTTCAAGCTGACTCCCCTCTGAGCTTGGAGCCCCACACAGGGCTTGATCTCACAACACATGAGATCATGACCTGAGCCAAAACCAAGAGCCAGATGCTCAAATGACTGAGACACCCAGGTGCCCCCAAGGTGCTCATTTTACTTCTCAAAATACACAACACTGAGCTCTTGGATAAGACATTCTTTTACTTCTCTTCTGGGCTCTAGGCTTCATAGAGCACTCTAATGGCCTACTTATGCAAGTTCATTCAATTAAATGAAACATGACACATTTCAGCCATCAATCAAACATCAAGAGTAATTGTAATAGAGTGTAGCTCAATTTTTGACATGAGACTGCTGATAGCTTTAGAGCCCACCATTTCCTCTTCCCCTTCAACTGCACATCTGGGTAAACCAATTAAAAAAGCCCAGGCATTTCCTCCTTTGGTGTTGATGGGAGGATCAAACCATGTAAGTCTTGGTTCACATGTGGGAGCCCTCACCCCAGCTCTCCCCCCTAACCACCATTAATCCCCAAGCCAGTTGCCCCTCCCTGCTCTCTCAAGCCATTTTGGGACCTTTTTGGGGCCCTGCCCTGCTCTTTCCAGAAAGCCTCATTGTATAAATAATGTTTTCAGATGCTAATGATATGTGTGGCATCATCAGTCTCAACATCCAAACCAACTTTTGGGTGGAGGTCCATCCTGTTCCTGTGAGATGGTGAGATGTCCACAACATCAATAATGGCCCTAACATAACAGAGCTTATTTCTTGCTCCGTGATATCCCAGTTGCATATTTTTCATCATAGTTATTTTCTTCCACATGTTAATTCAGGGACGCCAGGTTCCTTCTACCTTGTGGCTCCACTATCCTCTAAGACCTTATCTTCATTATCTGCATCTAATCATGGGTGGGGGAGAAATCATGGAGAAGGTAGTCCTGTTTCTTTAAACTCTTGGTCCAGAATGGTGTACTTTACTTCTGTTTGCATTCTATTAGTTAACAACTAGTCATATGGCCACACCTAGATAATAGGGGGTTCTGGGAGATGTAGTTCTCTATGTCTTCGTAATATGTCTCTACTATGAAGAGGAACAAGAATTTTCATGGACAGCTAACCATTTTTGCCACAGGGACATAATCCATGTTTATGGATGTTTGAGAACCTGTGTGGAATGTGGACCTACCTTGGCATAATAGCAAATGCACGTATGATAACCTGGTCTTTCGACTATGGAACAACTACTTTTAGGGTGAAGTTTTTGGGATCAGGTGTTTCAACTGTTTTGGTAGCTTAATCTTTACTTTCCCTTGAGCACTCCCTTCCTGCTGCTGCTTGCTTCTTTTCCTCTTCTTCAACATTCATGAACAAAGGCCAAAGTAGCAGGGATGATGCAGTGGGAAGGAAGTAGCATGCATCAGTCTAGCTTGGCTAGATTAACAGGGTTATGGGTAAAGAAAGGAGGACCAATCCATTCTTCCCTCTCTCTAGTGCAAGCCCTGAGCCAAGCTCCAGTGAGGCCTGTATGCCAAAGCTTTTGTTGCTGTTTATGAGTTCTTAAGCTCTTCAACTACTTCATTTCCAAGCAATTAATTTTGAAATTAATTTGGGGACAAATATGCTTTCTGTTAAGAAAAGAACCCAAAGAAATATTTATTTCTATTCAACTCTCTCATATTGACTCACCCAGCGCCCACACTCCCCCATATCTTATTTTTCTATTTTATTTCCTTAAAAAAATAACTGTGATGGCCTGAAGACTTGGCGATAACACTCAGATTATCCTTATGTTAGGGTTTTTTTTTTGGTTGTCATTCAAATAATCACTTCCACTGTGTTCATGCTTATGTACTGAATTTTAACACTGCTCCATGAATCAAAATATCAGTAGCAAGCTAATAAAATCATATCGAGCTGGGCTTGAATGAGGGGAATCCGTGAGCCACAGGTCTTTCATGCTGTCTCTTGGCATATAGATTTAACATCACAATTGATCTAAGTCCATACAGTAGCTAAGCCCACCATGTGCTGTTTTCTTAAAAAAAAAAGAAGAGAAAGTCAAGTATCACATGGTTTCACTTACTTGTGGTGCATGAGGGGTAACCTGGAGGACAGTGGGAGAAGGAAAGTAAATGGGAAGTAGGGTAATCCAGGGAGAGAAATGAAACAACAGAGACTTTGTACACAGAAACAAACTGAGGGACTTGGAGGGAGGGGATAGGGGGATGGGAGAGCCTGGTGGTGGATACTGGGGACACCTAAAGCGTGGAGCCCGGGGTGTGGGGAATGGGGAATGAATCTTGGAACATTGGAAAAAAAATTTAAGTAACAATAAAAAAAAAGCCCCCTCAGACACATCTTTCCAGATATTTCTTTCACTTGTTTTTTAATAATTTATTTTATTTTTTTTAGTGTTAAAAATTGTTTACTTTAATAACTTTTTAAATGATTGCAAATCAGATTTTCCCACTGATATGCCTTTTGTCCCAAATAGTAGGTGACAGCTTTTGTCTCCCTTCTCTGGTTCTGAATGGCGTTCAAAATAAGGCAGCCCTTTGCACTGAGTGTTTGCTACTATCAGGATTTCTGGAGGATGTGAACTGAGCTATGGTGACTTCAGTGATTGGATACATTCTCCTTCAGAGCTGCGTGCAGTGAGTGCACAGACCATCGTGGGGCTTTTTTGGGGGGGTCTTCCCCAAATAACTGCTGTCCTTGTTTGGGGATTTAAAATGTTCATGTAGTTTCAAGTAAGAGAAGGAATAAAAAAAAAGAATACTTGGCAATCTAGGATTTGGTGAGCGAAACTTCATGACACGGGATGTGTGACTTTGGGCAAAACTTTTAACCTCCCCAAGCCTCGATTTGTTTCTCTGTAAAGGGAGGAGAGTAAAGCCTCAGTGAACTTTCAGGTTCCTTCTGTGTATGAAATTCCAAATTCTATGTTTGGGGCCTTGACTCATGGTTCATGTGGTTTTTCTCAGCACGTGGTGTTCTTGCTGCATACTCTGGAATGCTCTACGTGCTCTTGCCTCTGTTTAGAACAGACTTCCCCTCACTTTTTTCTTTTCTTTCCTTTTCTACTTTCTATCCCCCTCCCTCTCTCTTTCCTTCCTTCCTTCCTTTCTTAATCAGTGTCTGAGTCATAGTCTTCTATTTTTGCATCACAAGCCGCCCAAGAATTACTATCTGAAAACTACAACGATTTTGCAGTTTTCACAAACTCGGGGGTTAACTGGATGGTCTCATCTGGACTCATTCATGCAGACCCCTGGCAGGTCAGCCGGGGTTTGGGTACTGCCTCTTGGTGCTGGCCCTCTTACCATTCTGAGGTCTAGTGTAGGTTTCTTTACGTGGCGGAAGGAGAATTCAAAGAAATTAAAGGTGGAAGATGCAAGGCCCATTGAGATGTAGGCTCTAGAACTCAGTGTCACTTCCCCTATATTCTATTGGTTAAAGCAGGACACAAGTCAGTACACATTGAAGGGGTTGAAGAAAGACTCTACCTTTTAATGGGATGAGCTGCAAAATCTCATGGCTGTGGTTATGGCAGCCTATCTTTTCTTCAAGTTCATGGGCAGGCATTCCCTATTCTATTCATTAACTCATCCTTTAATTCACCCATCCATTCCTCCACATACAAAGAAAATATATCAGGTACTTCATGTCAGCCAGCAGCTGGGCATTGAGAACATGGAGGCAAACTCACTATGGCCCCACCACCTTCTCTTTCTAGTTCTTTATCCTATTTCTCTTATTATGTTGTGATTGTTTACACGTTGAATTTCCTTAGTAGACTGTGAGGTCCTGGAAGAGAGAAGAGGTATCTCTTCTCACTTTTTGTGGGTGTGACAAAGTGTTATTTGAAAGCTAAAAATATTTTTCTTTGTTTTGTATTGTTCCTGAAGGGTGGTAGCATATCTTTCCATGGAGGGAGACTGCTGTTTTATTTAGGGCAAAAGGCTCATCACTTGCAGAGTCTCTTGTCTATGTAAAGTTTGAGCCCTCACATATTTTGTAGGAAAGTGAAGGGCAAAGCCAAAGTACAAACTTCCCAGGCAGAGAGGAAACTTCTCTATTAGTGCTTGTCATGCCAGCAAGGAACTTAAAACCCCTGAGTTAAGCATTGGAGGTAGACTAGGCAGGTTTCTTCTCTACAGGAAAACAGTGACTGAGGTTCTTTATCCTATGGATGTCATAATGGCATTCCTTTAGTGAAATACTATTAAATAAATGACCCAACAATTGGACTTCATAGGAATCGTCTCTTTCATATCCTGGGAAAACATGGAGGAATGATATTATTAGTTCTATAGTTTACACAACCAACCAGGCAGGGACTCAGTTTGAGTGCTTGAATGAGTTTGTTTGTTTAATAATATAAATGAGAAGAAGCAAATCCCTCTTATGTTGAAGGACATAATACCTAAGATTTTGTGTTGCGTGGGTTTTTTAAAAATATTTTATTTTTTTTTAATTTGAGAGATGGGGGGAGGGACAGAGGGAGAAGCAGACTTTCTGCAGAGCAGGGAACCCAATATAGGACTCAATCCCAGGCTCTTGGGATCATGACCTGTAATGAGGTCAGACAGTTAACCGACTGAGCCACCCAGGCGCCCTTGTGTTGTGTTTTGTTTTTCAGCTGGATTTCTCTTTTTATGTCATTTGTTCCCACTTATAAAAAAACGCATACCCATTTTGCCAAATTCACAAATGTACATACACACAGGTAGATCTAGGTACTCATTTACATATGCACGTATCACCTGGACCAAATAGTTGAAAGATTTATAGCTTTTTCTTTTTCACAGAATTGGGAGCCTAGTGTAGAAGTTGATGTACATATATTTTCACTTAACATTATCAGAAGCACTTTCCCATCTCATTAAATGTTCTTTGAGGAAAGAATTTCCAGTAATGGATGGTAATGTAGCATAATTTATTTAAACATTTTACCACTGTTGAGTAGTTTTTAGCTACTGTAAATAATGTTCCAAACTATTTTCATGTAAATAAATTTTTGTGTTTATCACCGTTTCCTTGGGATATGTTTCCTAATGGCTAATTAGTGGGTCAAAGAACATGATTGTGTACACACTTATTGCTCTGTATCACCACATTGCCTTTTAGAAAGGTTGTAACAACATACAATTTCTCAAATAGTATAGGAGGGCCCATTCCTATGCACTTTCTTTTCCTGTATTGGTAATTTCATTAAAAATCAACTTTGTGGGGTGCCTGGGTGGCTCAGTTGGTTAAGCGACTGCCTTCGGCTCAGGTCATGATCCCGGAGACTGGGGATCGAGTCCCACATCAGGCTTCTTGCTCGGCGGGAAGCCTGCTTCTCCCTCTCTCACTCCCCCGGCTTGTGTTCCCTCTCTCGCTGTGTTTCTCTCTGTCAAATAAATAAATAAAATCTTTTATTTATTTTATTAAACGATTTATTTATTTACTTATTTGAGAGAGAAGGAGCGAGAGTGGGGGGCGGGACAGGAGAGGGAGAGTGAATCTCTCAGCAGACTCCTCATTGAGCGTGGAGCCCAATGTGGGAGCTCCATCTCACGACACTGAGATCATGACCTAAGCTGAAACCAAGAGTCAGATGCTTAACAGACTGAGCCTCCCAGATGCTTCTATTTGCACTTTTAGATCCTCAGAACCAGAGAGGGACAGTATACCTGTCTCCTTGGATCCTGAGAGTTCAAGTCACCATTTCCTGAGCTAGAACTTAACTCTTCTTCATTGGAAGTCCAGTCCAGGTATCATATATCTCCACAGCAACCTCTCAGAACTCCCCAGGGAGAATCTACTCACATAAAGTGTCCAATTCACTGATGATTTTGCAGGGCAGAGAAAGAAATTGAACTTGCACACCTCACCGCAAATGACTCTGATCTTCTTGGGATGCTGTGCTGACCTTCATGTTCTGGTCTTTTTTCTTGCTCTTTCCCCAATGTCCAAGGTTTTCTTTTAGTTCTTCCTACATGTGGTTCTCAATGTCACCAGGTTCTCCCCAGTCCTTGACTGTCCAATTATATCTCAGCCAATTAGTGACCCTAATTTGTTAACCAGTCATGCTCTTTGAGGTTCTGGAGCTACACCCTTCACCCCCAAGAGACCTATCAACAGATTTTTCTCATTAGGAGGGAATGAGATTTTTTTTTTTATGTATCAGCTGCTAAGGGAACAACATTTTCTCCATATTGCTTCAGATACATTATGTACAATTTTTGGTAAAATTAAAAAATGATGTGTTTCCTAGATCAGTTTCCCAATTTTTTGTTGCAGTGGGGGTGCCTGCAGGATCAACATTTATAAGGGAGTGAAGGAGGCAGGATTGGGAAGAGGGAGCAGTTGAACTGTAATGTGGTCATAAAAGAGGCCTCAGCACATGCAGTGGGGAGCTCTGAAACTGACATGGTACTTCAGAGTTTCCCCAAATTGTGGCAAGGGGTTGAACCTTTGTACCCCACACCCAGAGACCAGCTGTTGGATGTTGCTACCCTCAAGACAGTGGGAATAACGTTGGGCAGTTCTTACCTACTAAGGTCAAATCCTGGGGAAGGGCTCAGCTGGGAATCTTTAGCAACCAATACCCTGAGCAATGAGGCAATAAATGCTTTGGCTTTCAGGGGGGATGTGGATGATTTTCCCGGAGACTATTAGTTTTGAGATATGCCTACACTGGAAATCTTTTTGACTCTAAGGTATGCTTAAGAGTTAGGCTGGAGGTGTGTGTGAGCTGGAGAAGCAAAGTGACCTCTTCAGAATTGGCTGGAGATATTGCTGGAATATTGGCTCTGGCTAGTTCATTTGTATAGTCTCACGTAAGTCACTTCCATACTCTGAGCTTTTGCTTCTTCATCTGTAAAATGTTGTGAATAACACCTTTCCCCTTAAGGGGGTGTATAAGAGAATTAATTGATTTGTGTCCATTGAGACAGGAGAATTTAAATATGATGACTAATGTCAGATATTTAACTTGGTGCCTCTTGGCCCTTCATAGATGCTCAGTATGTGTCACTTTCTTTTTTCTTCCTCATTCCTCATTCTCCAGCATTTGTCTTAAGAAGTTTTCTCCCCTTTCACAATGTGGAACCTGTGTGCCCTTACTATTCAGTAATAGTCCTTCAAGCACTTAGAAGCCTGGGTTGGAAAATCGGGAGCTTAGACCCTTTGGTCTTTAACTTTAGCTCCAATGTTTTAAAGTTCTGTCCTTATGTTTGATGGTGATTCACCACATCAGAACACACCACACCATTAATTCTTATCTCGTTAGTATTCTTACTCTCAGTATGTTTGTTTTAATGAGCTATGTTGGCTATTCCGGTGCTCTGTGTATCAGGTGTTTCTGGTAATTAGAAGAATTACATGAAGAAAATCTTTGGGGACAACTTACGGACCAATGGCACCAAATGGTATTCCTTTGTTGCCAGTTCCTTGTAGAGGAAGCACTGATCCTTTATCTTTAAAAAGAGAGTTCTTACTGCATGAAGAACAAAGTGAGAATAATAAAGTATTTTACACATATTAGTTCTCTTTTCCTAACTAAATAGTGAGCTTTTAGTTGATAGGCATGGTCTCTCCTATTTCTTGCAAGACCAAGTTCGTACTGATTGATTAGGCTGAAAACCCCATGACAGATCGTCACTGCTGGATGGTACACGTACATGCACATGTACACACACATTTTGATCATTCACAATGATAGGAGCTGAGTCAATTAGCTGCTTCTGTGTGTACTAATTGCTCCTTAAAGATGGTCTGGGAATTTCTTTGTATATTGTGGACTTCCAAATTATCTGTGTTACCTCAGCCTGCGGTAATAAGATACCAGAGACAGGGAGATTCAAGCAACAGCAATTTATTTTCTTACATTTCCAGAGGTTCGAAGTCCAAGATCAGGGCTCTAGCAGGACTGTTATTTGGTGAGGGTCCCTCTTCCTACCTCATAGATGGCCTTTCTTCTGTGCACATGCCCGCGGCGAGAAAGAGAGAGAGAGGGAGAGAGAGAGAAAAAAAGAGAGAGAGAGAGAGATCTCTGCTCTCTCTTCCTCTTTTTTTTTCTAAAGATTATTTATTTATTTATTTGAGAGAGAGAGGGAGGGAAAGAGCATTTGCAAGAGGTGGTGTTGGGGTTTGGGGGGACAGGGGGAGAGAGAATCTCAAGTAGACTCGGTGGTGAGCACAGAGCTGGACATGGGGCTCCATCTCATGACCCTTAGATCATGACCTGAACCGAAATCAAGAGTTGGATGCTCAACAGACTGAGCCACCCAGGTGCCCCTATCTCTTCCTCTTCTTATAAGCATGTAGTCTTATTGGATTAGGGCCACGTTTTTATGACCTCATTACACCTGAATTACCTCTTTTATAAGCCCTATTTCTGAATATAGGCACATTAGGGCCTAGAGCTTCAACACATGAACTTTGCCAGGATTGGAGGGAGGGACAGTTCAGTCCATAAAAATCTAATGTCTAAATTGGGTTTTGGCTCTTGTGTAACCATCCAAGTCTCAGGTAATCTGTTAGGAAGTCGCTCACTCTATAATTCACCAGCTCTTTAAGACTTAACTATATATAACTACATATGTACAGAGTAATGCTGACCTTTTCTTGATATTATGAGGTCTGCAGACTCAGGACCTGTTAAATTTGTTTATTCTCCATTCAACATTTCTTTTTAATGGTTACTTGTGGGGCATTTAAATCTTCATCTTTTTCTGACTATTTTCTGTTCAAATTTCCTTTGTATTTTAAGCTTTTTTCTGAACACTGATTTGCTATGTTATGACTGGTTTTCAGAGATGAAGCTCTTCTGTTTCATTTAGGTTGAAAAGTTGCTGTTTGAAGCTGTTTTATGTGAATTTTGCCTCCACTTTCAGAATAAATAAGTTTTATTTATTTATTTTCAAGGGAACTGTTCCTCACAAAAATGATTCCCTATAGGTTTCCAATGGTTTTAATACATCTATAAATAAAAACATTTCTCCAGAACTACCATGTTACTTAAGATAATTCTTTTATTTGTATCCCTCCAAAAATATATTTGAAAGTAATTGATTTTTGCTTTACTTATTCAAATCTTGCTTTAGGCTGTGTTTACCCATTTCTAAGTGCCTGGGAAGATTTGGTGGTAGATGGCCATAGCTGGGTGAAACCACCTGTTTTGAGCTTCCTTTGTTGTTTTCCATTTCCGTTTCTGTGGGGGCTGGGTGGCAGAGCAAAGAAAGAAAGATGTCTGCACTTGAGCTCCTACTCTTTTTAGCTGTAGTTTGCTTCCACCCTGAACAAACAATTCTTAAGAGACTCATGTCCATCACGTGTTGGGTTGTGTTACTGATTGCCTGCTCTCTGGAGCAGAATGGATCTTTCTAATCCATAGTTGCTCAGAGTATGGCCCATTCTGTGTGGTGGGTGAACGACTCACTGCTGGTCCATGATACATGAAAAATTTAGGGTGACCGTTTAAAAATATTCATGGCAATTTGACATTGCAAAGATACCCAAGTGCGTAGTCACTGAACTAATTTTCTTGAGCAGGCTACAGATCTCCACTATTTGGTAGAATAGCCACTACTAGCTGCACGTGGCTATTAGCACTTGAAGTGTGGCTAGTCTGAACTGAGATGTCTGTAAATGTAAACTACACAGTGGATTTCAAAGGCTCAGTATGACAAAAGGAATCTAAAATATCTCCTTAGTGATGATTTCACATATTGCGGTGATAATATTTTACATATACTGGGTTAAGTAAATAATATTATACAAGTAAGATAGCTTGTGTCTTTCTACTTTTTGTTTGTTTCTTTTTACTTTTTATTTACTTATTTTAAAAATATTTAATTTATTTATTTATTTAACAGAGAGAGAGAGAGAGATCACAAATAGGCAGAGAGGCAGGCAGAAAAAGAGGGGGAAGTAGGCTCCCTGCTGAGCAGAGAGCCTGATGTGGGACTCGATCCCAGGACCCTGAGATCATGACCTGAGCCGAAGGTAGAGGCTTAACCCTCTTAGCCACCCAGGTGTCCCTATTTATTTTTTATTAACATATAATGTATTGCTTGTTTGGGGGGTACAGGTCTGTGAATCATCAGTCTTACACAATTCACAGCACTCACCTTAGCACATACCCTCCCCAGTGTCTATCACCCAGCCGCCCTATCACTCTCACCCCGTCCCTTCCAGCAGCCCTCAGTTTGTTTCCTGAGATTAAGAGTCTGTTTTGGTTTGTCTCCTTCCCCGGTCCCATCTTGTTTCATTTTTCCCTCCCTTATCCCCACAAACCCCCAACCCTGCCTCTTAAATTTCTCATGTCAGATCATATGATAGTTCTCTTTCTCTGTTTGAATTCTTTTGCTTAGCATAATACCCTCTCGTTCCATCCACGTTGTTGCAAATGGCAAGATTTCATTCTTTCTGATGGATGCATAATATTCCATTGTGTATATATACCATATCAACTTTATCCATTCATCTGTTGATGGACATCTAGGCTCTTTCCTTGGCTTGGCTATTGTAGACATGGCTGCTATAAACATTGGTGTGCATGTGCCCTTTCAGATCACTACATTTGTATCTTTAGGGTAGATACCCAGTAGTGTGATTGCTGGGTCATAGGGTAGCTCTTGAGGAACCTCCATACTGTTTTCCAGAGTGGCTGCACCAGCTTGCATTCCCACCAGCAATGTAGGATAGTTCCTCTTTCTCCACATTCTCGCCAGCACCTGCCATTTCCTGACTGGTCAATTTTAACCATTCTGACTGGTGAGGTGTTATCTCAATGCAGTTTTGATTTGTATCTCCCCGATGCTGAGGGGTGTTGAACACTTTTTCATGTGTTTGTTGCCATATGGATGTCTTTGCATAAATGTCTGTTCATGTCTTCTGCCCATTTCTTGATTGGATTATTTGTTCTTTGGTTGTTGAGTTTGATAAGTCCTTTATAGAGTTTGGATATTAACCCTTTAGCTGATAAGTCATTTGCAAATATTCTCTCCTATTCTGTCAGTTGTCTTTTGGTTCCCTTTGCTGTGCAAAAGCTTTTTATCTGGATGAAGTCTGAATAGTTCATTTTTTTCCCTAGCTTCCCTTGTCTTTGGTGATGTTTTTAGGAAGAAGTTGCTGCGGCTGAGGTTGAAGAGGTTGCTTCCTGTGTTCTTCAGTTTCATTCTTTGGCATATGGCTGTCCAATTTTCCCAACATCATTTGTTGAAGAGTCTGTCTTTTTTCCATTGGACATTATTTCCTGCTTTGTCAAAGATTAGTTGACCATAGAGTTGAGGATCTATTTCTGGGCTCTCTCCTCTATTCCATTGATCAATGTGTCTGTTTATGTGCCAGTACCATACTGTCTTGATGATGACAGCTTTGTAATAGAGCTTGAATTCTGGAATTGTGATGAATTGTTGAAAGACTATTTGGGGGTCTTTTCTGGTTCCATATACATTTTAGGATTATTTGTTCCATTTCTTTGAAAAATGTTGATGTTATTTTGATAGGGATTGCATTAAATGTGTAGATTGATCTAGGTAGCATAGGCATTTTCACAATATTTGTTCTTCTAATCTATGAGCATGGAATATTTTTCCATTTCTTTGTGTCTTCCTCAATTTCTTTCATGGGTACTTTATAGTTTTCTGAGTACAGATTCTTTGCCTCTTTGGTTAAGTTTATTCCTGGGTATCTTATGGGATACTATGGGACCGACTCCTTAATTTCTATTTCTTCTGTCTTGTTGTTGGTGTATAGAAATGCAACTATTTTCTGTGCATTGATTTTATACCCTGAGATTTTACTGAATTCCTGTATGAGTTGTAGAAGTTTTAGAGTAGAGTCCTTTGGGTTTTCCACATAAAGTATCATATCATCACAGAGAATGAGAGTTTGACTTCTTTGCTGTTTTGGATGCCTTTTATTTATTTTTGTTGTCTGATTGCTGGGGCTAGGACTTCCAGTACTATGTTGAATAGCAGTGGTGATAGTGGACAGCTCTGTTGCGTTCCTGACCTTAAGTGAAAAGCTCTCAGTTTTTCCCCATTGAGAATGATATTCACTGTAGGTTTTTCATAGATGGCTTTTATGATATTGAGGTATGTACTCTCTACCCATACACGTGAAGAGTTTTGATCAAGAAAGGATGCTGTACTTGTCAAATGGTTTTTCAGCATCTATTGAGAGCATCATATGGTTCTTGTTCTTTGTTTTACTGATGTACTGTATCACATTGATTGATTTGTGGATTTGAACCAACCTTGGATCCCAGGAATAAATCCCACTTCGTCATGGTGAATAATCCTTTTAATGTACTGTTGGATCCTACTAGCTAGTATTTTGGTGAGAATTTTTGCATCCATGTTCATGAGGGATATTGATCTGTAATTTTCCTTTTTGATGGGATCTTTGTCTGGTTTTGGGATCAAGGTGATGCTGGCCTCATAAAATGAGTTTGGAAGTTTTCCTTCCATTTCTATTTTTTGGAACAGTTTCAGGAGAATAGGTATTAATCCTTCTTTTTTTGTATTAATCCTTCTTTAAATGTTTGGTAGAATTCCCCTGGGAAGCTGTCTGGCCCTGGGCTCTTGTTTTTTGGGAGATTTTTGATGACTTCTTGAATTTCCTTACTGGTTATCAGTCTATTCAGATTTTCTATTTCTTCCTGGTTCAGTTTTGGTAGTTTATATATCTCTAGGAATGCATCCATTTCTTCCAGATTCTCAAATTTGCTGGTGTATAGTAGCTCATAATATGTTCTTATAGTTGTTTGCATTTCTTTGGTGTTAGTTGCCATCTTTCATCCTTCATTCATGATCATATTGATTTGGGTCCTTTCTCTTTTCTTTTTGATAAGTCTGGCCAGGTGTTTATCAATCTTGTTAATTCTTTCAAAGAACCAACTCCTAGTTTCGTTGATCTATTCTACTGTTCTTTTGGTTTCTATTTTAATGATTTCTGCTCTAATTTTATGATTTCTCTACTCCTGCTGGGTTAAGGCTTTATTTGCTGTTCCTTCTCCAGTTCCTTTAGGTGTAGGGTTAAGTTTTGCATTTGTGACCATTCTTTTTTCTTGAAAAAGGCTTGTATTGCTATATACTTTCCTCTAAGGGATGTCTTTGCTGTGTCTCAAAGATTTTGAACTGTTGTGTTTTCATTTTCATTTGTTTACATGAATTTTTAAAATTCTTCTTTTGTTTCCTTGTTGACCCATTCATTCTTTAGTAGGACGCTCTTTAGTCTCCATGTATTTGAGTTTTTTCCAACTTTCCTCTTGTGGTTGAGTTCCACTTTCAAAGCACTGTGGTCTGAAAATATACGGGAAATGATCCCAGTCTTCTGGTGCCTGTTGAGACCTGATTTGTGACTAAGGATGTGATCTATTCGGGAGAATGTTCCATATACACTACAGAAGAATATGTATTCTGTTGCTTTGGGATGGAATGTTCTGAATATATCTGTGATGTCCATCTGGTCCAGTGTGTTATTTAATGCCTTTATTTCCTTCTTGATCTCTTGCTTAGATGATCTGTCCATTTCAGTGAGGGAGGGGTGTTAAAGTCCACTACTATTATTTTATTATTGTCAATGTGGTTCTTTGATTTTGTTATTAATTGTCTTATATAATTCACTCCTCCCACGTTAGGAGCATAGATATTTAACATTTTTAGATCCTCTTGTTGGACAGACCCTTTAAGTATGATATAGCGTCTTTCCTCATCTCTTATTATAGTCTCTGGCTTAAAATATAATTTATGTGGTATAAGAATTTCCAGCCCAGCTTTCTTTTGATATCCATTAGCATGGTAAATTGTTTTCCATCCCCTCCTTTTAAACCTGGGTTGTCCTTGGGTCTAAAGTGAGTTTCTTGCAGACAGCATATCGATGGGTCTTGTTTTTGTTTTTTTCTATCCATTCTGATACCCTGTGTCTTTTGAGTGGGGCATTTAGCCCATTTACATTCAGGGTAACTACTGAAGGATATGAATTTAGTGCCATTGTATTGCCTGTAAGGTGACTGTTACTATATATTGTTTCTGCTCCTTTCTGGTCTGTTGCTCGTAGGCGTTCTCTTCACTTAAGAGGATCCCTTTCAATATTTCCTATAGGATTTGTTTGGTGTTTGCAAATTCTTAGTTTTTGTTTGTCCTGGAAGCTTTCTATCCTTCCCTCTATTTTCAATGACAGCCTAGCTGTATATAGTATTCTTGGCTGCATATTTTTCTCATTTAGTGCTCTGAATATATCATTCTAGTCCTTTGTGGCCTGCCAGGTCTCTGTGGATAGGTGTATTGTAAATTTAATATTTCTACCACTGTATGTTACAGACCTCTTGTCCGGAGCTGCTTTCAGGATTTTCTCTTTGTCACTGATTATTGATTTGGGTGGAGGTTCTCTGTGTCTCCTGGATTTTGATGATTGTTCCCTTCCCCAGATTAGGGAAGTTCTCTGTTACAATTTGTTCCAATATACCTTCTGCCTCCTTTCTTCTTCTTCTGGGATCCCAATTATTCTAATATTGTTTTATCTTATGATATCACTTATCTCTTGAATTCTCCCCTTGTGGTCCAGTAGTTGTTTATCTCTCTTTTTCTGAGCTTCTTTACTCTTCATTATTTGGTCTTCTATATCACTAATTCTCTCTTCTGCCTCATTTATACTAGCACTAAGAGCCTCCATTTTTATTGCACCTCATTAGTAGCTGTTTTGATTTCAACTTGTTTAAATTTTTAGTTCTTTTATATCTTCAGAAAGAGATTCTATTTCTCCAGAAAGGTATTCTCTAGTATCTTCTATGGTTTTTTGAAGCTCAGCTAGCATATTTATAATCATCATTCTGAGCTCTAGTTCTGACATCTTACTAATGTCTGTATTGATTAGGTCCCTAGCCATTAGTATTGCCTCTTTTTCTTTTTCTTTTTTTGTGGTGAGTTTTTTTGCCTTGTCATTTTATCCAGAGAATAATAGATTAATGAGAGAAGAAAATACTAAAAGTGAAGTGAAGAGCCCACAAAAATATACACCAAACAAATCAGAAGAGACCCAAAACAAAGGGGAGACAAAAGAAGGGAAATATATATATTTGAATAGATTGGTGAATAAAACAGAGCCATACACTTGATTTTGGATGTATTTTAGTCTGTTAGAAGAAACTACCTCCCAAAATTTTAAAGAAAGAACAACTTACATATATACAAAAATAGGGGTAAATACGATGGAGGAATGGAATATGATTGTAAAGATGAAAATTTAAAAAGATTTAAAAATAATTGATAAGATAAGAAGTAGTTTGAAAAAAGAAAAAAAGAGGAAAAAAAAGGAGAGAATGTGATCAGGCTAGAGACTAGGACAAAGCCATATGTTAGATTTAGGGTATATTTTGATCTGTTAGAAGAAAGTGTATCCCAAAATTTTAAGGAAAGAAAAACTGATATGTATAAAAAAATAAGGTTAAATACAATAAAGGGATAGAATAAGAGTATAACAATGAAAATTAAAAAGATTTTTAAAAGGTATTGATAAAATAGTTTAAAAAGGTTAAAATAAGAACAAGGAAAAATAAAAAAATAGAATAAAAAAAATAAAATTAAAAAATTTTAACTTTGAAAGACTGAAAAATCATGGGAAGAAACCCATGAATTCTATGTACTGTATCCTCCTAGCTTTGAAGTTTTGTGGTTCTCATTGTTCGGTAAACTTGGTCTTGGTTGGATGTTCTTATCAATTTTTTGAGGAGGGTCCTGGTGCAGTGATTCTCAGATGTCTTTGCCCAAGGCAGAATGGCACCACCCTTGCCAGGGTACAGGGTAAGCAGTCTGATCAGGTTCACTCTCAGGTAGCTTTTGTTCCCTGAATGCTTTCTGTACAGCTTTGGAGGATGGGAATGAAGATGGCATCCCCTCAATCTCTGATCCAGAGGAGCTAAAAGCTCAGGGCCCCACTCCTCAATGAGCTCTCAGAAAAAAGTAGTCAATCACTCCTGTCTCCCTGGTCTGCGGCCCCACTCCATGCCCACCAAGCTTGTGACTGAGCATTTCTATCTCTGGTGCTCGGTCCCATTTGGAGTCTCCAGCAGATTCCTGCAGAGTGCTCCCACGCCACTCCCCCCAGGGGAGGAAGGTGAGTCTCCCCAGATCTGCCCCTTGTGAGGTCCCTGTTCAAAGACCAGTGACTCAACTGTACCTCGAATCACAGTTTAAGGTAACCCTGAGCTGAGAGCCCACACCTCAGCTCTGTCTCTGCAGCCATCTTCTCCACTCTGATACCTGGGAGCCCTGCCACACTCAGGCACTCCCAGTCTTTCTGTGACCCCAAGGGACCTGAGACCACACTGCTCCCTCGAGGGTTTCACCCCCTGTTTAGCCTCTGGAGTGACATCCCTCAGTGGAGCAGACTTCTAAAACTTCTGATTTTGTGATTCACTGCTCTACCCCTTGCTGGGAGCTGCCCTCCCCCTCACTGCCCATGGTCTATATTCATGTATATCACCTCAGATTCACTTCTCCGCCCAGCCTACCTTCCAGAAAGTGGTTGCTTTTCTGTTCCTAGATTTATACTCTTCTTCTCTTTGATCTCCTGTTGAGTTTGTAGGTGTTCAGAATGGTTTGATAACTAGCTGAATTCCTGGGACCTGACAAAATTTAGGTCTACTCTTCCACCATCTTGCTCCTCCCTCATGTTTCTTTTTATTTTTAACTAGACTTTACCTTTTAAAGAAGTTTTAGGTTTACAACAAAATCAAGCAAAAGTACAGAAAGTTCCCATACTCATCCTGCCTTCCCCTCCCCCACATTCACAGCCTCTGCCACTCTCAACATCCCCCACTGGAGCAGTATATTTGTTATAACTGATGAACTTACACTGACACATTATTATCACCCAAAGTCCATAGCTTACACTAGTGTTCACTCACTGTTGTAAATTATATATGGGTTTGAACAAATGGATAATGACATACATCTACTATTATAAAGTATCATACAGAATAGTTTCACTGTCCTGAAAATCTTCTGTTCTTCACCTACTCATTCCTCCCAGTCCCTAACCCCTGGCAATCCCTGATCTTTTTACTGTCCCCATAGTGTTTTCATATTGCTTCTTTGCCACCTATGTCTTTGTCAGTGAAGTGACTGTTCAGGTCTGTAGCCCATTTTTTCACTCAGGTTTTTTATTTATTTATTTTTTTGGCTTTCTTATTGTTTAGGGTTCTTTGTATGGTTTGGATAATGATCCTTTATGAATATTTTCTCTCAGTTTGTGGCTCATCTTCTCATTCTATGGGCAGTATCTTTTGCAAAGCAGAAGGTATTTAATTTTCATGAAGTCAAGCTTATCAATGGCTTCTTCCACAGATTATACATTTGATGTTATATTTTGGTGTTGATGCCTATGGTCCTCTAGATTTCTTGTATGTTATTTTCTGGGAGTTTTACAGTTTTGCATTTTGTCTTTAGGTCTATGATCTGTTTTGAGTTAATTTTTGTGAAGCATGTAAGGTCTGTATCTATATTCTTCTTCTTTTTCTTTTTTCTTTGCATGTGGATGTCCAGTTGTTCTGGTACCATATCAAAAAGACTATCTTTTCTCCATCAAACTGCCTTTGCTCCTTTGTCAAAGATAAGTTGACAGTATTTATGTGGGACTATTTCTGGACTCTCTCTTCTGGTCCTTTGATCCATTTGTCTATTCTATTGCCAATGCCACACTCTTTTGATTACTATAGCTCTGTAGCAAGTCTTAAAGTCAGGTAGTGTCAGTCTTCCAACTTTGTTCTTCTCCTTTAATATTATGTTGGCTATTCTGGATCTTTTGCCTCTCTATATAAAGTTAAGGTTCAGTTTATTGATATCCACAAAATAACTTGCTGGTATTTTCATTGGGATTGCATCAAATATGTAGATCAGATTAGGAAGGCTTACATCTTGACAATAGTGAGTTTTCCTCCTTTACTTTTTTATGTGACTACTACAAAACTTAAAATATGGCCCTTATTATATTTTTACTGAACTGTGTGGATATAGACCACTTTAAATGTTATTTACAAGTAGTTTGAGAAATACTGCTTTCAGCGCTTTTGTGTAATGACCTTGTCTTGTGAAGTACAGTATGGACTGGGCACTTCAAGTAGGTTTTTTTTTTTCAAGATTTTACCTTTATTTATTTTAGAGAGAAAGAGAGAGAGAGAGAGTGCAGGGGAAAGGGCAAAGGGAGAGGGAAAGAATCTCAAGCAGAGTCTACACTAAACATGGAGTCCATTGCAAGGCTCAATCTCACAACCTTGAGATCATGACTTACGTCAAAATAAGGAGTCAGACACTTAACCGACTGAGCCACCCAGGTGCCCCTTATGTAGTTTTTCATGTTCCTGAATGTTATTTACTCTAAATGCCTCCTAAGGTCATTGGCACCTTCTCAGGTTTTGTCTCTAAGTCACACATCATAGCAAAATTATCACATTCCACTGAAGTCTCATTTATAGAAATTGGATGATAGTGTGTGTGTGTGTGTGTGTGTGTGTGTATGTGTGTGTGTTTTACCAAAACCTTTTCTCTCCCTAGCTTCCCTAAGCCTCTCACCCCTCACAAGGAACACCTGTCCTCCACGGATATTATTTCCTGAGTTTGACTGGTATGACCAGTTCACTGTCACCCCTGGGTTCACTACACTGATGAGCAAATCCACTCCCCTTCTCTTAAGCTGAGCTGCAGTGTTATTTCCTCTGTGAAACTGCCCTACCCCCATGCCAACCAGAGCATAGTACCTTCTCCTTGTCCTACAGCTGAACATTTACCTGATTGTATTATAAATGTTACCCAGTAGGCCTTCCTCACTAGCAGTTCCAGAGCTCAGAGAGTTTGTTTTATTCATCTTTGTAATGCTAGTTTCTAGGCAATTGAATATGTAATGTAACTCTAAAATATTCTCCAGGTTAGAGCTGCAATGGATTTTTAAAACTGTAATTCCAGTGTAGTTAACATACAGTGTTATACTAGTTTCAGGTGTACCATATAGTTATTCAACAATTCTATACATTATTCAGCATTCATTGTAAGTGTACTCTTAATCCTCTTCACCTATTTGCCCATCTCCCTACCCACTCCCCTCTGGTAACCATGAGTTTGTTCTCTATAGTTAAGAGTCTATTTATTGGTTTGTCCCTTTCCCCCCCTCTTTGTTCATTTGTTTTGTTTCTTAAATTCCACATATGAGTGAAACATATGGTATTTGTCTTTTCTCTGACTGACTCATTTCACTTAAAATAATACTCTCTAGATCCATCTATGTTGTTTTAAATGGCAAGATTTTATTCTTTTTTTATATCTGAATAATATTCCATTACACACACACACACACACACACACACACACCACACACGCACACACGTACACACATACACAGACATACACACACCACTTCTTTATCCATTCATCTATCGATGGACACTTGGATTGCTTCCATAATTTTTAAAAATAATGCTGCTAAAAACACAGGTATGCATGTATCTCTTTGAATTAGTGTTTTCACATTTTTTGGTTAGATGCCCAGTAGTGCAATTACTGGATTGTAGGTAGTTTTACTTTTAACTTTTTGAGGAACTTCCATACTGTTTTCCAGAGTGGCTGCACCAGTTTGCATTCTCACCAACAGTGCACGAGGTTCCTTTCTTTCCACATCCTTGCCAACACTTGTTTTTTCTTGTGTTCTTGATTTTAGCCATTAAGACAGGTGTGAGGTGATGTCTTATCATAGTTTTGATTTGCATTTCCCTGACGATGAGCAATGTTGAACACCTTTTTATGTGTCTGTTGGCCATGTGTATGTCTTCTTTGGAGAAATGTCTGTTCATGTCTTCTTAGAGCTGCAATGAGTTTAGAAAAGTCAACAAATATTTTGAATGGTCACTATCAATCATTCAATTAACAAATATTGTTTGGTTACTTCTTTTGCAAAAAGCTATTTGGGTACATTAGTGGGGAATAGTCCTCCCTCTCTAAAGAAGTCTTACTAGTGAGACTTTTCTGTCACTAATCGCCTGAATTCCTTTCTGATGTGTAGAGATGTCCCCACCTTATAAATTTTGGTGGTAGGAAGGGTCCACTTCCCAGTAGAAAAACTTAAAATACCTTATCTATATTTTCTCAGCTTCTCTTGCAGGTAGTCATATGGCTGCCTCTCAGTGATTCAGGCACAGTCCTTCCACACTGGACCTGGGAGTAGTCGCTCAAGGAGGCTGGCACTTGGGGGAGGCTTTTGCTTCCCAGGGAGCAGTGTGGGTGGTGGAGCAGTGATGTCTGACACTTGGGGCTGGTAGCTGCAGAACCTTCTCTGGTCTGTGAAGTGATTTAAGGTATTGTTTTGAACCAATTTCTCCAGATCTCTGTGCATTTCTGTGAGTTACAAATATACTTTTGATAAATTCCTTTTCCATTTAAATCAGTTAAAGTTGGTTTCTGTTGCTGACAACTAAATACATTGACCAATTCAGGACAATAAGAAATAAACACATGAAAGTTGAAGTAAGCATGCAATATGTCCACACAGAATACATCACAAAAGCAATAGATCGGTGACAAAACAAATCATGTAATGCTATCATCAAAGAGTTAATGGTCTCAGCAGGTTGTTGGAATAACATGAGAGACTTCACAGAGGAGGTGGCCTTGCCAAAGGCTTGAAGGATAGGCCGGGCACATAGATCGACTCATTGCTGTTGGAAACATGAAAGGAGTTAAAGGTGGGCTTCCAGTCATGAAGGCACTACAGAGGTGCCTGGTTGGCTCAGTTGGTTAAGGCCCTGGCTCTTGATTTTGGCTCAGGTTGTGATCTCAGGATTGTGGGATTGAGGTCTGTGTCAGGCTCCACACTCAGTGTGGAGTCTGCTTGTCCCGCTCCCTCTGCTCCCCACCCTCTCACTTGCACTCTCTACTTATTTACAAATAAGTAAATAAAAGTTTAGATAAGGCCACTACAGAAGTGAAAGGAGACTTTCTGGGTTTAGCAAATAAAAACGAGGATGCCTGGTTAAGTTTGAATTTCAGATAATGCGTACTTCTTTAATATGAGTCAATTCCAAGAATTTTTTAAAGGATTTTTATGATGGTATAATTTAGAAATATATAATTTTAGAGTATTTTTAGCATAAAAGTATACTTATTTGATCTGATAGTCCTACCTGAAAGAGGATGGACTAGAAGGGCCTGGAATTACCCAGTGAAGGTTTCCAAGAGTTGTGAGTTTTGAGCTCAGCTTTAAAGGAGGATTATAGGTAATAATACTGCATTGAATATTTGAAAGTTGCTAGGAGTGTTGATCTTAAAAGTTCTGATAAGAAAAAGAAGATTTGTAAGTATGTGTGGTGATGGATGTTTACTAGACTCATTGCAATGATTATTTCACAAACGCATATGAAACCATTATGTTGTGCACCTGAAACTCATATAATATATGGCCCTTATACCTCAATTTTTTAAAAAAGAGACATATCAACCCCCATAAAAGAGAAAACAAAAACAAAATAATAAAGGAGTTTGGGATATGGGGATAAAGATGGTAAAAGAAATAAAGAAGGGAACTAATTAATTAAACTTTTATTATTTTCTGGATGCTCTTCTAAACACTTTAATGTATAGTTAACTCATTCCAACCTCAGAACAATCCCATGAGAATAGTCAAGATATGGAAATATTCTAAGTCTCTGTTGATGGGTGAATGGACAAAGAAAATATGAGATACACAACCATACACACTATACGATGGAATATTACTTAGCCTTAATAAATAAGGAAATCTTTCCATTTGTGACAACAAGAATGAAACTGAGGGATGTGATGCTAAGTGAAATAAGTCAGATACAGAAAGACAAATCCTGCATGATCTCACTTAACATGTGGAATTTCAAAAAGTGGAACTCCTAGAAATGGAGTAGATTCATGGTTACCAGGGACTGGGGGTGAGGGGTGGAGGAAACGGGAAGATGTTGGCAAAAGGTAAGGACTTTCTGGGGCGCCTGGGTGGCTCAGTTGGTTGAACGACTGCCTTCGGCTCAGGTCATGATCCCGGAGACCCGGGATCGAGCTCCACATCGGGCTCCCTGCTCGGCGGGAGGCCTGCTTCTCCCTCTCTTACTCCCCCTGCTTGTGTTCCCTTTCTGGCTATGTTTCTCTCTGTCAAATAAATAAAATCTTAAAAAAAGGTAAGGACTTTCTGTTATAAGTTCTAGGGATATAATGTACAACATGGTGACTCCAGTTAATAGTACTGTATTGTATACTTGAACCTTCCTAAGAAAGTAGATCTTAAGTGTTTTTACCATACATACAAGAGGCAGTTGTGAGAGGTTATGGATATGTCAATCAGCTTTACTGTGACAAGCACTGCACAATGTATACACATATCAAAATATCACACTGTACATCTTAAATATATATAACTTTTATTTGTCAATTATACATCATAAAGCTGGAAAAACCCCCAATATTGTGAAGTAGGTATAACTAATCTCTTGCTTTTATAATATACAAATCAAGAAAATAAGACTCAGAAATTCAATAACTTGTCTAAAGTTATACAACTACTGAAGGGAAGAAGCCAGATGCATATTTGGGGAGGGGGCTCCCTCAAAGCCTGCAGTTGTCAGTAGGAGAGAGTGCTTGTGTGAAGGATGGTAACCTGCTTTTCTTACATGTCGTGAGGGTTAGTTAGTTAGTTAGCTCTGCAAACGAAAATGTGTTTGGATTTGATTCAGTGTGTTGGAATAGGCTGATTATTTTGGATGCAATGTGTATTTAGTATCAGATAGACAAAAGAGAAGAATTATAGAGTCCGAGAAATGGATTAGAAGGGTTTTCTTTTCCCCAGTGTTTTCTGTTTGAGTTGAAGTGGGCTTGGTCTGGGGTGAGAATTTGGAAAGAGTAGGGGACGAACATGCATAACTGAAAAATCTTAGTCCCGATAATGGGAAGCCTAGAAAGATAGAAGTTGAATGGGGAGAGCAATGAATTCACTTTTAGATACTTTATTTGTAGGATGCCGCGGGACAGATACACTAAAAGAACTAGCAACGTGGGCCCAGAGAAAGTCTGGGAGGCATCTGTTATTGGGTAGAGATGGAAGGTATATGAGAAGATCATACTTTGGAGGAAGAATGGAAAGATGGAAGAGAGGAAGGCCAAGGTCCAACTCTTGGGCAGAGGAGGTGGCAGAGGGGGCAAGGAGGAGAGGTTGAATGGTAGGGCAGGGAAGTGAAAGAAACAGGCATGTAGCTAGGACAGCAGAAAGATGCAGAGCTAACTGGCTTCTCTGGGGATGGTCAAACCCATAATAACTGGGCCTCACTGGTTTGTGTGAGTCCACCAGTCAGAGGTAGTGTGCATTTTGGCCCTATGGTAAGACGACATTCTATTCCTGAGTGTGGCATTGCTTTCATTAGAGGACTAACATTTGAGAGATTGGAAGCATTAGTCTAGACTTCTGCCCCAAACTGTAAGCCTGTGTATTTGAGCGTGTGCTCGTTCTAAAGCAAGGTGACATAATAACCTGGTTTCTGGGTTTTTACAGCTGTTTTGTGCCTTTACAATTACACGGTGTGCTGTGTGCCCTGACTTGCATGCTATGCCTTAAATGACTTTTGGTCATCCTCTTTTCTTCACTGCACTGGATTCTGAAGTTACAGCATATTTCGGTCACTACAGTTATGGTTATCTTTAGGGAAAATTAAACAAGTAACCATTTGCATTCCAAAAGCTGGAAGATGATCTCAGATTGCATGCTTCTTTCATGGTGTTCTCTGCCAGGGTCTTGTGCTAATCATCTAAATATTTTGATTCAGCACTTACTATTGGCTCCTTTTGTCTCATGACTCTTATGTTCAAAATTCCAGATGTGGAATTTGTCCCTTGATATATTATTCAACAAAGATGTTGCTCTGGTTTGCCAAGTCTTACAGGCTGTGAGCAACAGTGGCTTGGAGATTTAGCATATTTGAATACTGCCTTCTCGATAGGAAAATAAACTGCATTCTTTTGTTGAACAGTTGAAATGTCCTAGATGTTGTGTTTGGGCAGTAAAACCTAATTTAACACTATGACAGACAACGAGGCTCAGGGATGCATGCTAGGCCTGTAGCTTTTAAAGCAAGAAGGGGAAGGAGGGCCTATATTCACATGTACATTTTTTTTTGTTATCTAGAAGGACATCTAGGTTCTTGCTTCTGACCTGGGGCTGAGAGAGGGATTGGGTAGGTATTTTGGCACTATGTAGCTTAATGCAGTTTAGAAAAGTTACCTTTGAGTCGTAACGAGGTGTTTCCCTTACTTGTGTTTGTGCCCAAAGAGAACTTGACTGTGATTCTGAGCTGGAGCAAAGGCTTGACTTGAAACTCCTCATCTGCTTAGCTGCTGATTTCCCTTTAAAAAAAAAAAGATTTAATTCATTTATTTGGTGGAAAGAAACACTGCTAGAGAAGGAACACAAACAAGGGGGGTGAGAGAGGGAGAAGAAAGCTCCCTGCTGAGCAGGAAGCCCAATGCAGGGCTCGATCCCAGGACTCCGGGATCATGACCTGAGCCAAAGGCAGATGCTTAACGACTGAGCCACCTCGGCACCCCCTGATTTCCCTTTCTGAGGGACTTCTCCTTTCGGCAACAAATTTCTCTTTTATGAGCAGAGTTATTCGATATTCCACATACACGATCTTCTTTTGCTTTTCTTTCTCTTTTTTAGCTCACAGACGCCTTGGCCTTTGGGAAGCTTCTATAAAAGGCTTTGGAGCAAACTCCAGATATGTAAGAGCAGCAATTTAGACTGGAAAAGAACACAGGTACCTAAATGCTAGTTTCAGTATTCTTTGGCTGTGTCTGTTGAATGTGGCAGCCATGACCATAGAGGAAAGATTTGGTCAGTGGAGTCATCATGGCTTGCCAACTGGTAGACCGCTCAGACGTCGTTCATTCCTCTGGCAGGACATCATCCTACATTGGCCCAGGCAGTTCTGGTGTCCCAAGCTTCAGAGAGGCATTTTTCCATGCCAAACTTCACCCCACAGTGTCCCAAATCTGATACTGTCTGGGTCTCCCTCCTTTTCATGGGAGAAGCTTCACCATCTTGAAGAAGCAACAAATCCTTGTGTCTTAGTTTCAGTTCTACCAGAAACTAGCCCTGAGACAAGGATCCGAGGGCAAATAATCTATTTGGAGAAGCTAAGGTATGTATCCAACTCATTACCTATCATCTACTGAGAGCTGATCCCAAGGCAATCAGCTCCCTGGAGAATTTGCTTCACCCAGCTTCATGATAAATACCAAGCAAGAGAGAGACCTGCTGGTTTGGGTGAAAAATGGGAATCCTGGCACATTTAGGAGACCCAGTGCCTATGTTGAGTCTTGGCTGCTTCCACCACAGTCCGTCTTTCAGGAAAGAAAGTGGTGGGTACTAAGTTACAATGTCCAAGTTCTCTGGGTCAGTAGGTGAGCCTGAGAACACAGTCGCATCTGCCCTGAGCTGTACAGAGCCTCCCTGTAAAGATTTCTTTAACTTCTCCCAACGTCTCTGTTCATCTTGCACATGGTGCCCAAATATGCCTTTCCTTGAGCGTTGTTCATCCCCCCTGATCATCTTCTCACCCTGCCATCTCAGATTCCTTTCTCTAATTTGATTCCAGCCTGCTTGCCAGGCAGCCCCCTTATCTGAACTCTAGGCTCCATTCAAATGAGATTATCCCAAGTCATATTTAGGCTTTCTTTATTCTGGAATTCTGTGTTGTTCCATCCACCTGGGATACCCCACCTGGGATAAGTTCTTACCTTATCTGGTCTTTTGGAATCTCTCCAAATCTTTAAGGCCATGCCCAGAGTTCTTGAAGCCTTTTCTTGGCCTTTTAACTCTCTGTGACACTTCTACTACTGTCTTCTATTATTGTTTCTGGTATGTGTTCTCTCTCCTATTAGATCTTAAATGTCTTGGGGGGAAGGACATGTTTTATTCATCTCTGCATCAGTCCTCGTTCATCCAGTTAATTTAACAAAGATTTATTGAGATCCAGTGACTTCATTCAGCACCAGGGCTCCAAAGATGAATGAGACATGGCCCTAGCTCTCAAGGGAGCTCACAGGTTACATGTGAAGGTGTGACTTGTGTAAAGAAACAAGTGTGTGTCTATCTCAGTGCTTCAAACCTTAGTGAGTAGTCAAAGAATGAATGAAGGTATGAGAGGAGACTTATCTCCAGCCTATTTCCTGCAAATGCTCAGGAATTCATTTGGGAAAATAGATTTGGGCAAGAAAATGAACGCAATTGGATTATAGTGGGGAGTGCTTCTGTGCATCTTTCTTAGGGACAATGAAATGGTTTAAGAAAGGGCGGGTAAGCTTTAAAACCAGATTGCTTTGAGTTTGAATTCTAGCTATGCCAGTGTATAAAGCTGTGTGAACTTGGGCTTGCTGCTTGCTTACTTCCTTATGCATGAAATAGATAATACCCAACTAATAGCATGGTGTGGGATTAAATGATATGCATAATGCCTAGTGCATATTTGAAATGTAGTAGAAGCTTGGTAACTAATGGATTTCTCCCTACCACCTGCTTTCAGAAAAAAAAGATATTGGATTTTCTGTCTATGCTAGAATAATCTGGGTAGAGAGGGTTTTGATCTTCTCTATGCCTTTCTCTACCTAACTGGAAAATTTTAACTTCTATGTAGTTTTCATTATTTTAAAATTTTTCATACTCATTTCAGCCTTAGATTTAGGGTACTGTTGGACTCAGTGGTGAGGAGAGAGAGGAGATGATAATCTTTTGGGGCATTTTAAGGAAGACCTTTAGATAGAGTAATGTTCTGAAAATAGAAATTGCTTTTAGAAGTTAGATCCCCTTTCCGTCAGAACATATAAATCATTAGAGCTTCAAGGGTCTTCATGAAATGAGAACTGGTTCCTTTTTAAAAAATCATTTTCATTTATTTTTAGAGGACTCAGTGAGGAAAACGCTGGTTATTGTGCCCTGGGGTTAACAAATTTTTTCTTTATCCTTTTCCTCAATCCATAGTTACTAAGCACCTACTGAATCCCAGGCACTGACTACCAAGCAAATAGTGGCCCAAACAGACATGGGCATTGCCCCAGGGACCTTATAGCCTGTGATGACAGAGACTAACATAGATCAAATATTTACATGGATACATATATAAGGCCAAACCCTGAAAAGAGATGGAAAGGAAATAACAGGAAGCTCTGAGCCCTGTTCTAATCTAAGGGGTGACTTGTAACATTTTCTGGAGGAGGGGGAAATTTGAGTTGATTTAGATTTGTGGCTGAAAGGTGATACTGAGGCAAAGAGGATTGGAGTGGTGGTGGGTGTACTAGCAGGGCATGATCTGGCCCTGGAACCAGAAGAAGAACAGATAACCAGGCTAAAAGGGATTAGTGGGGGCCAGAGTCTGTAGAACCTGGTGGGCCTTGGGAAGTCATTGTTTTTTTACGGGAAATCTTTGAAGGAATTTAAGTAGGTGGATGCAGTCAGGTTTGCTTTTTTGAGCAAGTCCCTTTGGCTGTGGTATGGAAAAGATATTGGAGGGGTGAAGAATGGAAGGTAGGGGAACAGTTAGGGTAGACCAGTTAAGGGAAGACAGAAGCTTGGTTTGGAGACTGCTGTGTGACTGGAGAGAAGAGAATGAATCTCCAGAAAGACCGGAGAAGTAAACTTAGCATTACGTGATGGATTGGCAAGGAGGGTCAGAGACTGATGGGTGATCTCTGACTTCAATCAGTAAAGCCCTGAGAACCACACACACTGATGACCATTCTAGACATTGCCTCCAACTTCTGAGGTGTTCAAGGGCAATCAGGGGACTGAGGAAGCAGTGAGGAGAACACTTTTCTAGGCAATGGCTATGCTGTCTTCGCACATCACTGACCCTTCCAGACCTGAGCTTTGTCATCTACAGAACAAATGTTGTATTAGCTGACCTCCACAGATGAGCTGAATGCAGCTATTCATTTATTCTTCAGTGACAAATACATTTTGAATTTTCTAAAGTAACAATTTATGTTTGCCGAACACTTGTGTCCCTGTGTGTGCCTGTATATGTGTGTGTAGGGGGGGGGGGCTTTCATATTAATGATCACATAGGTTTTCACAACAGTCTTGTAAACTTGTAATGTTTTCTCTCACTGAGACCCAGAGAGGTTAGGTCTGTGTACAGTTCCCAGTTGTTGGCAAAATGAGAGGCCTGGAGTCTCCTAATTCCATGTCTGATGCCTTTATAGTAGGTCTTCGGGCCGTCTATTGTATATTCGTTTGCCTTTGGATTCCTTTTGTTCCACTGCCATTTCATTATTTTTAACTACTCTATCCAGGGAGACAGAGCCAGGAGGGGCAACTCACTTTAGGCAGTTCTGATATTTGGTTCAAGACTACACACTCATGTGAAGCATGTTCATTCTTACCACTCGTGACCCAATTACCAAGAATAATTAACAATTTGGGCCAATTCCAAATGTTTATATAGGGAAAATGTAAGCAGATACAGAAGACATGAAAGACTGGCTTGATTAGGAAGAAATGCATTATTGTGTTTTTCAACTTTTGCTTCCAAACCTGGCAGTCACCATTTTACAAGTGGATTTGGTTCTCAAATGAGCTTATGAATGGTGGTAAGTCTTGGGGTTGCTCATTTCTGGAACACTATCTGATACACTCCTGTATCTCAAAAGACATTCAGCTCAAGGGAAAAATTCAGCAGGATGAATAACTTTGGAGCGCAGTCTTTCCTTCCTGCTTTACAGGGCTGGAATATTATGCATAAGGGCATTTTCATCTCCTTCTGACAAACAAATATCCAGCCAGCCCTGATTATATATCTACCAGTTCCCATTTCCTACTTATTCTCTTCTGGAACTGTTTAGCTTTTTAAACCAAAGGTGCTAGTTTAGTAATGCAAACTAGAAAAATAGAGGAAGGTCCGCAAAGGCCCAGAAATCCCAGGCATTCCATAGGCTTAAAAGCCTGAAAAGTTCATAGGCCAGAAAAGATCTTTAGTCAGTGTTTCATTATCACTGATAAGGAACAGACATTCCCAAAACTTAATACTCCAAAACAACAGCGAATTTATTACATCTCATGATTATGTTGGTTCCAAATTTGGGGCAGGGCTCTCCTGGGAAATTCTCCTGTCCCATGTCTTATTGATGGTGGTTACTTGGTGGCGTTCAGTTGATGGCTCATCTGATCTGGAAAGCCTAGGATGGCCTCAGCCATATGGATGGTACCCTGGTGGTGGTGGCTGGAAGGCCATCCAATTTGTCTCTGAGCTTCTCCACTGAGTCTTTCCAACAGCATAGTCAGACTTCTTACATGGTGGCTAAAGACCCCAAAAGATCAAGTTAGAAGCTGCTGAGTTTCTTGAAGACTGGGCCTAGAACTAGCATAGCATCACTTCTGCCACCTTCTGTTGATCAAAGGAGTCATGATGTAGCCCAGATTCAAGAAGTGGAGAAACAGACCCCGCCGCCTAATGGGAGACATCTCAAAAAATCTGTAGTCATCTTTAACCTCCCACACTTTTAGATTTAGAATTTGTTTTAGTTCTTCAGTCCTAGCACTAAGCCTTGATATACCATTTATGCCAGGAGCCAGTGTTGTTCCCTCCCCCACTAACTTTCCTGGTCTGGCTTGTCCACATTTGGAACCCACTGATTAAGACTGTTTCCCTTAGTATCAATATCCAGGGCCTGCTCAGGGATCCTCTGGGTCCTTGTCCTTTGGTTGTTCCTGATGCCTCCCTGAGGAGTCTGGCCCTGAATAAGCTTCTGAGCTACTGGAGGTGTGTGGCATATTTTTAAAGATTAATCTTAATGAGCCTCTTAAACATATATATATATATATATATATATATATATATATATATATATATATATATGTCTATTTGGTGGGTTTTCAGGCTGTGTGATAAAAAGAAAATGAATAAATGAATCCAGGAGGTGTGCTGGGTGAATCCTATTTTGGTAAAAAGTTCCATCCATACCGGTATTACTTTAAAATTCTTCAAATATGCCAGGCTCTGTCCCACTGCAGGAATTTTGCGTATACCCTTTTCCCTGCCTGGAACAGCTTGTCTTCCACTCTGCTGAGCTAATATCCACTTAGCCTAGGAATGGTGGCTCAAATAACATTCATCCAGGAAGGCCTTTGCTTAATCCTTTGTCCAAATTAGTCTCCTCCTTTTGACCTTCTAGCCTGTAATCTTTTCCTTCTTGGTATGCATTGCAATTTGTAATTAGATATTTATTTTCATGTTTATTTCTTTGTCATTTGCCTCTCCTATAATATGTAAGTGTCCTGACGACAGAGAGCACCATTGTGAATGAATGGGGGTGCGTGTGTGTCTATGTGTGTGTGCCCGTATGTGCACACGTGCATGGGAGAGTACCACATAAACAGGCTGCCCTATCTCAAATTGTGCCCCTGGGGTTAGCTCCAAGAGCTATTTCTGCTTTATCTTAGTATTTCTGTTATCTCTGTTACTCTGTACACTCAAATCAAGTTTTTAGAGACGGTCTCATGTTGGTTGCAGCAGACTCTGTGACTCTGGAGGAAGAAAAGGTTACTTTCATAGGTCAAGGTCTGCCTGGAATTGACCTCTTATCTGGACTCTTATCTAAGGGAATTATTGAAAATGGATTTGGAGGAAGGAGAAGGAAGAAGCTGGAGTAATGATATATTGTCATCTTTTTGTTATTGTTGTTGTTTTTTGAGGATTGGAGATTTATTTTATTTAACACTGGTGGGCTCAGAGGAGACTGTTCTCCAAAGATCTGAACCAGATTGTCATCCTTTTTTTTTAAGTTTTTATTTACTTGACAGAGAGAAACACATCCAGAGAGGGAGAAGCAGACTTCCCGCCGAGCAGGGAACCTGATGTGGGGCTCAATCCTGGGACTCCAGGATCATGACCTGAGCTGAAGGCAGATGCTTAACCACCGAGCCACCCAGTCGCCCCTAGATTGTCATCCTTGAATCACTTTTCTCTCTTTCCATAGTAGTAGGATTCTTAGTAGGGTGTGTGTTGTTTTGAGTAATGAATATATTTCCCAGCCTCCCTTGCAGCTCAGTGAGGCCATGTGCCTATATTTTGGCCAATGGGCTGTAAGCAGAAGCATTATATAACTTTTTTTTTTGCCATCCCTTTGTCTACCTGTTTCCTATAATCTAAGTGCTACCATCTTGGCTTATAAAGACAGAAAGCCAGATCCTCAGGATGGTGGAGCAGTGAGTTGGAAGGAATTTTCATCCCTGGGTACTTCATGAGCAGAGCTGCCGTTTTAGCCTTGGCCTGAATATTTCTGGACTTGTTACAGGAAAGTAAAATAAAGTTCTACCTTTTTAAAGTGAAGTATTTTTTTAAATAAGTTTTTCTGTCTGTCTCTGAAAAAGCTAATCTTAATGGCTACAAAATTATTTCTGGCATTAGGTTATGTGAGACTGGTCTCCAACAGTGTCAAAAAACAAAGGAAAAAATAATACCAATGGTAAGATGGCAAAAATATCACTAACCATGAGCTCCATGGTATTCCCTAAAAAGTTTCCAAAGATAGATTTTTAACAAGGGAAAAATGATGGTCATGGAAATGATATATTGAGGTAGAATTTCTTCAATTCTCATTTCAGGCTTTCCTTTTTTGACTATTACAAAGGATTGGGAAAATTGTTTCTCTCCTCAAACGCTTTCTGATTTCATCAGCAACTTCTGATATATCATAAAGCACAAATTGATTCCTTTATTACTGTTAGAAAGTTCACCTGCCAGATTACACAGATTTCCTGGAGTCATTTTGGACAAAGGAAAGGTCACGTTGTTTTTTTTTGTTGTTGTTGTTATTGTTGTTCTTGTTGTTGTTGTTTTTCTTCCTGTATCACTTGCCTGGTTTTCTTTCTTCAGCTTTTCTTTTGTGATAAATGTCTTAAATAAGACATTTCCCCTAAGATATTTAAAGCAATAATACTTAACCTTTGCACAACACTTTCATCTCCAGAGTCCTTTACAATGGGTACTGGAGTCGGAAAACTTTCCTCAAAGGCCAAGCGAGTATGGGAGAGTTTTGAGTTTGTGAACTATTATATACAATTTTAAGAGAAGCAAAAAAGACATCGTCAAGAGCCTAGTTGTACAAGATGGTGCTGTGCTTGGTGTTAACACGAAGAATTTCAGGCCCTAACAGATCTTAGCTAGTAGAAAGTCACATGGTTGGGTTTCCCCAGAAGCGGGCCCAGAGATAAGGATATGAATGCAAGGAATAGCTCTGATAAGTAATCAAGTCAGAACTAGTAGGGGAAGGGAGGCAAGGAAAGAAAAAAATGAGATTATTGGTGTGGGCAACCCTGCTGGGGACCTGTGAGACAGTGTAGGACATGACTCTGAGTTGTCCCACCTGAGGGGTGATGGAAAGAGGTTATTTATTGTAAATAAAGTTAGAGGAAAAGAAGAGTGTTTGTGGACAACTGATTTTGTTTAGAAGCCTCATGGAACTATTTGAGGTACCAAACTATGTGCCTGTGTAACTAACAACAACAAAAAAAGATAATCTATAGCAATTACTGTTAAGAATGATGTATATTTGCTTATGTCAAATAGATAATATAGCACTTTTAACATTTGAGGAAAGGGCCTTTCCCTACTCCACCTACCTAATATTCATTACCATTTAAAATTTGACTTTGAGGCTCAAGGGGCACTTTTAAGCACCTATTGAGTATGTGGCATTATATGAGGCATCAGGAGAGAGGAAGGAGACTTGGAAGGGAAAAGATCTTTCTTTGCCAGGCTCATGGAATTTATAACAGAGCAGGGAGAAAGATATGCTAGAAGTTACAGAGATTAATTCCATAATTTATTAGAAGTTAATTTTAAGGTTTATACAAGCCAATGTAGAGCAATGTCACATAGGATATATGTGGTTATGCTAAAGGAATGGTAACTAAGGGATATATCCCTGTAGGGTAAGCTCAGGAAAGATGGAATCTAGTGCTTGACCCAAAGGATCTGGCTTTCAGAAAAGAAGGGAGGGAAGTGCAGAGAGGTGGAAGGGTATAAGCAAGATCATGGTGGTCTTCCATTGGATGTGTGTTGCAAATGGAGACTGGTGACAACTGATCAGGTATGTACAGGTGATAGAGGACCTTCACAATCAAGCAGATATCTTAGAACTTGATTCAATTTGGAAAGTAGGGTGAGGCAGTTTCAAAAGATTTTTTGTTTTTCTGATTAACTTGACATTATTTTTAGCTAAGTGCAATTTACATAAAAATGATGGTCAGTTCTTAAGTGCACGATTTGGTAAATTTCCATAAATGCAATCACCACCACACAGGTAATTTCTACCAATGTAACCACCACCCAGATACAGACAACATACAGAGAACATTTCCATGTACCCTTTATGCACCTTCCCAGTGAAGAACTGCCTCGATTTCACCTCTTAACCACTATTAAGAGTTGTTGAAGGTGCCTGGGTGACTCAGAGGGTTAAGCCTCTGCCTTCAGCTCAGGTCATGATCTCAGGGTCCTGGGATCGAGGCCCGCATTGGGCTCTCTGCTCAGCGGGGAGCCTGCTTCCTCCTTTCTCTCTGCCTGCCTCTCTGCCTACTTGTGATCTCTCTCTCTGCCAAATACGTAAATAAAATCTTTTTTTAAAAAAAAGAGTTGTTGGGGTGCCTGGGTGGCTCAGTTGGTTAAGCGACTGCCTTCGACTCAGGTCATGATCCCGGAGACTGGGGATCGAGTCCCACATCGGGCTCCCTGCTCAGCGGGAAGCCTGCTTCTCCCTCTCTCGCTCCCCCTGCTTGTGTTACCTCTCTGGCTGTGTTTATCTCTGTCAAATAAATAAATAAAATCTTTAAAAAAAAGAGTTTTTGAACTGTTTTTAAACTTCATATAAGTCGTAACACACAGCATATTTTCCTTTATGACTGGCTTCTTTTACCCAACTTAATATTTTGAGATAAGTAGTTTGTTTATCCATTTCCCTGTGAATGAAAATGTGGGTTTGTTCCAGTTGTTGGACTATTATGAATAGAATGTCTGTGAACATTCTTGCACATATCTTTTGGGGAACATGCGCACTCATTTCTCTAGGAGTCACTGGGTCAGAGGGTAGTCATATGATTACCATTAGTAGCTGTTATCACTTTGTACTCAGACCAGCAATGGACAATGGATGAGACATGCATTTCTCCACAACCTCGTCAATACGTGGTATTGGTAGCCTTTTCCATGTTTTGCCATTCTAGTAGGTCTGAAGTGAGAAAAAAAATTAAAGAAAGATTAATTATAGACAAAATAAAGAATAGATGGATTGGCGAGGAGACCAGACCAGTCCAGAGACCAGAGACCAGACTCAGGTAAACTAGATACAGAGCTGCTGTCCCAGTGCCAATGGAATGACTCAAGAGCTTGGCCTGTGGAAATATGGCAGCTGTGAGGAGGAAGGGTTGACTTACAGAGCTTGGCAGAGGCTCAGAGCTCTGTTCACAGTATGCCCCTTCCATCTAGAAGAATCTTACAGCATTTAAGTCGCTTGCTGTAAACTGTAGCCAGAGGAGTGGGGTCATCTTTAATTAATTTGCCTGAGAGAGATCTTATTGTATTGTGGACACTGCAAATATTTGAAGAAATTTACTAGGAGAGCCTAGAGAGGGTTTTGGTAGAGAGAGGGTTTGGGGTTAAATGAATTGCCACATGAGGATTTTTAATGTACTTTTATGCTTGCTTCTTGCCTTGAGGACTGATGTTAGGATTCCTTCTTCCTTCCCTCCCTTCTTCCTTGTCTTCACCTTCCTTTTTTTCTTCCATTAATCCATCAGTGAGTAAATATTTTCTGAGGGCCTGTTCTGTGCCAGGCCCTGGCTGAGTGCCATGGCAGACCCAAAAATGAATTTTGCAAGTTCTGGTCTCCCAAGAGCTTGGTGTAATCAGTAAAGGGTCTGAAACATACAAAGAATGACAGTACCAAGCAATGTCATGTATGTCTCCACTATTCCATGTTGGTGCATCTGTGCCAGCCCCCCCCCCACTACCACTTATGAGTCTTCAGTGAAAAGAGAGCATGTTTAGATCTGAAGTGGAAGGTGGAGTGGGGATCAGAGGAAGTTTCTAGTTGGCAGTAGTATCTTGGTTAAGGCAAGGATGGGTAAGGGTTCAATAGTTGAGATGAAGGGAAGGCATAATACCAATAAGGAACAGCCTGACTGGAGGTGTGGAGAGACAAAATGGAGGATCTCGTGAGGAATTTCAAATCGTAGAATTTTGCCAGAACATATAGTGTGTGGAGCATTGTAGCAGTACATCATGTGGTAAGAGAGGACAGAGCCAGAGCAGGAGCCATTTGGCCAATTTTGTTTATTTGGCAGGCAACAGGGAACCATTGAAAGCATTTTAGTGACAATCAGAGTTGCCTTTTGCAAAGATTACCCTGACAGTGATAAACCACAAGACCGAAAGCATGGTAATATTTTAGGAGGCTATTATAAGGGTCCAGGGAAGAATTAATGAGGGCATGTATTAAGTTGGCTGGGAAAGAAAGGAGGGTGTAGGTAATATGAGAAATGATCATAAAAAAAAAGAAGATTCCAAGAGAAGATGGGAAGTGGAAGGCAGAACAGAAGTAATCATTTTTCTCCTAATAATCATTTCTTTCCTATTGCTATGTTTTGCAAGTGAGTATGATGTAGGTGTGAGTATCCATCAGGATTGCATTCCTCTTAGGAGAAGGTAGCCATGCTGTGGATAAGAGGTCAGCAAGACTCAGAGTGGACCATTTTGCTTTGTTCAACATGGAATCACTTAAGAAACCAAATCCCACCAAAGCCAGCCCTTCCGTTCCTGGGCCCCACACTGTCTTGCTGTTGCTCCATCTCCCTCTTGCCTTTCATGGTCAAACTTCTAGAACAAATCGTACATTCTCACTGCTATCATATCTTCACTTCCATGCCCTCAACTCTCAGTCATCTGATGACCATCTTCACTGCTCAAAAAGTCACCAGTGCCTTCCATGTTGTTAGAGTTAGTGGTTATTCTCCTGGCCCCATCTTACCTGAAGCCTCAGGTGTATCCAACACTCTAGGCCACTCCCCCAACTTCAATGCCCTCCTCTCTTGGATTCTGTGACTTCACTTCTCCTGGTTTTCCTCTCATTTCTCTGACTACTCCCATTCAGTCTTCTTTTCTAGCTCATCCACCTCTACTAAGCCAGTGCATATTGGAGATTTTAGGCCTTCTTTTGTTTTTACTCTATGCACTTTCTCTAGGTGACCCCATTAGATACTCACAACTCCAATTTTGGTCTATATAGTAATGAGGCCTAAATTTCTATTTTCAGCCCAGACACCTCTCTTCTGAGCAATAGGGCTGTAAATCCTACTTGACATGTCCACTTGAATGTCTCAGAATCAGTTCAAACTCAGCATTGAAAAACTGAGATTCATGAGATCTTCCCTCCAAAACTGTTCCTCTTTGTCAAAAGTGGTGCCACCAGCCATCCATATATGCATTCTAGAAGCTGGAGAAACAGTCTGAACCATTCTCTCTCTTAATTCCCCATATCAAACCCATCAATTTCTTATTGATTTTACCTCTTAAAATATTTCTCAAGCCCATTCATTTCTTCACCCTAGTCCACAAGCTACCAACACTCTCATAATTGGCCACTCTCATGGATACAACCTTAATCTGAACCTGCTCTGTCTTTCACTTCAATACATCCTGAGTGCTAGTGACTGGTGTGAAACTTTCTACACTTAGGTAGGATGATGTTATCTCCTTTAAAGACTTCAATGGCTTTCCCTGACTCAAAGAACAAATACCAAAGTTTCATCTGGCTTTGAAGGCCCTACAAGGGCTGGCCATTACCATCCTCTTCAACTGTACTCCCCTGCCACCCCACCCTCACTTTCCTCTCTCCTCTCTGTTCTCCAGGCACTCAGACCTTTCCTCGGTCCTTCCTACTCTCCACATGCAGTCTTCCAACAGGACCTCTGCAGCTTCAGATTGCTCAGAACAGTCCCCTCTTCCTCCCTCCTCTACCCAGTTGTCTTTTACTTATAATTTAGATCTCACATTAGATACCACTGGCTCATGGAAGCCTTCCTTGATTCCATAATTTAGATCATTCCAGAGCCCCCTTGTTACATGTCCCCCTAACACTGGGTACCTTTCCTCAAGAGTACTCTGCAAACTTCTAATGACCCATCTCTTGCTCTGATCCTCTGATTAAGGTTCATTTACCCCACTAGACAGTAAGCTATGTGAGGGCAGAATAGTGTTGGTTTTTGCTCACCCTTGTCTTACCAGAGGGCTTGGTAGGGTCAGGGGACACAATAGGTGTTCAACAAATACGTGTTGAATACATACACGAACACCTGGATTGAGCCAAGCTATACTCTACTCTGTCTCATGGAGGGGTATTGGAGAAGTCTAGGGCCACCCAAGAGCTCTCCTGTCAGCAATGCCAGCTAAGTAGGTTAATAAATATTCCAACCAGAGGTTGAACACTGGTGATCTTGGGCTATGAGAAGCCTGGTAGAAATGTTAATTTGGCTTGCACATGTTTATGAGAAGAACTTAAACTCTATGCAGACATTTTGAAATATGGTGATTTCCCACAAACATCTGAATTTCTGGCTTTTCCTTTTTCGGGAAACTCTGATGTCACAGAGCCCACATTTCCTTGTAGCAATAATCAACCAAAGTTGAGCAGGGGTTGCCCCATTTCAGTTGGGCATTAGTTCCTTGGTTCATCATTGTTACCACCTAGTATCCTTCACTTACTTAATTATCTGCCTGGCCCATAGAGGCACATACCTCACTGAGCTTGCTATTCTTAGTCTCAGCTTTCTTTATTAGAAATGGTTGGACCCAGCTAATTGGGTAGCTTGATAAAATGCCTGAATTGTTGCCATGAAAATCCATACCATTGGTTTCATTTCCTGACTCTTGGGGAGTTAGCTCAAAAATGCAGGATTCTTTTATCTAACCCTTTCACTTAACAGATGACCGAACTTAGGGCCAGAGTAGATAATGACTTGCCTAGACTCACAAAACTAGTTCTTTGTCTCTTAGCTGGTGTGCTAAGAAATATTAACAAAAATATTCAGAGAAATGTATTCCTTTGTAAATTTGCCATTTATTTTTATTTTTTTAAAAAAGACTGTACTTATTTATTTGAGAGAGAGCGCACCGTGCACACAATTGGAGGAGAGGGGCAGACGGAGAGGGAGGAGCAGACTCCCTGCTGAGGAGGGAGCCCAATATGGGACTTGATCCAGGACCCTGGGATCATGACGTGAACCAAAGTCAGATGCTTCACTGACTTAGCCACCCAGGTGCCCCATAAATTTGCCATTTAAATTCTTCTCTCCTTAAATCTAGAGGAACTAATTTTTTTAAAAAAGATTTTATTTATTTATTTGACAGAAACACAAGAAGAGAGGGAACACAAGCAGGGAGAGTGAGAGAGGGAGAAGCAGGTTTCCCACCGAGCCAGGAGCCTGATGCGGGTCTCAATCCCAGGACCCTGGGATCATGACCTGAGCCGAAGGCAGACACTTAACAACTGAGCCACCGAGGCACCCCTAGAAGAACTAATTTATTTTTTTTATTTTTTTTTCCACTTTTTTTTTTTTAGATTTTTTTTTTTT